>CM053587.1:237872339-237922268 GCA_028646515.1 Pseudochirops corinnae | reverse complement strand
TAAAGGAAATGGCATGAATAAAGCTACAAGTTGTTGGATATTTGCAAACTACATTCAGTCTTTTGTCGTTTCAATTCTTTTCAAGGCAGCTGGTGAAGTAGATGGAGCTCCTGGTCTGAAGTCAGGGATTTCAAATCAGGAAATCACTTAGGTTCATATTCAACCTCAGATACTTACTAGCTTCATTATCCTGGGGCAAGTCACTTAACCTCTGCTAGCCTCAGTTTCCTCATCTGTAAAATGGGGATAATAATAGCCCTTACCTCTTAAAGTTGTTTTGAGGATCAACTGAGATAATAATTGTAAAGATGATATAATATATATAATCATATATTATATATATTATGATGACATAATATATAATCTATTATACATTAATATATATATAATATATATAATCTATTATATGTTATACCATACATAATATGGTATATATACTATAATATATAATGTTGTTATTATTATTACAAAATGTTCTAGCTCCTTTAAGAAGCCTAATTATAAAATTCCAAGTCATAGTGTCATCAAGTAAGAGAGAATGGGCCTGAAAGAAATAGTAATTGTTCATAACACATTAAAAAATAATACATTATTTTTTCTAGGATTGCAAAGGAAGATGGGAGAGGGAAGAAGAGCCAAATGACATAAAGAAATCAGAGAAAGCAGAGATAAATGCTCTTCAAAGCTTGACAACTTAAGAATGTGGAAAAGAATTAGGGAGAATTTAAGAAAGGGGCTAGGAAGGGTGATGTTATTATAAGTAGCAAAAAAGCATTAATATTGGCATGGGACCCATAATCCAACTATTTAACAAATTATAAGAAGTGGACAAAACCCTGAAGAAAGTACGGAGCATCCTGTAGATACATAAACAAAGGAAAATGATGAGAAACTGAGGCTCATCACAGTTAATTTACAAAGTATACCTTTTACACTTAGACTTTTAGAATCTCTTTGTGTGATAATGCACCATTTATATTTAAATATATCTACAGACATTATATACAACACATATGTGCAATGTAGTATATTTACATACACTGTGTAAATGTCTTCGGGGAAGATAAGCTGTAATGGGAATGGGAATTTGAAGATCTTCCCTGCCCCTTAATAGATCTAGGGGAGTTTGAAGACCTTCCCTGCTTTGAAAGTAAACTCTGCCCCCTAATAGGCTGAATGTAGTCACATGGAGTCTGTGGTGGGAGGAGTTTGCTGAAGGGTAGAGCAGAGCCGCAGGAAGCTGGGAGTCAGAGCTAGACTAGATGGCTGGGGGAGAGGATGCTCAGGCAAGGAGTCAGATAGGTTTGTGAGTAAATATTGATCTAATATTGATTTGTGGGAAGGCTAAAGGATACTGTGGCTCTGTGTTATGGCTTGTTAACTTCTTTACTATTATGATGCAATTGACTTACTGGTTTTGGGATTTGGTTTTCTGGTGTCTAAATAAATGCTTTGCTTCTGCCCTCCATATGGAGAGTTTGTTGTATTTTGTGGTCAGGAGCCATGTGGGAATATTTATAATCATGGTCTTTATTGTGATTGTGGGTGCTATAAATATTACACTACACAAGGATAAGAATCATGCATGATAAGAAGGTATGGATGGGTTGGTAGTTACTGCAGAAGTGGAAGTAGGCACATTATAGCTGATAGACCTCTATATTTGGAGATGTACCTGGGTTCAAATCCTGCCTCAGAACCTTTCTATGTGACTATGAAAATTCATTTATCTTTTCAGAATGTGTTTCTTGATTAGTAAAATGGAAATGATACTTGGACTACCTACTTGACAGGTTTTATGGGAAAAGGACTTTAAAAAGCTTAAAATTTTATAAAAAATATCCTGTTGATATTAATTGATATCATTGAGCCATCTTTAAGAACTGAATATATTTTCTATTTTACTGTTCTAAATAAATGATTTTTTTCTTTTTGAAAAAAAAACCCACAACACTATAAAGTAAAAAATTATATGAAGTTTAAGTGAATTTCATTTTCTTTGCTTTTCACGACCAGAGAAAATTTTAACCTCCCAAAGCATCAATAATCATCCTCTGGTGGCAGCTACCAGAAGGACAGCCCTTGCCAGAATATTTTAGTGGATTTCCTAAAACCTCAATCTATCAAATATGAAGATGTATCACATGTGAATAGTGCATTTTCTCCCTTTTTTTCAGACTAAATTTCTCCCAAAATGAATGTTAAAAAAACTAAATACAAAACTATACATTTTGATTATACCCTTTCCCTTTAAATATTTAATTTTAATATCTTCCTTTTTATATTTCTTTAATTTCTTAATGTAGCTCTTCTTCTTTCCCACTCAGTGAACAATGTCTTTTAAAAACATGAGGGGGAAAAAGCAGTTCAGAGAAGCTAACCAAATCATTGACCGAATCTGATGGCATATGTGATATTCCAATACTTACTGTCGCCCAGCTCTGCAAGGAAAAGAAGATACATTTCCCCCTCCCTTCTTTGGGAACAAACTTGTTCATTATAGTTACAAAGCATTCTGGTTTGTTTTTTGTGGTCCTCCCTTCTTTTTTTTAAATCATTGCTTATATTGTCTTCCTGGTTCTATATATGTTTATGTGTCTTCTTCCTATGCCTCCTTAAAATTTTCAAATTCATTTATAGATGTTCTTCTTGTTGTTCAGTTCTTTCAGTCATGTCCTCCTCTTCATGACCTCATTTGGGGTTTTCTTGGCAAAGATACTAGAATGGTTTGCCATTTCCTTCTCCGGCTCATTTTACAAATGAGGAAACTGAGGCAAAGAAGTGATTTGCCCAGGGTCACAGAGTTAGTAAGGTTCTGAAACCAGATTTGAATTCAGGTACTCCTGACTCCACACCTGGTGCTCTATCCACTGAGCCACCTAGCTGCCCCACATTGGGCATTGCTCCTCACATACGCTAGGCCTCCAGACAAACTGGCCTGCTTGCTGTTCCCTGTACGTGACATTCCACTTCTCATCGAAGATGTTTTGCACAGGTCAACCCTCCTGTTGTGTACTTCTGAAAATACTCATCTTCCTTTGAGGAGTTTACAGTTGGGCTATTGGGGAGGATACATTGCCAGCCATAAAGTCATTACGGGAACACAAGCCAAAAATTTTAGAAACATAGATTCAAATTCAAAGATTAAAGAGCTCAAACCTCTTATTTTGCACACAAGGAAAGAGATTCAGGCAGAGTGACTTGCCCAAAGTTACATAGCTAGTATCAGTGGAAGGATTTAAGCCCATGTCCTGCAGCTTGAAAGAGCAGACTTTTTAGAGGCAGCATGATATGGTAGATAGAGAACTAGACTGGGAGGTAATACGACTTGGATCAAATCCTACCTGAGACAATCACTAGTTGGATGATACTATTCAAAAACTAAAGTATGGATTGTTTCTCTGCTACTTGTGCTAATTTTGGCCTGACAATTAACACCAAGAAAACACAGGTGCTCCACCAGCCAGCACCACATTATCCATACGTGGAGTTATCAGTTACATGGAGATATGGTGTTCAGAAGTAGCAATACAAGAACACTCTCAAGTTCTCTCTGAAGAACTTTGGAATCCACAGTGTGACATGGGACACACTGGCAAAGGACTGCCTAGCATGGTGTACCCATATCAAAGAAGGTACTGTGCTCTATGAGCAAAGCGGAATTGTACTAGTTCCAAAGAAATATGAAATGCACAAGTTTAGAAATATCACTCCAAATGTTTGTATGGACTATTTGTACCCAAACTATGGTAGAACTTTCTGAATTTGTATTGGTTTGGTCACCTACAGTCGGACACACTGTGCCTTGACTTCAATACTAGTAATGTCATTTTGGTCATCTTCTAGAAGAAAAGGCAACAATCAACCAAGTATGCAAACCACTTAACAGGATTCCTTATCTATAAAGCCAAAAGATTCAACTCTGGCATTTTGGGACCCTTTCAGCTATAAATCTATGATCTTCTGTCTCCAGGTCAGTGTGCTGTGTTGGTGTGGAAATAACCAGAGTACAAATCAATGTAGGTGACGTGTTCTGGATCCTGTCCCAGAGATACAGAAAAAAAAAAATCACAATAGCATTTTAATCTGTGAGCAGAATCAGGAGAAATGTTCAAGATTAGGTATAAAGAAGGATTTGAGACTGCTTCAAAATGGAAAACAAGGTTGAAATTTGATTCTAGGGGTTCTGATTTGAAAGGACTGAAGAACTCAAATCAAAGGAGAGAAATATCTCAGAGTGAAGGAAAGATTGGAATGAAAAAAGGACTTAGAGAGAATTGTTCATGGAATTGTGAACTGATTAAACTATTTTGGAGAGCAATTTGGAATTATGCCCAAAAGTTATTATACTGACCTGTGTCCTTTGGCCCAGTAATACCATTACTACATCTATTTCCCAAGATGATTAGGGAAAAAGGAAAAGAACCTATATGTTCTAAAATATTTATAGCAGCTCTCTTTGTGGTGGCAAAGGATTGGAAACTGTGAGGATGCCTGTCAATTGGGGAATGACTGAACAAGTTGTAGCATATGATTGTGATGGAATACTACTGTGCTAGAAGAAATTGTGAGCTTGATGATTTGGGGGAAAAAAAAACCCATGGATAGATTTGCATGGAATAATGAAGAGTGAAATAAACAGAACCAAGAAAAAGTTGTATACAGTAACAGCAATACTGTTTTAAGAACAACTATGAATGACTAAGTCATTTCGACAATTATAAATACCCAAGTTAACTACAAAGGACATATTAAGGAAGATACTACCTGCATCCAGAGAAAGAAGTGATAAATAAAAGTATGTATAGTGATTATACACATATATTTGTGTGTATATATGTGTGTCTGTGTGTGTGTATACACACACACATTTGTGTCTAATGGAAACCATCTCTAGGGCAGGGGGAGGGGAAAAGATTATATTTAAATGATATATTTATTAATTTATTGTATTAAATTTAATTTATTAATTTAATTATTAACATAATTTATTAAATTATATATTTAAAAGGAATAGCAAGTTTTATATAATATACTTGTAGTTTCATGCACAATCATCTTTTTAAAAAATTCCACTACATTATGGAAATGCTTGTTTTATTCCATAAATTAAAAATAAAAATAAATAAAAATTTTAAAAAAAAAGAGAAGGGGAAGAAGAAAAAGAAGGAAGACCCAAGTTGAAAGAGGAGAAAAAACAAGGTAACTGAGATGCACTCAGAGACAATTAAGGAGGTCTTGAATAAGAAGTTGGCAAGACAGTAAACAAGATAAAGCAAGTAGGACAAATTTAAAAAAAGAGGTTAGAGCTCAGTGAAGCAAAGGAAAGGGAGTTGTGTATAACTCTCAAGGTATTAACAAAGTGAGGAGATGCTATGGATGTGGAAAGGTGCGAACTTATGAAATCAATTAGCCAACAAGAATTTATAATTTACTCAGTTGTGTGAGGTATGGGGGATAGCAAAATAAAAATGAAAAAAACAAAACAAAACATCTTCCAGGTCTTGGGAGACAATAGAGACTATATATATGTGTATATGTATACACATATATGTGTATGTATGTATATAATATATGTACATACACATGTAAAATAAAGAGAAGGTATTTTTTTTTAATGGAGGGGAGGTTCTGCATCTAAGGGGGAATGTGACAGCTGCAGAGCTGTGGACTATCAAGAATAGTTTATTACAAGTCAGTAAGTCAACAAGCATTTATTAAGTGCTTATTCAATGTACAAGGAAGTATGAATATAGATACAATAAAAAAAAAGACTTTATAATCTAATGGGGGACGATAATGCAGAATAGGGAGTTGAAAATGTGGAGGAGGCAAGGAGGAGAAGTTATCCCATTGAGGAGTCAAGAAAAGCAGGGGAAGACAGCAGGAATGAACATGGGATTGTCCTGGGCATTTCTTCGAAATGGCAGTTCTGAGAAGCACTCACCAATCAGAGAATGCTTCTATAGGGGCAAAGGCATTTTCCATGATGAGGAGGCTGCAGAGATAGTGACATCTTCCAGAGTGGGAAGGCTTGCACATATCTGCCTCCTCTATTAAGGTGAAAGGCCAGGGCTGCCTCAAACTTCTTAGTGTAGCTCAGGTTTGAAATTTCAGATGAGTTTTCATTGGGATATATGGAAAAGAGGGAAGGGTAGTGAGATACGGAAGAATGCCAAAGGACTGAAGAGCTCAGAGCAGGGAATAGAGATAATTTCGCAGCGACCTGGATAACGTGGGTGGTGTTTACATTTCCACTATAGCTATGGTACCGTTATCTATCTGTGTTCAAGAGATAGATGTAGTTTCTAGAAAAGAAGGTAAATTGGCTCAGAAAACCCTCTCCACTTTCCAGATTATCTAGAAGAATGAAGAAATGTTTTCTAAAAACAGTCAAATAAGGGCTTTAGTGTGAAAGCAAAGAAAAATAAGAATCTGAAGAGGCTAAGCAGGACACTGATCTGTGTCAGGAGGTTAGAGAATGGCAGGATATCCTGTAGGGGCAAACCGAACGGAGAAGAGTCACTTAACACTCAGAATCAAGCAGTGGCTATGAAGAGGAGGAAGTAGCTCCTTGTTTTCTATGGAATGATAATGAGACTCCACAGGTGTTGTTAGGTGAGATCATCCAATTAGGGTCAGAGCAAAATGGAGTGAAGAATAGTAGTTGGTGTGTTCCTTGTTTGGAATATGTCTCCAATATGTGACCAAGAATTCAAGATACATAAACTAGATGACCATTATTTACTTCTAATGATTTAAGAGAAGATAAATGAATAAATTTAGAAAACAATGCTAAATATTATGAAATTTTGGGGAAGAAACTAAAGATATTAATAAGTGGTATCCTCATGCTTGTTGTCAACCCAAGGTAAGGTCATTAAAAGAGAAAAGCAGATTTAGAAAATAAGCAGATAGTTGATAAAATAGCATCTGGAAATGACTTTGGCATTCCATACCATGGCTTAACTAAAAGGAATGATCAGACCCTTGGTTATTAAGGAAGTCAGATCAGGAGAGAATGGGAACTGATTACCAAGCACGCAATTCTGAAAGCAAAGAAAAGTAATTGTGATGAGGAAAAAGGAAAAGGTCAATAATAAAGATCCCACATCTGCCTCCTAACAGAGAAGTAACGGATTCCAGGCACAGGATTAGACATTTATTTTTGAGCATGACCAATTTATTTTGCTTGACTATGCAAATGAGTTATAAGGAATTTGTTTTTCTTTTCTTTTTTTTGCCCCAAAGGAATGAGTGTGAAAGAAAGATATTAGGTTTCTTTAGTTAAAAATTAATTTAAAGAATTGATATGGATACACAGGGTATTCATCAACCAACCCTGATTTTTAAAAGACATGTACTGAAGATGAAAGCAAGGGCAATAACTAAGGATGGCACAACTCGAAAAGACTTAAAAACTGATCAACTATGATTGACGACGATTCCAGAGGACTGTTGATGAAAATGTTACTCATCTCCTGACAGAGAGGTAATGGGCTAAATATCAAGAATGAGACACATATTTTGGGGACATGACAAATGCGGATTTTATTTGCTTGAGTAGGGATTTTTGTTAAAGGAACTTTGTTTCCTTTTCATTTTTTCCAGGGAGAAGTTGAGGGACAAGAACAAATGCTTCTTAATTTAAAAAAAAAAAAAAAACTAAGGCAGCTAGGTGGCACAGTGGATAGAGTGCCAGGCCTGGAGTCGGGAAGACTCATCTTCCTGAATTCAAACCTGGCTGCATGACCCTGGGCAAGTCACATAACCCTGTTTGCGTCAGTTTCCTCATCTGTAAATTGAGTTAAAGAAGTAAATGGCAAGTCATTCCAGTATATTTGTCAGGAAATCCCCAAATGGGGTCACAAAAAGTTGGATGTGACTGAAACGATTGGCCAACAACAATAATTAAAAATAAATGTGAAAAAAATCATAAAGTCCTGCTAGAATGGTATGGGAAGTACAAAAGCACAGAATGAACTGAGGCTAGTGAAAACTAATGGCAATATTTCAAGATATATTGGACCGAAGAATAAGGATAAGGAAATCCAATCAGGATAAGACCACTGCTCAGGATAACAGAAAATGCAGATAAAATAACTTTGCTTAAGTTTTATTTTGTTTCTGTTTTTTTCTGCCAAAGAAAAAAAGAAAATCTTTAGACTAGAAAGGAGAGGAAAAAGAGAACTCAACACCCCAAACAAGTAGAGAGCTGTTAAGAAAGTATTTAACTGCCTTCAATGAGGGATATTATATGGCCCCAATGAACTATATCCCAGGGTACTGAAAGAAGTGACAGATGTGATTCCAAGTAATTGGTTATCTTGAAAGAGCATGGAACCTTGTGACTCCCAAAGACAGAGCTAGAGGTAGTCGCATATTTCATTTTACCAAAAGAAAATACTTCCTGGGTAGAATGTGTTGCTTTGATAGAGTAAGCTCCCCCTAATTGGTGGTCTTCAAGCAAAGACTGGATGACCACTTGTCAGATATGTTGTATTTAAGGTAGTTTTTCAGGTGTAGGATGAAAGACATCTCTGAATTCCTTTTCAGTTCTGAGATTCTGTAGAGTTATATGCATTCAGTGGAAGGGGATACCACACTTGTTTAAGGGAAATTAATAGATAGTTTTATGTAAAAGGGAAGTATTTAAATTGGGTCTTAAAGCTGAATCTGGTATGAATAGATGCTATCAGTATAATATGTTTGATATGATTGTACATTTATGACCTATATCAGATTGTGTGCTGTTCTTGAGGGGGGAGGAGGAAAGGAAGACTATTTAAAATTCAAAATTTTATAAAAGTGAATGTTGAAAACTAAAAATAAATAAATAAGTATTAAAAAAGAGAAACAACTGACTTGAAAAATAGATCAAAGAGGGATAATTTGAGAAAAAAGACCATTTAAATTTGGTAGTTATAAGATTGATAACTGGAGCGAGCAATTTCAGTAGAATGATGAGATCAGAAGTCAGATAATAGAAGGTTTAAAAGAGAGTAAGAGGGCAGGAAGGGAAGGCAATAAGTATAGATGAACTTTTCAAGGAGTTTGAAAGATAAAGGATTATAGCAGGCAGATATAAAGAGTCAAGTAAAGTTTATTTTTATTTTAAGAGAGATATGGACATATTTATACACACCAGGGAAACAGCCAAAAGACAGGAAGAGATTGAAAATTAGAGAGAGGATAATTGTGATAGTGTGGACAATATATTTGAGATGATGGGAGGAGAAGAGATCAAAGGTACTTGTAGAAGGGTTGACCCTGGAAGACAAAACGGTCAGTTCTTAATCAGAGATTGAAGTAAAGGAAGAAGAAATAGTGGGGAGGCATGTAAGATAAGAAGGGGAGGAAGGGAGATCTCAGAAAATGGCATATTTTATTTTTTATTTTTGTGAAGTATGAAGTGAAGTTCTAGCTAAGAAGGTGAGCGAGGGTGGGGGTAGGAGAGACTAGAAGGTTGATGTTAGCCACTGAGGTCAATGGAATAGTTAATCAATTATGAAGCAGTAGAAGGATAACTTTATTGGAGTCAGGGACAAATTGCAATTCTGTTCTTGTTCAGTCATTTCAGACCCTTCACGACCCCACTCGGAGTTTTCTTGGCAAAGATACTAGAGTGGTTTGCTACTTCAATTTCTAGCTCATTTTACAGATGAGGAACTGAGGCAAACTGAAGCAAAAAGTGTTAACTGACTTGCCCAGTGTCACACAGCTAGTAAGTGTTTGAGGCCAGATTTGGACTCACAAAGATGAATCTTCCTGTCTCAGGTCTGGGAGTCTATCCACTGTGTCACCCACTGGCCCAAATTGAAATTAAGTTATGTAAATTTGTAATAAAATCCGTTAGCATGGTTTTGTGATTTTTCTCCAGCTCTAGTCAGCAGTGTATGAATAGGAGTGAAGGCAGTAGATGGTGGGAATGATCCAGGGTTTGTGACTGGCAGGGAATGAATGAGGATGGGACAAGGGGACAAGGGATTCTAGAGAAGAGGATATTATAGAGGTTGGTAAGGAGGGAAGGGCACTCTTGGTAATTGTAGGTAAGAGAAGATTGCCTCCTGGTTCAGGAATGATGACCTGGGAAAATATTGTGGGATGGAGAGATTGGAGGTCTTGGTGAGAATGAAAAGCAGTGTTGTGCTTGTAAGGCATAGGGTAATGGAAGGATAAAAGAGCTCAGAATCTTTCACTTCTTGAGATGCATCATGGTTTAATGGATGGGGCACTTGATTTGGCATCAGGAGGACCCAGGTTCAAATCTCACTTAGCTGTGTGAACCTGGAAAAGTCAATTAACCTCTCTTTGCCTCAATTTACTCATTTGCAAAATGGGGAGAGGGTTGGAATCAACCACCTTTAAGGCCACTTCTAGTTTTAAATGTATAATTCTGTAGACAGGGGAGGAGGGCTGGTAGTTCTGGTAACCTACTTTCATTGGGAAAGTGTTTAAGAGGAAACAATACATATATATTTAGAAGAGTATAAAAGTCTTCTAAATTCAAAATGGTAGGGGCATAGGGAGGACGGAGAGGACAAGGGAGGGATCTTTAGAGGAATGGGTGAGGGAATAGGTAAAATAGGGGTATAAAAAGGTGTTTAGATTTATGGGAATGGGAGGATAGGGGAGGGATCCTTGGAGAGTAGGCAAGTCATAGGAGGGCAAGGTAGTGGGTACAAGTAGAATAAAGGAGGCAGGAGGGTTAGTAAACAAGATATGCACATACACAAAACAAAGATCAGGAGTAGAATAGGTTTGGGAAAGTATATATCTACATATGTATATGTGTATGTATGTATCTATAGCTATAAAGAAACATATCTAAACTTTATTGTAGCCTTCTGGGGGTAGGGGAGGGAATGTATATAGTTATAGCCTAAAGAAACATATATAAACTAATTCACTTACAGTTGTTATTTCCAAGACAGAGATCATGGAATAGACATTATCACAAATTTACATCTTAATAAGGGGGAGGGAAGGAGAGAGAGAGTGAGAGAGAGAGAGAGAGGGAAAGAGAGAAGAAGAAGGAGGAGGAGGAGGAGGAGGAAGAGGAGGAGGATGAAAAAGAGGAGGAGGAGGAAAAGAGAAAGGAAGGAAGGGAGAGATTGTAGGAGATGGTGTCAGGATAGTGAGAGCTAGAGTTCCCTGTGCCTTTTCCAGTCCAGGTTTAAATGATGCAACAGATGGGAAAGACACCACTTCATCTGCTTGATTTCACAGTCTAATGAATTATTGTCAAAATGTTCTTGATATTCAGCCTAAGTTTTCATTTTATCCAATTCCAGACATTATTCAATAGTTGGAACAATAGCAGAAATTAAAGGATAAGAAGCCAACGTTCCCTGACCTATTTGTAAAAAGGGAGATAGTTCCTTAAGCTTGAGAAGAGTTAAGTTCATTCTTATTGATGGTAAGTTCATACTTATTGATGTTAACATTATCTTTTAGCACTGAAACTCCAAGCTGTCATCTGTGAAACAAACTGTCATTGCAAATGAGTCACTACTCAGGTCAAATGGCTTGTTCCTAAACTGCTCATTTATTATTTCAAAGAAAAAATATTTGTGTCATTTTGCTTGGAGAATCATGGTAATACAATTTGATCATAATTCAGAGGTAGCAGAGGTAGGGAACCTGTGACCTTGAGGTTACATGTGGGCCTTCTATATCCTTGGGTGTGGCCTTTTGACTGAGTCCAAGTTTTACAGAACAAATCCTTTTATTGAGGGGATTTGTTCTGTGAAGTTTGGATTCAGTCAAAGGGTCACACTTGAGGACCTAGAGGGCTACATGTGGCCTTGAGGCCTATCCTGTTCCATATATAAATGCTGTCCCAACATTAGTTATTATGCTATTGCAGGTTAACTTTAATCTACACTATGCTAGGCATTATATAGAATGAACAAACCTTAGAGTGGCTATCCTCTGAGAGTGATTGACTTTCTTCTAAGGAAGCCGAGAAGATCAGGCAACCTGGGGAAAGCGTCTCTTAACTTAGCTTCAATAAGGGCAATTAGCTGGTAGCAGCATAAATGCTATTTGGTCTTACAAATAATTTCTCAATCATTTTCTAGAAGTCATTTGGTCTTAAAAATTTCCACTTGGATATACACTGGACTTTCTCAGATATCCAGTGTTCCTCCTCTCCATCACATCTAACCCTACTATATGATGAACCTAGAGTCAGGAAAAAGGGGGGAGGGAAAGGGAATAGGCATTTCTTAAGTGCTTATTATATGCCAGGCACTTTACAAATATGGTCTCATTTGATCCTCACAACAACCCTTTCAGGAAGCTGCTATTATCCTCACTTCATAGTTGAGGAGACAGAGGCAAAGAGAGGTTAAACAACTTGTCCAGGGTCAGGGAGCTAGTGTCTAAGTTCAGATTTGAATTCACGTCTTCCTTATTCCAGGTCCACCATTCTAACCACTGAACCCCTTAATTATCTGCAAGGAAGATCTGGGTTTAAATTTTGCCTCAGATACTTTCTAGCTGTGTTATTCTGGGTATTTCAATAACTCTGAGCCTACGTTTTGTCATCCAAAAAAGGATGATGATAATGTCACTTACCCCACAGGCTTGTTGTAGCATATGAGATAATCTATGTCAAGACATTTGCAAATCTTAAAGCACTTTGTAAATATGAGCTACTGTTATTCTGTCTTCTACTCCTTCATTATTCAGTCTGCCCTACCAGAGCTCTTTGTTTTGGGACTCCAGTACACTTATCATGTACTATTGTGTACTATAGCTAAGTGTTGCTGCCAAATCCACCTGCTAGAGAGTAAACCCTATGAACACAGGGGCTAACCTCTAACCTGTCTCAGTCCCCAGTGAGCTCTGCACAAAGAGACATTTAAATACACGTATTCCATATTGTATTGTACTCATTCATTGAGTAATCATAGGATAAAAAATAGGGGAAATACAAAGGAAATAAAGAACCTTACCTTCTAGGTCTAATGGCTTTTTATCAGATGCAGAAAACATATAAGAATCTACTCAGACCAAATGCACTCCAAATTGCCTTCACAAGAAAAATTTTTACAAAAACATTTTCAGAAAAGGTAATTGAGCATGGTTTACCTTAAGCCAGTGAACCAAGGTTTATGCCTGAGGCAGTTTGATGTCATAGAAAGGGCACGTGACTTGGAAAGAGGACTGGGATTCAGACCTTGTCTTAGCAGTGTGACCTGTCTCTTACCTCTTGGGCCTTCATCTCATTTTTTTTCTTTCACTTATCAATCTTTATTGAGAATTGAGAGTATTCCCTTTTTATTCCTATTAATTTACTTTTAGTTTTCAACATTTACTTCCACAAGATTTTGAGTTCCAAATTTTCTCTCCATCTCTCCCCTTCCCCTCCTCAACATGCATTCTGATTACCTCTCCCCCAATCTTCCCTACCTTCTATCACCCCCACTTTATCCCTTTCCCTTCTATTTTCCTGTAGGGCAAGATAGATTTCCATACCCTATTGCCTGTATATCTTATTTCCCAGTTACATATAAAAACAATTTTTAACATTTGTTTATAAAACTTTGAGTTCTCCATTCTCCCCCATCCTCCCTTCTCACCCACCCTCATTGAGAAGGCAAGCAATTCAATATAGGTTATACATGTGTATTCATGCAAAGCACTTCTATAACAGTCATGTTGTGAAGGACTAGCTATATTTACCTCCATCCTATCCCACCCCAAATTTATTCTATTTTCTCCTTTGACCCTATCTCTCCTCAAAAGTGTTTGCTTCTGATTGCCCCTTCCTCCTACTTACCCTCCCTTCTATCATTCCTCCCTCCCTTATCCCCACCCCCACTACTTTTCTGTAGGGTAAGATAGATAGATAGAGTGTGTATGTTATTCCCTCCTTAAGCAAAATCTGATGAGAGTAAAGTTCACTCATTCCCTCACTCCCTTCTCTTCCCCTCCAATGTAAAAGTTTTTCTTCCTTCTTTTATGTGAAATAATTTACTCCATTCTACCTCTCCCTTCCTCCTCCTTCTATTAAATTCCTCTCTCACCCTTTATTTTTATTTTTTGGGTATCATCCCTTTATATTCAACTCATCCCTCCCTCTAATTACCCTAATACTGAGAAAGGTCTCGTGAGTCATAAATATCATCTTTCCAAGTAGAAATATAAACAGTTCAGCTTTAATAAGGCCCTTATCATTTCTCTTTTCTGTTTACCTTTTCATACTTCTCTTGATTCTTGTATTTGAAAGTCAAATTTTCTATTCAACTCTGGTCTCTTCATCATGAATGCTTAAAACTCTTCTATTTCATTGAATGTCTTTTTTTCCCCTGAAGGGTTATGCTCACTTTTTCTGGGTGATTCTTGGTTTTAATCCTAACTCTTTTGACCTCTGGAATATCATATTCCAAGCCCTCTGATACCTTAATGTAGAAGCTGCTAATTCTTGTATTATCTGAATTATGTCTCCACAATACTTGAATTATTTCTCTCTGGCTGTTTACAATATTTTCTCCTTAACCTGGGAACTCTGGAATTGGGCTACGATATTCTTAGCAGTTTTTCTTTTGGAATCTCTTTCAGAAGGTGATCAGTGGTTCTATTTTGCCCTCTGTCAGTAGAATATCAGGGTAGTTTCCTTGATAATTTCTTGAAAGATGGTGTTTAGGCTCTTGTTTTGATTGTGTCTTTCAAGTAGTCTAATAATTTCTCCTGAATCTATTTTCCAGGTCAGGGTTTTTTCCAATGAAATATCTCACATTGTCTTCTATTTTTTCATTCTCTTGGTTTTGTTTTATAGTTTCTTGATTTCTCAAGTTATTAATATTTTATTAATTTATTATTAATTATTAAAGTTATTAACTTTCATTTGCTTCATTTTAATTTTGAAGGAATTGTTTTCCTCAGTGAGCTTTTGAACCTCCTTTTCCATTTGGCCAATTCTTATTTTTAAGACATTCCTCTCCTCTATGGCCTTTTGGACCTCTTTTGCCATTTGAATTAGTCTATCTTTTAAGGTGCTATTTTCTTCAGCATTTTTTGGATCTCCTTTAGCAAGTTGTTGACTTGTTTTTCATGATTTCTTTGCATCACTCATATCTCTTCCCAATTTTTCCTCTCCTTCTCTTATTTGATTTTCAAAATCCTTTTTTGAGCTCTTCCATGTCCTGTGACCAATTCATATTTTTCTTGGAGGCTTTGGATGTAGGAGCTTTGACTTTGTTATCTTCTTCTGGTTGTATGTTTGGATCTTCCTTGTGACCAAAGTAAGATTATATAGTCTTAATTTTTTCCACTGTTTCTTCATTTTCACATATAATTACTTGACTTTTTAGCTCTTTGTTAAGGTAGGACTCTGCTGCCAGAGTGGAGGGCAAACTGTCTCAAGCTTCAGGGATTTTGTGCAGTTGTTTTCAGAGATACTTCTAGGGATCTGTAACTTTTCCTCTCTCCCAAGGTTGTATGATCAAAGGAGAGATGTTTACACAAGCACTCTATTCTGCCTTGGAACTGTAAGGAGGATTCCCTCTCCACTACTGCCATAAACTCCTCCTTACCCTGGGACTGCCACTCAGGACCAAGCAGGATAAAGCAAGAGAATCCTACCTTAGTGCCAGCAAAGAAATTCCTGCAATCCCCCTCTGATCAGCCACTTGATTCCCCCACCATTTGTGGACCAGAGTTCTGGAAACAGCCATAGCTGTTGCACCTTGGGGCTGGGACCAGACCATGCTCCTCTCTCACCCAGGTCTGTCAGACCTTTCCTACTGACCTTCTAAGTTGTCTCTGGTGTTTGTGGGTTGAGAAGTCTGGAAACTACCACAGTTGTTTCTGATTCAGTCCCCTGAGGCCTGCTGTTGCCCTGTCTGAGCTGGTGTGATCCATGCTGGATTACACTCTTTTCCCAGACTAGTGCAATAGACCTTTCCTCTTGACCTTCCAGGTTATCTTGCACTGGAAATTTGTTTCACTGTGGGTTCTGCTGCTATAACATTTGTTTAGAGTCAATTTTTACAGGAATTTGGAGGGATTTGGGGGAGATCTCAAGTAAGTCTCTACTTTTACTCTGTCATCTTGGCTCTACCACTTCACTCTCCTCATCTGTAAAATGAGAGAGCTGGACCAGATGATCTCTCAGGCCCCTAACAGATCTAAATCTAATTATCTTTTAAAGCTCTGAATACATATGCATATATAGAATTTAATTTGTGGTCCATAATAGTTACAACCCATAGTAATTGTTTTCTGAGGGACAGAGAGAGACAGAGACAGACAGATAGAGACAGAGACAAAGAAAGAAACAGAAACAGAGAGACATAGAAAGAGATAGATCTGTGGGAAAGAAGCAGTTACCAAAAAGACCTGGATAATTTCCTTAGTAGTTATCTATCCCTTGTGAAAATGCCTTCTTCTGCTCCCACCCTAGAATTAGAACCATTCCATGACAATTTTATTGATTGATTAATTAAAGGTGGGGATGGTAGGGTATGGCTCATGAGAATAGAATATGGTACTAGATTTTTTTTTCCCCTCCGAGTCAGTCTTTTGGGTTGCACTTGGATCCATTGGAAAGTTATTTACTACCAGGCTGGACAAAACTGTCCTTTGCTTCAAAATAAAATATGGTTATCCTGGACCAATAAAACCTGAATGCAGTATTCTTTGAAGTTTTTCCAGCAAAATCCGTTGGAAGGCAAACATGTTTTTCAAATGTATAGTGTTTAGCTATACCAACTTTACTCACTTTACCTAGAGTAACACTGGTTGTTTGGGGCCCCTTTCCTGCTTTTGGATAGGTAGGTTGCATCTAGGTTCATATCTAGAAAAGCCCAGAGTTGCACTGAACAGTCTGTGTAGGGCACCTCACTCTGGGCTGAGCAGATTGGAGATCTGAGCCTAGAGTCTAACACTTAGCCTTTAGAGGTTAGGGAGATGATATGTCTGGGTTCTGTTTTGCTGTATTTTTAATTTTTTAAAAAAATTAATAGGCATTTATTTTCTTTCCCTCCCACTCCTACCCCTTACTGGAAAAATGAAAAAAGAAAAGAAAAACAAAATGCTTATTACAAATAGCATTGTCAAGCAAAAGAATTACCACATTGGCTATGTCCAAAAACATGTGTATCATTTTGCATATTTAGTCCATGATATTCTGTCAGGAGATTTTTTTTGGTGTATTTTTAAAAAAGTCATATTTATAAAAAGCTCAATTGGTGCCTCAAAACTTTTTTTCAGTAAGTGGTTGGCATAGGCCCCATTTATTTTCTCAGTTCCTGGTTCCTAGTTCCCAATAGAGGGAAAGGCTTTTATCTCCCTAAGAGGAGGGGAGTGGCAGTGGACTCATAGGATGCCTGAAGCTTTGGGTTAGGTAACAGACCTAGTGGTCATACGTAGATTTGCCCTGTTTTCTCTCTAGGTGAATACAATCCAATTTACCCTGAAAGTTTTTAGTTAGGGGTCTCTGGCTTAATCCTATTTCTTGTGTTTAGTGGGTGATCTGGGAAAAGTCACTTAACTTTGGTGAAACTCACTTTCCTTATCTATAAAATGAGGGGATTAGACTAGATCAGGAGAGGGGAAACTGAGGCCTCAAGTTCACATGTGGCCCTGTAGGTCCTCAAGTGTGGCCCTCTGAGGGAATCCAAACTTACCAAATTTTTGTTTGGATTCAAAGGGCTGCACTTGAGGACCTAGAGGGCCACATATTGCCTCAAGACTACAAGTTCTCCACCCCTGGATGAGATAGACTCTGAAGTCTCTGCCTTCTCTAAATCTATGATTTTTATATGCTTATTCTATATAAGGTGCTGGCCAAGACCCTCTCCCCCACATTCTTTCTTTAAGAAGCTTACATTTTACTGAGGGGTGAGGGTAAAGAGAAGTAGAGGTAGGGGTGATGGTGTTTGTAGTGGAGAGTATTCCAGTCAGTCAGTCAGTCAACAGATATTTATTTAGCACTTACTATTTGCCTGCCACTGTGCTAATCACTAGGAATACAAATACAACCAGAAGGAAAAACAGAATTTGCCCTCAAGGAACTTACCTTTTAATGGGGGGGGGACAGGGGGGTGGGGATGGGACAGGGGGGTGGGGGTGGGGGAAATAACATCTAAAATGAAACTGAAAAGGGGAGGGGAAGGACATGAAGGTACTTGGTCCAGATGACCCAAGGGCATAATAGAGAAAGATCAGAGTGAAATCTGGAAAGGAACAGAAGACAAGGTTGGCCTGGATCCCTTCTTCAAATAGAGGTTCAGGGAAAAGTCATCCAATGAAAAGGAGAAGCTCCAAGGATGGAGAGGCCTTGGAATGTGAGGATTCCAGGCTGTGGTGAGCTTCAGTTCAGAGGGCAGCCTCCGGAGAAATGAAAATATTGGCTGCACTGGGTGATCTCCGGGGAGGGAGGTTCTGGGAAGTAACCAGAAGTGGAGAAGAGGCTATGCATGGGAAACTGAGAAGCTAGGAGAGTAAAAGCATGGGAAGAGACCTTCCAGGACTCCAAACTGGGTTCAGTCTGCATTATCATGGGCACACTTCTGAGGACTATGACTCCATAATTGGGTTCTTTCTGGGTACAAGCTTCAGGAGAAATAAGCTGGGGGTACCCACACTGCCCCTACATCTCTCTCTCTCTCTCTCTCTCTCTCTCTCTCTCTCCCTCTCTCCCCCCCTCCCTTTCTCTCTCTCTCTCTCTCTCTCTCTCTCTGTCTCTCTCTGTCTCTCTCTGGAGAGTGTGTCTGCATGGCATTCTCTCTTCCCTTCCTTCTTCCACATGAATGTAGATATAATAACTGAAAAGGTAATTTATGGTAGAGAACATTATCCACTGAGAAGGCCCTGAAAAAGTGTTTGAGACTTAAAGGAAGATTAAGATTCTTAGAGGTCAAGTTGAGGCCTCAACACATTCTAGGCATAGATAGGGAATAGCTTGTGTAAATGAATGGAGGAGGGAGATAATATGTCTAGGTCAGGGAACAATTTGTAGTACAGTGTTGTTGGGACAGAGAGAAGAATGAGGCATAATGTGAATTAAGGCTATAAACATTATTAAATGCATTTGTATCACCAACACTTAGCATAGTAGGTGCTTAATAAATGTTGTTTCATTCATTCATTCATTCATTCATTCATTCATTCATTCATTCATATTGTAGATGACCTTAAATGCTTGGATAATTAGTTTGCATCTTTTCCTAAAGGTAATAGGAACCACTGAAGATTTTTGATCAAAGAAGAAACATGATCTGACCTTTACCTAAGTAAAATTACTTGGCAACTATGTAAGAGATTAGAAAGAAAAAAAAAAGACTGGGGACAGGGAGATGTTTTGAGAGGTTATTATAATAATCTGGTTGAGAAGTTGGAGATCTGACCTATGGTGCTAGTCTTTAATTGGAAAAAGGAGGTGACTGCAAGAGATACATAGATAAAATCTGCAAGACTAAGCAATTTATTGGTTCTGAAAGTTGAGGAAGAAGGGTCTTTCTAGGCTGCCTCTGAAGTTCTGACCTGGATGATTGAGACCACTGAGACCTGAATGGTGGTACCATCAACAGAAATTGGAGAGGTAGCGAGAAAAAAAGATGAAGTGAGCATGTGGCTGAAATTATTGAGTTCTCCTTTGGATATACTGAGGTAAGAGGACAACGGTTCATCTGGATATTTAGAGATGTGGGCTTGGAGTTTGAAAGAGAAATTTGGATAGGCATCAAGTAAGTGCTTAATAAAGTGCTTGTTGATTGACTGATTCATCCCAGTTGCATAGATTGGCCAAATGATATTAAGAGTTTAGTGACTTTTTACAGAATAGTTGGACCAACTTACGGTCCTTCCAAGAATATGTTGTGTCAGCTTTTTTACAGCCTTGCCGACATTGATTCTGTTTAAAAAAAAAATTTGAAATACTGCAACATGGCATAATAAATAGACAGATGATTTCAGAGTCACGTAAACCTGGGTTCAAATCACATACTGGCTGTGTTACCTTGGACAATCATTCATTTAATCTTGTAATTCCCTAGGCAAATGTCTAAGAATAATTTTCAAGGAGAATTTCCTGGAATGAGGCAGTTTCCACACCTAGACTCATATGAGGGGTATGGTTGGGGACACCAAAGAAATAAGAGCCATAGCAGCATTGTGACCTTAGGTACGTTATTTAACTGCATTGAGCCTCTGTTTTCTCCTCCCTAAAAAGGGAGTAGGGTAGATAGGAGATGGGGGTGGGGAGCGGACTCGATGATCTCTCAGTTCTTATGCATTTCTGAGTCTTTATGATTTATATTAGAGGGATATGAACAGAAATATTTAGTCTAGGTATTTACTGAAAGTTCTGATCTTTAGTTGTGGTTATATCCAAATAGCACACGCCATATAGCTGAAACAACTCAAGCGCTGCACTCCTCTTTATGTCTTCCCATGACAGGAGGAAGGTGCCAAAGTTCAGAACTGTGTTTGGAAAACCACAGCAAGCAGATCCAGGCTTGGGGCTTTTGCCATTCTTATTCCTTCTAGCACGTGGAAAGCTAAGGCTATTGACATACAGGATCTGAAATATTAGCAGCAAAGTCAAGTTTGCTCAATAGAAACAATCTGTGTAACTCCCCACAGAGCTCTGTCTTCTTGGCTGTCCTACAGGAATCCCGTCTGCTCAGGTTTCTGGACCTTATCTGATAGTTGCTGATTTGGAGCACTTGTCGGCCAGTCCTGGATTCCCAGGGACTATTCTAATTCAAGACACCACAATCTTCTTTGGCAGCACGAGCAAAGAATATTACAAAAATTAACTTCAAATATTATTTTTGGGGGATAATAATAGCAAATGATAAAAAAGCAGTTATTGATTGCTTTCTTAAGTGCCAAACATTGTGCCAAGGACTGGGGATATAATTAGAAAAAGCAAGGCAGTCCCTATTTTCCAGGAACTTATATTTAGGGGACATATTTATGTGGCACTTCGTATTATATCTCCAATGCTCCTGTATCAGAGGTGTGAAGGAGAGTGCATGGTTCCTTCTGGGCTATACCTGTCCAAGGTCATATAACTAGTAAATGGCAAGGTTAAGATTTAGATATAGCATTTTTTAAAGAATTCCAAACCTAGTAATCTTTCCAGTTTGCCACAATGTGTGTGTGTGTGTGTGTGTGTGTGTGTGTGTGTATAAAATAAAAAATAAGTAAGTAGAGGCTACATGAGTCATCTTTCAGAGATATTAGAGAGATGTCTTCAGTGGGTGGAAGTATGGAGAACCCTAAAGCCTCCTCTGCCTCCAAGACTTTATGATCTCATGTTTAAATAAGACATTCCCCCACCCACCCAATATAGAACTGGCTACATCACATATCATAGCCAACTATCCTTCATCACCTTCTTATAGAGGGCATTATTAATCATCATTGCATAACTGAAGGCATTTCTTTCCCTCAACAGGGCACTCAGATGGTAATAATAGTACCAAGTCACAGAACCGTTTGATGATATATGGCATGTACTTGGCAAGCTAGTTAGGATTTGACTCTTTTTAACTATTTAACTATCATAGAGTAGGAAGGACCATAGAGATTATTAAGTTCATTTCCTCCCCATTTATATTTTTATCTTCTTCTCCCCCAACACAAAATCATGCATGAATTTGCTTTTATTTTTAGATTTCTTAAGAGTGACCATTTAGTCTCTGTTTGAATATTTCTTATGATGGGTACGTCACAATCCCACAAGGCAAGCCTTTCTGTTTACTGAATGTCTGGATAGTATTTGACTAACACCCTGTTAGTGAGTCAGTAAACATTTATAAGGCAACTACTATGTGCCAGTTACTCTCCTAAGTGCTGGAGATACAAAGAAAGGTAAAAGAGAACTGCTCTGATTGAGCTCCATCATGTAGATTGTGCACGCGACATGCAAATATCTATGTACAGATAAGACAAATAAATGGGAATAAATTTGAAAAAGAATTATTTGAAGCAATAAATTGAAAATAAAAGCATCTTTATGTAAAATTTCTCTAAGAAAATATTTATATTTAATGTTTTTTTTCCTGTGAGATTTCATCAAACTTTTCATGGATGTGATTGTGCATAAAGTTTAAGTTGGAGGGGAGGTAAGAATGTATTGAACTTGACTATTCTGAAACATTTTTTCATAAAAATATAGAATACCTCAGCAGTCATGCAGTCCAACATAAAAATGAAAAAAAAAAAAAAGAAACCCTATTACCACATACCTAAGAAGTTGACATTCAGCTTATGTCTGAAGACCTTTAGTGAAGACCAACTTACGACTGTCCAAGGCAACCCATTTCATTTCTGGAGAGTTCTAGTAGTTAGAAACATTTTCTTGACATTAAACCTAATTGCCTCTTTAGAATTTCCATCCATTATTTCTAAATTTGCTTTCTAGGACCAAATATGACAAATAGAATTCTTCTCCCATGTACCAGGCTTCTGTCACTGATCATCCTCATATGATGTGGATTTGAGGTCCTTCACCATTATGATCTCAGTTATTGCTTCCTGTTTGATAAATGTTATAAATTCAATGCTGACTATAGCATAGTCGTCATTTCAAATAGCCTGTGCATCTCCCAAGCCAGCTCTCTGGGTCTGTCTCATTGGTAGAGATTATTTCCTGGCAAAGATATTTATACCTAAACGTCGATCTTATGAATAATGAAAAGCTATTACCTGTAGTAAGATAGAAAATCTGAGTTGGAAGGACTTTTTAAATCCTTAGATTTAATGCAAAGTATGGGTCTACTTTAAAATGGAACATGATAACGAAAAAACTTAGTATAATCTATTCTAGAGTGAATCATCTTGCATGAAAAGAGTGAGTGGAGTACATGGAACAGTTTGTCACTCATCAGGCAGAATCTTCCAGCCTGTTGCTCTGTGGGAATATGCCAGTGTTTTTCTATTCAGTTCAATTTAGCTAGTACCTATGAAGTTCATACTCTGTGCTCTGGAGATACAAAGACAAAATGAAAGCAAGCACTGCCATTACTTTCTGACACTTATCAAATTTAGATTACTAGGGTCTTGTAATCAAGGTACTATAATTAAAACCTGGTTGTCTGAAGGAGTTAATATAGATCTGCAAGAGTCTTTGGAAACTTGGGTTGCATTTATTCATGCAAACTGAATCTTAAAATCATAGAGTAGGAAGGGCCCATAGAGATTACTAAGTTCATTTTTCTTCCCCATCTCTGTTTTTATCTTCACCCCGTCCCCCAACACAAAATTATACATGAATTTACTTTTGTTTGATTTCTTACGAGTGACCATTTAATCTCTGTTTGAACATTTCTTGTGAGGGGGAAGTCACAATCTCACAAGGCAAGCCATTCTGTTTTCTAAATGCCTGTATAGTATTTGATGCAGTCATGATCCATTCCTGTATGTTTCATTTATTGATCCTAATCTTCACTTCTGAAGTTAGATATAACAAGTCCATCTAATCCTTCTTCCATGAGAGAATTATTTAGATATGTGAAGCTAACTATAATGTTCCCTTATGTCTTCTCTTCTTCAGGCTAAACATACCAATCCTCGCGGAGATTTGAGCTCTCTCTCTTTGGCCACATTTTTCTAGACACATTTCAGCTTCTTAGTGTCACATTTAAATTATGAAATTAAGTAGTATTTATATATAATAATATATAATATTATTAATAATCATATAATATATAATATAAAATTAACATAATTATTCATTAATATATTATATTCTGATATAATATATTAGATAATATGAATATTAAATTAATGTTATCAAATTACTCAGTACTAGAGTTGGGGGAATGAATTTGAGTATTTTTGGCAAACTGAAAATTATGCTTTCTAGGCTAGAAATTGTTCTCATTGTTTTGCTTTTGTAGGATCCCAGAATTTTGTGATTGGAAAGGACCTCATCTGCTGATTTAGTTTACTTTATACCCAAATGGGGAAGCTAGGTGGATGCACCTAGATAGAGCTCTCTCTGGGCCTGGAGTCAGGAAGATCTGAGTTAAAATCTGGCCTCAGAAACTTACTAGCTGTGTGACTCTGGCCAAGTCACTTAACTCTGTTTTGCCTCAGTTTTCTCATCTGTAAAACGATCTGAGAAGGAAATGGCAAACCACTCCAGTATCTTTGCCAAAAAAACCCCAAAGAGGGTTAAGAAGATTCAGACATAACTGAAAACAAACAAACAAACAACAAACCCACACAAGAATCCCCCACTACAACCTTCCTTCAGTCTTTGCTTGAGGGAATATCTACTTGTCTCCTGAAGGCACCCATTACACTTATGTATAGCTTAAGTTATAAGGAAGTTTCTCATTACATCAAGTCTAAGTTTGTCTCTCTGCTACTTCCATCCATTAATCTTTGTCCTCTTGGGCCAAATAGAACAACTCCAAACTATCTTCCCCATGGCAACCCCTTGAAGACTTAAATACAGCTATCATGGCTCTGAGTCTTCTGCAAATTAAACAGATCCATTTCCTTTAACACATCCTTTAACCAATAGACTTAACCAATATATTAACATAGATTCAAAACTCTTCATCATCTTGGTTGCACACTGAATGGAGGATACTCTTATTAATGTCCTGTCTAAATGTGGTCCTCAGAATTGAACACAATACTACAGACATGTGGAGTCTGACCAGGAGAGAATAGAATGGGACTTACTCTTGAAAGCTATACCTCTCTCAAATTCTTTGAGCTTTCACTATAACTCATGTGGTTTTGATGTTTATACACAATTACACACATATGTGTGCATATGTACACACATATGTATATACATATATGTGTATATATATATATATATATATATATATATATATATACTAAGAACATAATTATCTAGCATTAAAAGTATGTGTATTTATTAAAAAGTAATAATGAGAAGTACCCCTCATTGGAAACATACTAGATATCGTATGTACCCTAGGAGTTGTATATCTTAACTTCTCTAAGTTCTGAATCTGCCAAAGCTGGAAACATGGCACTCTAAATGTATCCCAGTGAAAGATTTAACAAACAATGCAATCCATGTTTTAAATAACTTGGCTATTTAAAAAAAAATCAAGTGGATTTGTCAAGCTGTGAGTTCACATATAAGATGTCTTGCTACTAAGAGATAATGTAGTTATGGAGAGAATCTTCCTGAAGACTGTTTTATTGTAAAAAGCTAGAAGCTGGCCAAATGGTATAGTTAGTTAAATGACTGGTATAAATGAGAATTTAAAATGTAGTGTTCAACACATCTGGAGTTGGAAAGAAAAGTCGAGATTGTAAGACTTCTTTTGGAGGTGACAAAAAAGTTCTGTTTTCTGAGGCAGATATTAATTTTCCTTATTCAATGATAGAGGATCTTAAGGGTGAGCCATATGTGCCAGAAGCCAGAGCATACTTAGCAGAGATGCTTGGCTCCTATGTTTAGTAGTTTATTTGATGACTTTGAGTTAAAATACTTTTACTCCATTATTTTCAAACTTAAGCAGGATTTCCTTTGTCACAGAGGACCACAGACAAGCTGTTTTGAATTCCTGAATTCAGATGCTTTGTCGTTATTTGAGCTCAAGAAAAGAATGATGTGTTTCTAGAGGGGAAATAGTACATTTTTCAACCAATGTTGAGCAGCTGAAAAAATATCTTTCAAATCTCCTTTTCCATATTCTTAAAACAGCATTGGGAAGGGGTCAATATGGAAGCCTTTAAATCTCAAAGGATTTTTTAAAAAAATTAAATTTTATAAAAAGAAAGAAATCTAGACCATTTACTTTCTGAACACTCCGCCTTATGATCATTGCCCTACCTGGGAGGTGGAGTTGTTAAAAAGTCGTAATTGTTCAGTTTGAAGGTCATGTGTCTATTATATTTTCATTTTACTAATAAGTTATCAAGACATAAATGTTCCAGACAGAATAATTTAGAATCTAATGTTTTATTCAAATTATAGTAATTAGAAATGGAGGGGAAAAAAAACCTCTTAGGTAATTGCACCTCCATTTTACTAGGAGATTGTTCCTTTCAGTATATGTTTGGTGAAATTTAATGTTTCTTTGAGAGGTAGTATGACAGCGGATGAAAGGATAGTCATGGAGTTAGGAAGTCATATGTTCAAATCCTACATCTGACACATGCAAGCTATATGACTATAAGCCAACCACTTAGTCCCTCAGCATCCCCAGACAACTCTCTTAAAGCTATACATTTTGGAAAAGTTGTCAATCTGTGTTAATGGAGTGAGTTTCCACACTGGAACTTCCCCCTAAATAAATGAAACCACAGGTCTGGACAAAAGCACAAATAAGATTTCTTCAGCACCTCAGTTTGATTTTAAGTCCAATAATTTCAAAAAGATGATGACACATGGTTTAACATGTTTCTCATTCTAACTAGCATGGAACTTGTTCTTTATAGGAACTGTGTCTGGGGAAGTCCCTTTCAGCATGCTGCTATGCAGTTTTCTTACTGATTCAACAAGTAGAGAAGGGGAATTAAAAGTGTTTGCTGATGGACAAAATTCCTCTTTCTAAACCTGTAGTGATGTGATTGTTACTTATGAAAGTCGAAATTCTGTGCCCTCAAGCAATATTTTCAATAAATTAATTAATCGATCAACATTTATTAAGCACCTTCTAGGTATCAGACACTGTGGTAAGTCCTAGGGATAGGAAAAGAAGCAAAAGACAATCCCTGCCATTGAAGAACTTACAATCTAGCAGGAAGACAACAGGCCAACAAATATATGCAAAGCAAGCTATATTCAGGATAAATGGGAAATAATAAACAGGTGGAAGGGGCTGAATTAAGAGGGGCTGGGGAAGGCTTCCTGTAGAAGATGGGAATTTAATTGGGACTTAAAGGAAACCCAGGATATGAGTAGGTGGAGCATATATCTCTATAAAGGTAAAGGAAATAGATTGTCCTGTGACAATCACAAGGTGGGGGCCGTGGCGGGGGAGGCGGTGTCTCTTTCTTAGTCATTGATGGCAAGATTCTCCATTTAATGGGCTGCTCCTTCACCTGGGATATGGTCATCTATATGGTGTTTGCTGCCCAAAAACTCCAGGAGAAATGCCAGGAGCAGAACAGAGGTCTGTACACAATGTTTGTTGATCTGCCTTGAAGCCTTTGGTACTGTCAGTTATGAATGCTTATGGAAAATTATATCAGAACTTGCCTAGAGAAATTCATCAGCATTGTACTTCAATTTCAGGACGGCATGTTCTAGATCAGTGGTTCTCAACCTGTGGGTTGCAACCCCTTTGGGGGTCGAACGACGCTTTCACAGGGGTCACAGGGGTCGCCTAAGACCATCGGAAAACACATATTTCCGATAGTCTTAGGAACTGAGATACTGCTCCTCTATCCGTCTCCAAGTGGGTCTGCCCACATGCAGATACGCCCACATACAAGTATTAAAGGGTCACAGCATTAGGAAGGTTGAGAACCACTTTTCTAGATAATGCACAATGCTCTCATGCCTTCCCAGTCACCAATGGAGTGAAACAAGACTATATGCTTACTCCCATGCTTTTTAACTTGACCGTCTCAGTTCATGTTGTCAGATGCCTTAAATGAGGATGGTAAATTTTTAACTTGAAAAGGTTACAAGGCAAGACAAAAGTGGAAGGAGAATTGGTGCATCATTTTTTGTTCACAGATGATTATGCACTAAGTGCAACCTCCGCAGCTGAGATGCAACAAAGTATGGATCTATTTGCTGTTTGTGCTAATTTTCACCTAACACAGTACCAAGAAAACACAGGTTCTCCACCAGCCAACACCATGCCATCCCTATGTGGAACCATTGATTGCAGCAAATAGAGAAATTTTGAATGCTGTGGGTAAATTTACTTACCTTGGCAGTATTTTACTTTCCTGGGATGTACACATAGATGATGAGGTTGATATAGGCATTTCCAGAGCTAGCTCAGTGTTTGGAAGTCTCTGAAGGAAAATGTGGAAGAGAGGAGGTATTAGACTAACTACCAAACTGAAGATCTATGGAGTCATTATGCTGACCTCATTATTTTATGCCCATGAAACAGTATATCAGTATGGACAGTATATCAGCACTATGCCAGTAAACTGAATCACTTCCATTTGAATTGTCTTAGGAAGATTCTGAAGATCATCTGACACCATGCCAGACACTGAGATCCTTTCTCACTCTAAACTGCCAGGAATTCAAACACCTCTGAAAAGAGTGCAACTCTGATGGACTGGTGATGTGGAAATGTTAAACAAATGCTTGCCTAAAAGACTATTTTACAGAGAACTCATGCAAGGCATACACTTACATGGTGGCCAGAAGAAACAATACAAGGACACTCTCAAGGACTCTGAAGAACTTTGGAATTGATTGTGTTACATGGGAGATACTGGCAAAAGACTGTTCAGCAGGATGTGTCCGCATCAATAAAGGTATGTGCTCTATGAGTATAGCAGAATTGCAGTAGCTCAAAAGAAATGTGAAATGCACAAATTTAGAGACGTATCTACTCCAAATGTTCATATGGACTATTTGGTAGAGCCTTCTGAGGTAGTATTGGTCTGATCAGTCAAGTTGGACACACTGTATCTTGACTCCAATGTAGTGATGTCATTTTGTTCCTCTTCAAGAACAAAGGACAATAACCAACAAACCAACCAACCAGGTGGAGCAAAGGAGAATGTTCTATCCAGACGTAGGGAATCCACAGCCTCGAGGCTGCATGTGAGACCTCTAGGTCTTCAAATGTGGCCCTTTGACTGAATCCAAACTGCATAGAACAAATCTTTTTATTAAGGGGAAATGTTCTGTGAAGTTCGGAGTCAAAGGGCCACAGTTAAGGACCTCGAGAGTCACAAGTGGCATCAAGGCCACAGGTTCCCCACTGCTGCATAGTATTTCACTTGGTGATCTCATCAGCTCCCATGATTCCCATCATTATTTTTATGCAGATGAATCTCATTTATTTATCCAACTCTAAGCTGTCTCCTGACTCATCTTACATCTCAAACTGCCTATTGGATACTTCAAACTATGTCTGGTGAATGTCTTAAACTCACCATGTCCAAAATTGAACTAATTATCTTTTCCCCCAAACCTTTCCCTCTTCCTAACTTTTATATTGCTGTCAAGAGCACTACTTCTCAGTGTCTGGTATAGTATCAGATGATCTTCAGAATCTTCCTAAGACAACTCAAATGGAAGTGATTCAGTTTACTGGCATAATGCTGATATACTGCCCAGGTTTCAGTCATGCAGGCTCTGAACCTGGGTATCATCTTTTCCCTATTCTACTTCTCTTCCTCAATCAAATCAGTTGCCAAGTCCTCCGCTTTCACAATATCTCTGCTATATGCTTCTGTTGGTCTTGGGACACTCCTACCATCTTCATGCAGGTCTTTTTTAACATCATAGCTATTGCAACAGCCTTTTGGTTGACTTCCCTGCTTGAAATCTTTCCCAATCTAGTCCATCTTATCTGCCAAATTGATCTTTCTAAAGCTCG
This sequence comes from Pseudochirops corinnae, assembly GCA_028646515.1. Lineage (NCBI taxonomy): Eukaryota > Metazoa > Chordata > Mammalia > Diprotodontia > Pseudocheiridae > Pseudochirops > Pseudochirops corinnae. Next base: position 237,892,785 of record CM053587.1, on the reverse strand, counting down.
ATTCTGACCATGTCATGCTCCTAAACTCTACTGGCTCCCTATTACCTCCAGGATAAAATATAAATCTTCCATTTGACTTTTAAAGTCTTTAATAGCCTGTTCTCCTCCTACCTTTCCAGCCTACCTACATCTTAGTTTCCTCCATGTATTCTACCATCTAGTGGCTCTGATTTTCTTTCTATTCTTCACACAAGTTGATTCACCTCTTGATTTGGACATTTTCACTGACTTTCTCCCCAAGGCTGGAATTTTCTCCCTCCTCATATCTAGCTCCTGTGCCTTCCATGGCTTCATTCAAGTATCTGCTATAATTCTGCCCTTTTTTGAGAAAACTTTCCTTAATGTTAGTGCCTCCTCTCCAAAATGAACCCGTTTACTTGGTATACATCTTGTATATTCATAGTTGTTTGTATATTGTTTCAGCTCCCACCATTCTGTGAGACTCTTGAAGGCAGGGACTATTTTTTTCTTTACCCTTAGTTTTTAGTACAGTGATTGGAACATAGTGGGCAAAATAAAACTTTTGTTGACTTAACTTGAATGGATGAGATCTCTAAAATAGAGCAGATACTCAATAGATGCTTTTTTTAAATTTTATCAAATCATTATCAAAATCTCTCCCATTCCTCCACATAAACTATTTAGCTAATCTATTCAGATTTTCTGTTTCATTAACTTTCATAAACAGTGAACCTCATTCATAGTGAAAATAAGCAGTTCAGACAACAATTCTTCTCTTATGAGGGTAGTTACCAGTGTCTTGCTCTGCTCTTCCATCAAGGTGGGTGACTATCAGGCCAACCATGCCAACCAATCCACAAATCAAGGCTAGCCAATTCCTTGTCATTAGATGCAATATTATATTTTCTTCCCTTCTTACATGCAAGTGGTCCTGGTGATCATTACTGCTGATGGCATGTGATGAACTGCTATCATATTCTGACATCCCCTTTCAGCACTGCCCCCCCCTTCTATAGCTGCAGTGTCTTCAGTCAGCTACCTGTCTGTCATCCCAATCAGATAGGTCTTAACATCTTTTCATTATGGAGAAGGACCTCGGCTGTTTTCCAGGCTAGCATTTTATCACACATTCTGCTCACATAGCCTTCCCTGCACCTCCACAGGAACCCTTCCAAGTTGGCAGCTTTCGTGTCTACTGTCATTAATCTTCACTAGGCTGTGTGCATGGGGCAAAGGATGATTTATGGTAGATACCTGTGATAGTGCCGAGCTCAGGTGAGTGGGGCTCCAACGTATTTACTGGGCTGGATTCCATTCTGGAGCATTTGAGGAGTCAAACATGCCTGCCTTGCTTCTTTGGAGATCTGCATTTGTTTCGTCCATCAAATGTTATTTAATTTAAGTAGGGGAATGGGTAGGGAGATGACAGAATGGGAATGGCTTTAGATTAAATTAGAATTATGTATAGACACAGAATAGACCAAAATAATAAAAAAATAGAAATGACACTGATACTGGACAATCCATTTTGACTTCTTGGTTGTTTCTAAACTTTTAAAAATTGAAGAAAAAATTATAAATTGCACCTACTTGACACTTCCTGTGCCATCTGTTTGAGGTGATTAAAATCCATCTGCCTAGTGTGTTGGGTTGGATTCCTAGTCTTGTGCTCCATGAGCTGGCAGGGGGCAGTGAATGAAGTGAATATAATGCATTCTCAAAGCCTGTGGAGGAGGGAGGGAGAAAGGTGGTAAGGAAGAAAGAAAGGAGAAGAAGGAAAACAAATGTCACATAAAGGCAGTCTCTTCAGGATTAGGAATCCCTGAAATTGCCTATAAAGTACATGTCAACCACAGTTTACCCGTGATTTTCTGAAGGCTTATTTGAAGATTTTCATCTGCAGCAAGGGAGAGGTAATATAGTTGGAGCCAAAGAATGCTGAATTTCAATTGGCTCAAGAGACCTGTGCATCAGTCCTAGCTTTGTGTCTATGAGTAGGTCAGACTGTATCACTGAGCCTCAGTTTATACATCTATAAAATAGGAATAATAATACTTGTGTTGTAGACATTGTAAGATTGTTGGAGAAAAGTGCTTTGTACACTTGAAAATATCATATGAATATGATTAATTGCTAATATATCATGAAATGTTCTTTGGGGGCTCTGATCCAGTAGGAGAATGTTTATTTTTAGAATTGAAATAATAAGACAGAAAGCTTTTTAAGTCTGTTTGGTTGCTCTGCCTTAGTCACAGGTAAGATATTTCTCTCCATTTAGGGCATCCATCAAAGATATTAATTTTAACAATGACCTAAAGAGGCAGGTAGGTAATTCACTGGATAGAGTGCTGGACCTGGAGTCAGGAGGACTTGAATTCAAATTTGGCTTTGGATAGCGTAGTGCCAATGCAATATTCACAGCACCAATGGTAACTATGAATATGCTGGCATAGTTCTGAATCACAAAATTTAACATACTCTCCATACAGAAGATAGAAATAAAATATTTATTCAGATACCAGGAAGCCAAATCCCAACACCAGAAAACCAAATTCATCATAACGATGAAGAAATCTATACACAATAACACTGCAGAGAACAACACCATCCCAAAGCCTGCATCCTCTCTCTCCCCCAGCTCTAACTCCTCTGACCAACTTCTTGTTCTCCCTGTTAAGCAAACTCCTCCCACCACAGGCTCCATGTGATTACATTCAATCTATTAGGGGGTCAGGGAAGATCTTCAAATTCCCATGACCATTACAGATACTTACTAGCTACATGACCATAGGCAAGTGACTTAGCCTCTGATTGCCTCAGTTTTTTCAAGTATAAAACAAGGATAATTACCTTGGTTGTTGTGAGGATTAAATGAGATAATATTTATAAAATCATTTAACAGAGTTCCTAGAACATGGTATGAACTTAATAAATGCTTGTTTCCTTCCTTCCTTCTTTCTTTCCTTCCTTCTTTCCTTCCTTCCTTCCTTCCTTCCTTCCTTCCTTCCTTCCTTCCTTCCTTCCTTCCTTCCTTCCTTCCTTCCTTCCTTCCTTCTGGATAAGGGGCTACAAGTCTTGAACTGATGATGGTCAAAGAGGTGGGGTATGGGTGGTAGCCTAAGTGGTTGTCAGTGGGATTATGTACACCATGGCCTTTATGTGGAGCAGGGATAGTGCCATAGTATGAAATATAGATCTCATTTTAACTTGATGTCCTTTGACCACTGCCAAGATCCCAAGAGTTTTGGAAAAAGCTTAAGAGAAATTTGAGATATGCATTCCCAGAGATTAAAAAAATCTTCTCAGAAAATGGCAGTAGTTTTAATAACAATTTCTCCATTACAAGGTCATAATCCCAACATGCTGGAATGCTTGAGTGTACTATGACCTTGGGCTCCTTGGAGAGGGAGAGCAGTTAGAAGACCTTTTTATCTTCTGGAAAAAACCCTCGTAGCAGTGGGTAACTACTCACCTTTGCTTTTTTTTCTGTTTCTCTTATTGTTAGTTTGGTTTCAGGCAAATTCCTCAGGGTATTGACCCTGGGCAGGATTATTCTGTGTCCCTAGGAGAGTAGGCTTTCAAGGAGCTCTGTTGATCTATGTACTGTTTAGAATTGGAGGTTCCTAGAGCTTAGTCCTATATTATGAGATCCACCAAAAGGTTGGAGATTGAAGATGAAAATTGCTAGATTCTGTGCCTCAGACATAATGATTTGAGATGCTGCCTTTATGTACAACTAGAGGCAAATAGAATGGGGGCAAACCCATTGATGTGACACCTGCATCAAGGATATCTTGAGAGCTGAAGTTTCACAGTATAACCAGTCACCTTTAAGATATACTATGTATAGAACTAGAAAACTTCAGTACCCGTTTTTGACAATTTGGCAACCACATTAGTAGATAATTTATCAAAATCAGTTATTAAATATGCTTTAGAAATGGTAAAAGAAAAGTTATAAATAAATAAAAAGTTGTAAAAACTTTTCTGATAATAGTCTTATTTAGTGTCATAAAATTAGAAGAGAAGCGATCTTGTGAAGCAAATGTCAGGCTGGCTTTGTAGTCTCGAAGTCCACAGTCTTGCCTCTGATATACACCATGCCCATGTGACCACGTACAAGTCACTTGATTTGGTGGCAATTTAGGTAGCTCTTGAACTTCTATAGCTGCATCATTGGGGGGTATTTCTACAGTAGAAATCCTTCTCTAGCCCTTACTTTCAGTCTTTTTTGTTGTCTGATCCTATGATTTCTTATGTATCAGGTAGTTCTGTTGGGTAAAATCTCTCTACCAATGGAAATTGCCAATTGTTTTGCCATTTATAGATTTTAAAAATTGCCTTGGGACATTAAAAGTCATATAATCAGTATGTGTCTCAGGCAAGATCTGAACCCAGGTCTTCCTAACTACAAAGTCAGTTTTTTCTCCAATCTGTTAGTATGGCCCCCAAAACAAAATGAATGAAAAAATTAAGCACTTCATTCGGTATGACACTCTTCTCCTTACTCTTGTGAAGTAAGTAGAAATAACTCCATTTTATAGATGAAAAAACCAAGGCTCAGAGAAGATAAATGATACCTTGTAACCCCATCTAATAAATATAGAAGTGTTTAGTTTATAGGAATCTTGTTTTAATTATGTATGGTAAAGAACAGAATTTGTTATAAAGTGTTTACCTTGTATATATATCAGTAGGAGTTTAATTATAGAAGTGTCAAAAGGATCTAATTATAGTTGGTCTCATCTACCTGCTGTTGTCTTGGCATGAACCCCAAGGATGATGTACTTCAATGCGGTTTAGTGGAAAGAACACTGGTCTAGGAGGCAAAAGACCTGGATTTCTCTCTTTAAAAAATTATTTAACCTCTTTGGGTCTTAGTTTCCTTATAAGGAGATAGTAATGCTTACTTTAATGATGTCATAAGGTTGTCGTGAATCAAATAAGGAAGACACTTTGTAAATGATCAAAAACTGCAAATGTGGTGAATATGTTATGATTATTGCACATTAGTTATTGTTTTAGTTGTTATTCAAGTTAGTAGTTTTATGTTATCTTCTTTTGCTCCTTCCTCTGAGCAACTAAAGGGGGAATTATCAATTCCTTTATACATCTCTATACTCTTTCGTGATGACATTATCTGTTTCCATGGCTTCCATTATCCCCTCTAGACAGATAACTCTCAGTCTATATTTTAATCTTAGTATATCTTTAATCGCAGAGCTTCAGTTCCATATTTCTGTCTACTGGAAACCTATTTCTGGGTCGCCTGCCACATGTAAAGCTTATATATCCAAACCTGAATTTCCCCTAAACATACTCTCATACTCTGTTGGAAAGTCTCTATTTCTGTTGAAATTGTCCTCATTGTCCTCCAAACCATCCATGCTTGTAACCTCAGAGTCATCTTTGACTCTTCCTCATACCTCAATATACATCCAATCGATTGGCAATCCTGAGAATTCTGCCTCTGCAGCATCTCTGACATCTGTTCCCTCTTCTCCACTTTCACTGTAATCACAATCCACAGTCTGGCTCTTTAACCCATCCCTCTCTCCCTTCCCTCTCCTTCCCTCCCTTTCCCTTCTCTCCCCTTCCTTCTCCTTCTCTGCTTTCCTCTCTCTCTTTCTTCCTTCCCCTACCTTCCTTCCTTTCTCCCTTCCTTCCTCCCTCTCTCCCTTTCTTCCTTCTTCCCTCCCCTCTTTTCCTTCCTTCCTTCCTTCGCTTCCTTCCTTCCTTCCTTCCTTCCTTCCTTCCTTCCTTTCTCCCTTCCTTCCTTCCTCTCTCCCTTCCTTCTTTCCTCCCCTCCTTCCTTCTTTCCTCCCCTCCTTCCTTCTTTCCTCCCTCCTTCCTTCTCCTCCCCTCCTTCCTTCTTTCCTCCCCTCCTTCCTTCTTTCCTCCCCTCCTTCCTTCTTTCTTCCCCTTCTTCCTTCCTTCCTTTCTTCCTTCCTTCCTTCCCTCCCTCCTTTGCTTCTACCCATTCATTCTGCTCATCTTTCTCATAGAACCTGATCTGAACAAAAAATTAAACTGAATGAATCAGGCCATTGACCATATCTCATAGCATATTTTGAAGTCTACTTTAATAGTTTACCACCTTGCTCCCAGCAGGAGGCAGGTATGCTGTACCATTAGGCTTCTGAATTCTCACCTGGTCACTCACTGCATTAATTCATATCTCTTAATGATGTTTATCTTTATATTACTATGGCAATTATGCATTCTGTTTTATGTACTTTGTTATACATCAGTTCATACAAGTCCTTCTAAGTTTCTCTGAATTTCTCATGGTCATCATATCTTATGCCACAATAATATTCCATCGCATTGAGATGCCACAATCTATTCAGCATTTCCCCAGTTGAAGGATAAGGGGCATTCATTTTTTTCCAGTTATTTGCTTTGCTCCTCACTTCAAATTACTTTCTGCCCTTATCACATACTGGTCCCCTTTACACCTGTTTTCAGCCTAACTGTATTATTCTCTATCTCCTGAATCTCGTCCAACATGATCCCACCTCTGGTCTTTTGCTCACATCATTTCCCACACCTTGATTGGATTCTCCCCAACTTCAACTGCTGAAGGCCTTTTTCCTTCAAAGAGATGTGACTTAGGTGCTACGTCCTCCTCAAAGCCTTCCACAAGCCCTGCTTCTCCCCATTCCAGATGAAAGTGATCTCTTTGTCCTTACATTTCTTATAACATTTTTCCCCGACCTTTCTTCTTAGAGAGTGAGGATTTTCATAAAGAGGAAGACATTTGTGTGTTCCAGGCTGCACAGTCACCTGGTTGCTTGAGTTGCTTTTTTTATACTCTAGGTTTAAGAAGTTCTGAGATGACCCCACAGGATGATGTTCATGAGAACAGGCAGATTCTATGTCTGAGTGACCTATTCCAGAGTTCTTTGTTGCCTCCACATGGGAAAAAGAGAACACCTGGTGAAGGAGAGCTATGCTTAAGAGGACCTAGAACTGAGGTCCCTTGTGAATGGGTCTGTAAATAATACCTTTGCACTTGGCTCAGTCTTCCTTTTATCTTGGTCATTCATTTCCTGCTGTTAGGTTGCAAGTTCCCCACACCTTCCAGTTTGCCCATCCCCGGGCAGCCCATCGCATTCTAAAATAGTGCCTGTCATACAGATCTCTTCCTAGCTGCATCCTCTGCCTTCGTCTGAACATCATTTCTTCAGCTTGACTGTGTCAATGAACACCATTCTGTTCCGGACTGAAGTAAGGCCTGTAAGCATTCAGTTATTCACTTGGGCTGGGAAACGCACAGCTGTTCCACTCCTTTGCTAAAGCCAGGGAAATTGGCAGATAAGCAAATAAGTAAGGTCTAGGGTTCAGTGACTAAATACCCCCAATATATGCAAGCAAACAGCATCAGGCCCGTCAAGGAAAAATAAAAACATCGTCTAGTAATAACACGTTCGCCTTCAGCCTCCTGCTTAACCCAAGTGTTAAGTTAAAAAAGGCAAATGAGGGGGTTTGTAGTCCCTTTTTATACCTAGTTTAAAGAAAATAATGTTTTCTGGGACCAACCACATCCTATGTTAGTAGGACCTGGCACCATTCCCCTCCTGTGAAAGGGAAGAGCTTTAAAAATAATCGTTAGCAATTACTCTTTACTTACCCTTCAGCCGAGGAATCACCATTCCCAGAGGAAGTTGCTGCTAATGGAATCACAGTAATGGGAGGGACTCGGCATTTCTCGGGGTCAGTGACCAGTTGTCAGGGCGGCTTTAGCAGAAACTGGAGAGTTTCATCTCCAGCACAGATGGATACACTCTGCTCCTAAGGAAAAAGGGGGACCCAGAGGTTGTTAGGACTTGGCAGGTACAAGCTCTGTCCTGAGATGTTTATAAACTGCCTTCTGGGGTGTATATACAAAGAACTGTCAAATGCCCACTGTTCCCAGGGTTTGTTACAAGCTCCTGAAGTCAAATGTGAAGAGAAAGATCAAAGATTAAAACATGGGTTCATAGGATCATAGATTTAGGGCTGAAACAGTCCTCCCAGTTCTCCCCCTTCCCTAGAAGCTTTTTAAAAATGAAGAATCTGAGATCCAGAGAAATAAAGTTACTTGTCTAAGGTCCCAGAGATAGTAAGTGGCAGAGCTGGGATCTGAACCCAGGTCTTCTGATTTCAAATCCATTGTACTTTCTACTATACCTATCTTCATCAAAAAGGAATTAATAAGTATTCAGCTACATATGGCTGTATGTTTTCCCTTTGCTTTCTGAAAAAAAAAAAGAATCTTAGGATTCTTTAGCATCTATCTTGACATTTATTTTCTCTAGAAAGTCCTGATCATAGGAATTTAGGGGTATAATCCAGATGATCCTTGATCATCTCAATGAACTTTCAGGGAGGTAAACCTTTATTTGAGAGTTTGATTATGCATTGCTTTAAAGAGTGTGGGCCTGCCCCTTGGTACTGAGGGATAGATTTTACAGGTTGGGGTGGCACCCAAGAAAAATTGCCTGACCCACACTCTTAGTATGACATCTTGCTGGGAGAGACATTCATTTGTGTTGGTCTATAACAAAGAGCTTTCACCAAGGATCTGATCCCTTTAAGTTTGTTCTTTTCAACATTTCTTCCAGAAAGTGCTGCAGCGGGGAACACCTCTTGTCCTGACCATAACTACTTTGGCCATGGCAGAAACACAAATCAGAGATAGAATTAATGCCATTTATGCAGCGAGAAAGGAGGGGCCCTGGACAACACTGAATGCTAGAATAGTGGGGAGTCATCTGTTCAAGCGTTGAGAGTTCCTAAGGGTTATCTCTTTAGCTGCCTTGTGTTAAACAGCCCTGGAATATTGCCTTATAGCTAGAAAATGAAGATTTCCCAGGCAGTGAGAGCTAGCAATTTATCCTTTTAACTTAAAAAAAAGGGGTAGCCTGAGCAACAATTAATTTTGGTTGTTGCTTCCCAATGAAAATCAAGTTTAAGAGGTCAGAGATCTAGCCTTCTTTTTAGAAAAGGGGAACTTCCTGAGGAATTGCCTTTAGAGATGCAAAAGGGTCACACACGGCTCCCAGTCCTGAAAGCTACCATAGCAAGGGTCTGACTTCATTACATGAGGAGGTGAAACATATGGACTTTATCTCCTCCTGTCTCTGTGAGTTAGTGTAGATCTAATGGGAAAGGAATTTTCTTGTCTAACAATCCCCAATACATTTCCTTTCTGGGGCAGTCTGAACCCTCAAAGTAATACCTACTATAAGAATATATGTCTGTTTGGTCTCTGTAAGATATGAGGGACTCAGTAGAATGTTGAGGTATCATCTACCTAGCAACCTCATGTTTGTTGTTAATTTCTGAGTAGAGTCCAATCCAGAGGATGGCTCTACAAGTCTGGGGTTTACATATGTGTGTACCCTAATGGCAAACTCGAGTTTAATTTCCACCTAAAAACGTCCAAATTGTGAAGTGGCACTGATTCTGGAGGATTTCAGACCTCAATAGACTGTAAGAATCACTATAGAAAGAAGAGAATTGTTTTTATTATTTCTGAGCTATTTTGAACCTCATTCTCTGCATTTTTTTTGTGGGTACCTTTGAATTTTTCATTTGTTCATTTGTTTATATATAAAGACTGTCATGTATCCAACAAATGAACTTGTTTCTTTGGATGATTGCATAAGAGCTTCAAGACCCTAGTGATCACATTTATGGTGATCCAGACAAGAAGTAAGAATAGAGATTTTCTCAGAGTAAACTCGAAATGGCAACAAAATGAACTAAAAGGAGAGTGATTCAGTGGTTCCTAACATCTGACCCTGTGTACATAAGCCCAGAGCTTTGGTTTCTGGGTCATAGATGACCCATTTGTATAAGATTTTTTGGTTTAAGAATTAAGAATAAGTTGTGCGGTATCATGAAGGATACATTTTATAGAAAACCGAAGCTCATAGAAGTTCTTTAAGTCTCTGAACGACACTTTACTAATAACCATTGGAACCAGTACCTGAACTCATGACTTGTAACTCCAGCTCTCACATTCCTTTGTGTTGCTCTCCTGTGTTGCTTCTCTGACTAATCACACTTTTAATAATTCTTTTACTACTTGTCATGCTTACCCAGTTGCCCAGTGTCCCCACAAGGGACTCCCTCTCAGGAGCAGAAACCTTTAAGTTCAGCCTTGTCATGATTCAGAGCAGCAGTACTGGATTGAATCTGACTTGATTTCTCTCACTGATTGTTTCACACTGGGATATGCTGGGTGAAAGTGCTTGACCACAAAAGCTGCAAATCTCTACCTAGGCAAACACTCTGGAACACATCCTTTATTCCCTATGATGCTGATACAGGGGAAAGGCAAATTCATAGCACAGTTACAGCTTTGATGGCTATTAGCTACACTAGCAATCTGATACCCTAAAACAGATCCATATAAAGAGGATCTATTTCTCCTTTCTCTAGTTGCTCCAAAGAACTGAAGAGTTCGGCAGAGAACTTTCCTATAAGAATGGCAGCACCTATGCTGAGCTAGCCCTCCTACCCTTGCAGCATCCCAAACATCTAATATATCCTGAGGATGCATGTGTCTGATTCTGTGCTATATTAGTTAAATTTTAGTAAATTATTTTGTAATTCCCATTGATGTGGTTCATATGTTTAAATTTGTCTACACAAATGAAATATAGAGACCAAGAACCTTAAGAAGAATGTCTTCTGATGTCATGCTCCTGACTTTCTGGACCTTAAACCCTGTCTCTGTTGCAATTTCACTCTGGAAATTCCCATAGTGCCTGTGGCCTCCTCATTCTGGAATATCTATCCATCTGTAGCACCCATGAAATATTTACAGCACCAACGGTGACGGTAAATATGCTGACATAGTTCTGTATTGCAAAATATAACAGACTCTCCATATAGAAGACAGAAGCAAAACATTTATTCAGACACAAAACCCAAATCCCAACACCAGAAAGTCCAATCCATCATAGTAGCAAAGAAGTTAATACACCATAGCATAGCCTGAAGCCATGCCATCCTTTAGCCTTCCCAGAAACAAATACTCACCAGCCTAGCTGTCTCACTCGGTGTGTCCTCTCTCTCCCACCATTTAGCTGCTCTGACTCCCAGCTTCCTGTGGGCTCTGCTCCACCCTTCAGCAAGCTCCCCCCACCACAGGCTCCATGTGATTACATTCACACTATTTGGGGGCAGGGAAGATTTTCAAATTTCCATTCTCATTATATCACCATACCAGCTCTTTTCTCACATTGGGAAGTTCCTTCCAAGGCCTCCATTTTGGAGAGGGTGGCCAATTCTCATTCCTTTTCTGGTTATGCTTCCAATTCTACAGACTTCAGTATCATCTACCTCCCAGCCTCCCTTTAAGTTCCCTTTTACATAGTCTTGATCCTTTAGAGTATAAACTCCTTGAGGGTAGGAACTGATCTTTCTTTTTTGCTTGCATTTGTATTCTCAGGGCTTAGCACCATACTTGGCATATAGTAAGTGCTTAATGTGATTGTTACCCTATTTTCTGGGGACCATGCTATTTCTGAGTATACTTCTAGTTGGCAAGATAAACTGCCATGTTGGCTTTCTCCATTGGCCAGGTAGATTGAATAGAGAAGATTATAAGACCCAAGAGCTCACATGGTCCAGCATTTCATTTTCTGGTGAAGAAACTGAGAGCCAGTGTGGCAAAATGCCCTATAGGTAGTGTACAACAGAGCCAGGATTTGTATTTCAACCTGCTTTCTACACACATGAAAAGAAGGAAGAATTATATCATTGAGACCCCTCATCCAGGCATATTTAGAATAAAAACAGTCATGTAATTAATTACCATTATAATGATAAAAGTAACTGGAGTGTCCCCTAATTCTTCAAGAAGGCCTTCCCAATCCCCCTTGATGTTAGTGCCTTCCTTCTGTGATTATCTTCTATTTATCCTATAGATACTCTGTTTGTATATCTGTATTTGTGTATCTCCACCTCTTTTTTCCCCTTAAATTGTAAGTTCCTTGAGGACAGAGACTGTTTTTTATTTTCTTTGTAACCTCAGCACTTATAACACAGTGCCTGTCACATGTGATATTCATTCATTTTCAGTTGTGTCAGACTCTGTGGCGCCATTTAGGATTTTCTTGGCAAAGACACTGGAGAGGTTTGCCATTTCCTTCTCCAGCTCATTTTGCAGATGGGAACTGAAGAAAACAGGGTTAAGTGACTTGCCTAGGGTCATGCAGCTAGTAAGTGTCTGAGGCCAGATTTGAAGTCAGGTCCTCCTGGCACACAGTAGATCCCTAATAAATACATGCCTGTTGACTTGGTGTTGATTCTAAAACTCTTTCTCTAGGAAGAACTAACACATGTTAACATTCTTAATGTTAATGTTAATTAACATTAACAAAGGGATTCCTGTCTGTGATGTTTTATTGATTAATAAATCCGTGTGTATATAGATTAAGCCAAGGTAGACCTAATAAAACAATCCCCTGGTCCCTTTAAAGAATTTAACTTTGTCCAGAAAAATTGAGTGAACTTCAAAGCGTGATTGAGATTAGAAAAATCTCAACAAGATGATCGTAACTTTTAGGCTTTGGAAATTGATGGGAGACTAAAGATTATTTACTCAAAACCAAGTTGTTTCATTTCAAATCCAACATTCTTTTCACAAAATATTGCTAGAATAAAAATACAGGGACAGCTAGGTGGTGCAGTGAATAGAGCACCGGCCCTGGAGTCAGGAGGACCTGAGTTCAAATGCGGCCTCAGACACTTGACACTTAACTGTGTGACCTTGGGCAAGTCACTTAACCCCAATTGCCTTGCCTTCCCTCTCAAAAAAAAAAATACAATCAACCGTATCATACAATCTCAGAGTTAGAAGGAACAACTAGTACAGCCCCTAAACTAGTTCGGTCCCTACCTGAATAGCAATCCTTTCTACATTTACTGGTGTGTTTATTCAGTTAACATGAAAAGATACCCTGTGATGAAGAACACCCCCTCTACCAGCCCATTCTGCTTTTGGTTGTGCTAGTTATTAGTTTTTACTTATATCAGTTCAAAGTCTACCTCTTAGCACAGCGGCTCTCAACCTGTGGATCATAACTCCTTTGGAGGTTGAACGACACTTTCACAGGGGTCGCAGAGGTCGCCTAAAACCATTGGAAAACACATATTTCCAATGGTTTTAGGAACCGAGACACTGCTCCTCTATCCATCTCCAGGTGAGTCTGCCCACATGCAGATACACCCACATTAGCAACATCAGTCAGTTAGTCAAAAACATTTATTAGGGACCTACTCTATATCAGTCACTGTGCTAAGACAAGACAGTCCCTGCTCTCAAGGAGCTCACATATCCTAATGGGTAAAATAGCATGAAAATAATTATATACAATAAGGTATATGCAGCATATACTGGAGATAATCAACAGAGGGAAAGAATCTACTCATGTTCCTAATTTTGCCTTCTGGGGTCAAACAGAGCAAGTCTAATCCTTCTTGAAGATAACAATCTTTGAAACACTTGAAGATGACTCTCCCATCCCCCTTGAATCCTATCTTCTCTAAGATAAACATGTCCTTCAGCTCATCCTCTTATGAGCTGGTTTCAAGACCTTTTTGCCATCTTTGCCACTCTACTGTGGATCCACTCTAGGCATACCACATCTCTTTTAAGTGCCACATATCAGGAAGGACATTGCTGTAATGTACCACTGCCAGGATTACCTCCAAATTGTACCCTTCCCAACACTGAAGGCTTAGCTTCTATTTTCACAGCTAAACTAATTCCATCCAAAGGCAATAGGATTACAACTAGTCTTATGTCTACTGGCACTTCCAAGTGTCCTACCTTCTTCTTAAATGTGGCTAAAATCAACTTTTCAGTAAGGAGTGATAGTTCAATTACTCAAAGCACCCTGTAGCTACTCTCCCTATTTCACTGACTCCTCTAATTTTTTTAAAAAAAGTATAGTGCTGCCACGATCTTCCTTAACTATAGTTCTTGTCATGCAATTTCTCCTTTTAAAAACCAAAACCAAAACCTTCTGTAGATCTCTATTGACTACTGAGTAATGTTCAAACCTTTTTGCTTGGCATTTGATCTAAGCTTTATATATATCCCCATCACCATTCAGCACCATTCTACTTTTCCCTGACCCTGTGCTTTATCTTGTTCTTTCTGTTTCCTAGGCCTGGGATGTCCCCCTCCCCTGATCTGTTGTATTAGTATCCCTCCTTCCAAGTGCAAGTTAAATGACAACTCTTCCAGGAAGCTTTTCCTGAAATCCCATCAATAACAGTTTTTATTTCCTCATTCCCTGTTCTGATTCTTTCTATTTCTTTTTCTTCTCTTATTCCTACTGTTAGAATTTCTAATACAAAATTGAACAATATTGGTGACAATGGGCACCCTTGTTTCATATGTGATCTTATATCCTTAGTACTTTAAAATCTGTTGTTGTGTGATTCTTTATTGTACTTATAATACTTGAATTATAGATATTTATGCATGTGTCTTATTCAGCTACTGCAATGTAAAATTTGGGAAATCAGGGGATCTGTTTGATCTAAGCTTTTTATATATCCCCAGCACTTATAGAGTGGTCAATACATAGCGTGCACTTCATAAATGTTTGTTGGATTTATTAAACCATGTTGTGCCTAGGAATTAGGCATCAGGATCTTCCTTTTTTTTTTCATTCACCTTGCACAAGGTTGTTTGGTTGACTTTTAAAAGGTAGTCAAGAGGTTAAAAGATTTGAAAGAGGGACGATCTAGGATAAAGTTTGGAGCTAGGACAGCAACTGACCCTGCCTATAGGATGTGGACCTATTTTTAAAAACCTAACTACTATCTATCATTTCAAAATAACTTTACTGTCTACCTCCAGAGAAAGAACTGATACTGTCTGAATACAGACTGAAGCATACTATTTTTCATTTTCTTTCTTTCATTTTTTGAGTCTTTTTGTACAAAATGACCAATGTGGAAATGTTTTATATGATTGCACATGTGTTACCTATATCGAATTGCTTACTGGGGAGAGGAGGGAGGGATAGAATTTAGAAATTGATGTAAAAAAAATTAAAAATTGTTTTAACATTAAATTGGGGAAAATAAAAAATTATTAAGATAACTTTACTAGTTTTAGTGATCATTTAGTAATTACATACCTTCATTATTTCTCTCCTGTATTTCATCTCAAGAAATACAGCAGAACACAGTGTGGACAGGATTTACCTGGTAGCTATAGAAAACCATAGGAAGTCATGATAATACTCAAGTAGCATGGGTATAGGTTACGATAAACAGTTGGTGCTCTGAGGCACCCAATATGCAAGCACAAGAATGCCATTAACAAGATGGCAGAGGAGTTTGCTTCCCAAAGGTTGTCTGGAGCATGCTTAGGACTATCGAAATTTGTGTGAAAGCTTTTTTAATGAAGGTGAAAAACAGCATCTTGGTAGAGACAGCATCTTGTATCAAAGTTTTAGTGACATTGGGTGCATGGTGACTGAGAAAAGAATAATACTTGTAACCATCAGGGGGATGGGAAGAGAGAAGAATATTTCTTAGTGAATACGAAGTCTTACATCTTAGAGGAAAGGGAAACAAGCTATTCTTTGCTTGTTCCGTATAGCTGCTAGTTGAAGGTGTGTGGGTCAAAAAGTATTTTAATAAATCCTGTTTTCTCTAATGCTACTTTCCAGGCTCAAGCCTAGAATTATGACTAGGAAAAGTCATAGAGGAACAAGAATGTGTGAAGTCATTTTTTCCTTAAAAAAACACACAACTATGTGAGTTAGAGCCTCCCACCTTTAGTATATCCCCAGTGGAGGGACCCTTCCTTCTCCCCCATTTTAAAGCAGGAAGAGATGTCCTCTGACTGCTTCCCATATGCCACGAGGATGTTTTTAATGGGTTTCTGAGTCAGAAATCTTTTTCCATATCTTTCCCCTCTCCTCTCCCTTTTTTCTCTCTTCTTCCTGCCTCTTGCCTCTCATCTCCCTCCCCTCCAAAAATCTTTATCTATCTATCTATCTATCTATCTATCTATCTATCTATCTATCTATCTATTCATTCATCATCTATCTCCACTATATGAGCAATCTCTATCCCTCAAGCCTCCTCTTGTTAACGCTGAGATTTAATGTTAACTCTGACTTCCAAGGCGTTGCTGTATATATGGGTATTCTTCCCTTGAGGGAAGGGCCAGCCAGGCATCCAGGCAGGGACATACACTGTGTGACTACAACCAAGAGAGATGGAAGCAGGATCTTGGTCTCTGGAGTAGATCTCAGATTCAGTTATAAGTCTGGCCTTCAGAGTTCAGCTATTAAACATATAAGATAAAACAGTTCATAAAATATATCCCCAGATGGTTTCCTTGCCCACCAAAGCAGGAGCACAGTTTTAGCTTATATAGGCTGTGTAATTTTATAAAATCTTTTCAGAATTGTACAGTTCCCACCCTTGCCACACCAAGGTGGCATTTACAGTCATACTCAGCAAAAATGCAAAATAAACTCTTTATGTAAACATATAAAGATTAAAACAACAGCAACAACAGCAGTGCCAGTGAGGTACACAGGGGATAGTAATCAGTATAACAGGAGAATAAACTGGAAAGGAAAAAAACACAAAAATTTGCGTGGATTGGTTGGGGGTGGGGTGGGATGGAGGAGGGAGAAGAGACAAAAAAGACATCTTGCTCGTATAACACTTAGGAAAACTGTCTGTTGTAGTTGTTCATGCTTTGCTCACAATATTGCACTTTTTTGGTGGCTGGTGCCCTGTCTGCCTGTAGTGAATGCCTAGTCTCATTCTTGAACCATCTTTCCTGTCTCTTTTTTATCTGTCCCTCATTTCCCCCAAATTTTGATTCCAGAACTCATACTCTCTCAACCTAAATCAAACCCCACATAGCTCCCCTAGAGAGCTATCCCATTGCCCTTGGAAACTTGGAGGTAGATATCACATTGCACACACACACATACACACACACACACACACACATGCACACGCACATATCTCTCTATATACAGGTAAATAGTAACTCTATATGTAGGTAAGTAGTAACTCTCTCTCTCTCTCTCTCTCTCTCTGTCTCTGTCTCTTTCTCTCTCTCTCCTCTCCCCATCTATCCATTTATCATCCATCTCCACTACAGGGACAATCCCTACCTCTCAAGCTTCTTCTTGTTAATGCTAAGATTTAATGATATCTCTATCTCTATATATCTTTTTATCAAGAGTTACTATTTATATAGTACTTACTATGGGCCAGGAATTATTGCTAAGCTCTTTACAAATATCATTTCATTTGATCCTTATAACTAATATGAGAGGAAGGTGTTATTATTGCCTCTATTTTACAGATAAAGAAACTGAGGCAAAGAGAAGTTAAGTGACTTGCCCAGGGTCACACATTTAGTGAGTGTCTGAGGTCAAATTTGAATTCAGACCATCCTGAATCTCTCTATTGCACCAAGAACCATAGAATGATTCCTTATTTACACTAATAAGGACTTAGTTATAGTACCCTCTTGTTTCCTATGCTAGAAAGGAGACAAACAGCATCAGACCCATTAGAAGTGCTTGGTTAGGCATCTGCTTCTAAGGTACTTGAAGAAGGAGTAAAGAATAATTTACATGATGGATTTCAGAGAAGCAGGGCTCATGTGAGTCCTAGATTAGTTCATCCCAATGATCAGATATATGAGATGAGACATAATCACCAAGGTCACATCCCAGTCTGTGGGTGAACAGAAAAGAACCTTTAATATTATTAGCATCATCACAGATGAGCTAGTCAGAATTGGTGGCTTGGGGCTAGACCCTCTAAATGCCCCCAGTGAAAGTAGTGCAAGGGTCTGGTTATTATGGTTATTAAGACGGAATTATGAAGATAGAGGGTGGAGCTAAGCCCGGCCATATGGCGAATGCCACAACTGGGGCAAACCTGTCAGGGCCAGGAACACTGGGAAAGCAGGCGAAAGGAAATTGTCCTGAAAGAACAACATGCATTCCGCCATGGAGAAATGAGGACAAAGGCCTATAGGCAACACACAGGCCAGTGACTGACACTTTCACTGATTGGACACAACAGTGGAAGTTGAGTCATGTCTAGGCAAAATTGATTAGGATGGATGGGACTCTTCCTATTACCTTAAAAATACTCAATATGGTGTAAACCATTTCTCTAAAACATTGCTAATAAGAGGCTGGTTTGTTCTTGGAACTCAAAGGAGTGATTTGCCTAAACTGGTTGGGGTGACATGAGTCAATTTAAGTCAATTAAATTTCTCTAACCAGTCCTTGCTAACACCACCATCACCACTAATAAGTGAGTTTTATCCATCTGCAATAATTCCCAAAGCACTAAATGTAAAAGAATAATAGCAGGATAGTGACTTATTCCGTAAGCATTTCTGTCCCAATTACATTGAAAACAGATTCCATGGGAATTCCATTGATATTTATATTGAACTTTAAGGTCTATAAAGTACTTTATATACATAATCTCATTTAAATCCTTATAACAACCCCTTGAGACAGTTGATATATATATAATTTATTCATTCATTCATTCATTCATTTTAAATCAGACCTAAAATTTCATCCAAATAGGGAACTTTCTTTGAGGAATTTCCCCTACCAGTGAATGTCAGTGTCTATTCTGTGATGTTCTGTCTTAGAAAGTGACCAGGGAAACAGAGACATTAAGCGATTTGCCCAGAATTATACCCGCTGTGTGTCAGAGGTAAAACTTGAACCCAGGTTTCCTAACTCCAAAGCAAGTTCTTTGTCATTTCACCATGCCGCCTCTTATAGGCTTTAGTATTTTATCTATTTTGCACAAAAGGAATATGAAACCTCTGCTTCTTAGAATGAGGAGTTTCTTTCTAACTCTTGTTGCTAGGGCCTTCCTCCCACCTAAATAACAGTTCATATGTATACATACACATATATGCCCACATGCACGGAACGCATACCTGCATACATATATGATGTATGCACATATATGCTACACACAAAAATATTTGTATAGTATATGCCAACACATGTATTAGAATATGTCTAGATATATACATACATACACACATACATATATACATGCATACATGCATGATAATATTTGCAAGTCACTAGCACAATGCCTGGCATATGGTAGATGCTTAATAAATGAATGTTGACTATTGCATGTATGTCTGTGTGTGTATTTATTGTTTCCCCTCAATGGAATATAAACTCCTTGAAGGCAGGGATTTTGTATCTCTAGGGCTTGGAATATTGTAGGATCACTTACTCGTAGATGGAAGAATCTCAGAGTCCATCAGTCCAAAGGTCTCCAAACTTTCTATCTATCTATCTATTAAAAAATAAGCATGCACAGTCAATATATATATATTAATAGGACAAAACATTTTACACTCTTTTAAATAGTGTCAAGTATTAATATAATAATATTATATATTGATAACATTTTAGTGAGAATGATGTGATTGAATATACTTCAGTATTTAAAAAAACAAAAACTGTATATGTCCAGGAGGATAAGTAGGCTTGTAAATAATAATGGTTTGTAATGCACTATTTAGTTAACTTGTTCAATTCTAGCTAGCTAAGCAGTTGGATTACCTTTTTTAAAAAGATACTTTAAAAATGGAAGATATACAATTCATAATCAGTCAGCAAACATTACAACTTTTGAGCAGGAATTGTAGTTTCCTCAGTGAAGATAATCACTACACACAATACAAAAACAACACGTCCAAGTAAGTTGTTTCTTATTTCAACTATGCAGAAAGTTTTTCATTTAAACATACTCTTTTTTTTCTTTGCACAGTTCTCCTTAATAGACAGTATCATTTTTAAACTTCTATTTTTGTATGAGTGTGAAGAACAGCAAAAAGGCCAGTCTGCCTGAGCCTTAGAATATAGGAAGGAAAGTAATGTATAATGAAATTGGACAGGTCAGTTGGGGCCAGGTTATGCAGAGCTTTAAATACTAAGGAAGACTTTGTATTAGATCCTAGAGGCAAAAGGGAACTGCTCAAATTTTGGCAGCTAGGTGATGTAGTGGCTTGGGTGCTGAAAGTTCAAATTCAACCTCAGACAGTAGCTTCTGTGTGAACTGGGCAAGTTACTTTATCTCTGCTTCAGTTTCATCAACTGTGAACTGGCGATGATAATAGTCCCTACCTTTCAAGGTTATTGTGAGGCTCAAGTATGATAATATTTAGAAAGCACTTGGCATAGTGCCTGGGACAGAGTAAGAACTAGAATATTATTAAATATGGGAACAGGGAAGAGAGTGACATGATTAGGTTTGAACTTTGGGAAAATTGCTTGGAAGCCATATGGAGGATGTATCAGCAATGCAGTATTCACAATGCCTACAGTAACTATAAATATGCTGATATAGTTATTAATCACAAAATGGAACAGGCTCTCTACGTAAGAAATATAGATAGTGCATTCATTTAAATACCAGAAGACTG
>CM053587.1:237813255-237871839 GCA_028646515.1 Pseudochirops corinnae | reverse complement strand
AGTGATTCTGCCCTGCTCAAAGCAAAAAGAGTTCGCAGCCGCAGCCACTGCCTCTGACGTGGCTTCCAATCAGCACCGCACGGAGACTAGCTTGGTTCCGGCGTTCTCTTGCTCCACCCCTTCCTGCTACGTCAGCAAGCTCAAGGGGCGTGGAAGATCTTCAAATCCTAGTATCGTTACAGAGGACAGAATAGAGAGTGAGATGATAGAGGTAGAAATATCAGTTTGGAAGCCATTGCAGTAGTTCATCAGGGGAGAGATGAGAAAGGGCTGAACTTAAGTGAAAGCTGCTTGAGTGGAGAAAAAGGGAAGAATTTAAGAGAGGTTGTGGAGATGCAAACAGGAAAGTTTGGCAACCAATCGGATACATGGGGTGAGACAATGAGGAGTCAAGATAACAAAGTCAGGATAACTGGAAGGATAATCCTCCCCAAAAGAGAAATAAGGAAGTTTGGAAGAGAGGAATGTTTGGGGAAAGGGGGATAATGTAATGAAATCTATAATGTAGATCTCAACTCATCATCCATGAATGCATTGAAAAGAAGCTTAGTGTAGTGGATATAGACCAATGGACTGGGAGTGAGGATAGACCTGAGTTTGAAACTGGCCTTAGTTTACTAGTTGTGTGACCCTGGACAACTCACGTAGGCACTATTAGTTTCATTTTTCTATCTGTAAAATGGGGATAATGATACTTCCTACTTCATAGAGTTTTTGTGAGGATCAAATGAATTACTACAGGTTAAATGCTTCACAAATTGTAAAGGACTCTATAAATTCTAACTAGTAATAATAATGGGGCATCCACGTGGCACAAAATAGAGTGCAAAGCTTAGAGTCAGGAGGATCTGAATTCAGATGTGGCCTCAGACACTTACTAGCTGTGTGACCCTGGGTAAGTCACTTAACCCTTGTTTACTCTAGTTTTCTCATTTGTAAAATGACCTGCAGAAGAAATAGCAAACCGCTCCAGTAGCTCTGCCAAGAAAACCCCAAAGGAAGTCACAAAGAGTGGGAAACGACTAGACTGTTGTGATGGAACAATAATAGTAATAATAACAATAATATTTCTTGTTGTGGTAATTGTATGCTATTATCTCTGTGCCACCCCAGATGAAAATGAGGAGATTCATTCACTGGTCACTGGGAGTACAGAATAAACTGGGAAGGAAGCCTGTCATGGTTGTGATTCATTGGGGAGGGAATGGGGAGGGGTGGGAGGGATGGGGGAGGGGGCAAAGGGAGAGGGTAAATAAGTAAGGGAGGGGAAAGTCAAGGATTTTTTTTTCCCAAAGTCTCCTTCACAACTCTTACTGTGGATGCATAAGCAATGGTTAGATTGTTACTCCCCCAAAGTTGGGATCTTGCATAACAGAGGGAGGGGAAGGTGTGTTTGTGTTGGAAGCAAGCCTCAGGATTGGCTATGCACACATTTTCTCATGCTTTGATTGGTTGATTAAATCCTCCTTGGCATCATACCCTGGTTCTCCTGGGGATACAAATTCCCGGGGAGCATGACCTCTCCCCCCCACATTGGAGATGACTGTTCTAGTACAACACTCTCATCTTACAAATGAGGCAGTTGAAGTCCAGGAAGGTTAAGGGACCTCTCTCCATGACCAACAGGTAGAAACAGGCCAAGAAGAGATTCGAATCCAAGTTCTGTGACTCTAGAGTTTTCTCTCTCTCCGTTGTATCACAAAGAACTCAAAAAATTCTTTGTTGGTTGATTTATTGACAGTGTAACATCTTCATTAACTTGGAGGAAATTGCTATGTTGAGTTTAAACAAAAATCTTTGCTATATCATGCAGACGGGGTATGCAATACATAAATATTGGGTTTAAATTTTTTTTAAACTGAAAGCAAGTGTTTGGTGTATGCTATATTTATAAATAACAAATTTTGTGAAGAAAGTGTTATGTGAAAGGGATTCTTTGCCAGTTCCAAAGCAGTAATGCTTGAAAGGATAAAAATGACTTTGTTCTTCTACTGCAAACATATGTAAATGGAATATAAGCTATTCTTAATAAAATGTGACTTTTCCCAAAAATGTTGTGTTGCTAATCTTGGGATTATATAAATAGCATTTTAAATGTTATTTTTTAATAGCAGGCTCCCTTGCTGTTGGTCCTGTTGCTGTCAGACATAAAAGAATAAGACTCAGCTCAGAGAGAAACTATGAAGTATTGTACACAGCTTTGTGAATCACCACAGCTTAAATAGCTATATAGTAGCTCAGACAGTAAATCATTGTGCTTTGCAGATGTTTTCAGACGTTTATTACCCTATAATATCTGAGTTCTCAACTAAACAATTCCTTGAGGGCAGGGACCATGCCTTCTACTTCCTTTGTATTTCCCTCAAAACCTAATACATAGAGGGCTATGCAAAGAGGGTGTTTAATAAACCCACGTTAAGATGAAAGGGGCTGACTGGGTTGAGTGTTTCCAGCACTGAGATGGTTAGCTAATATAGACTTAAGTATTTAGCTAGGTCAAACTCTCCACTTAAAAAGAGTAAGAGCCTTGCATGACATAGATGCTCACATACATCCGTGATGCATTGATTATGCAGATCTAGTCCTTTAATAGAAAACACATATCCCCCAAAAAGAAAAAGAAAAGAAAAAAATCAACAACCATACAGTCATCTGGAGCAAAATATCTGATTATGGAGACGGAAAGTGCTTTATGTATGTAATTTTTCAAAAGAAAAAAAAAATTACAAGCCAGCAGCAATGAGGCGCTTAGCAGTTGCCAACCTTGCAGCGATTACATTTCAATCTGAGGCAGCAAGAAGATTCTGCTGATCATAAGCTAACTAATGTCAAGGAGGAAATGGCTTTCTTTCTTCTTTTAGCAGGTGGTTATTGTCTTTGAAATGAAGAGTCTCCAAGTTGGCTGGATTCCAAAACATGTCCCATAATCTAGATCTAGAGATAGGTGGTGAGCATCCCCAACCCCCAAATATTTGATTAGGGCACATGTAAATCTACCCATGTTCCTGGCAGGGACTGAATCAGGGGTGACAATATGGATTATGATGCTCTTAGAAAATCAGAGGTTATTTTATGGGGAGAAAAACTTGCTGAGTCAGGAAGTCTAAAGCTCCTTGCTAAAGCAGATAATTTCTCTGGAAATAAACAAAGAATGTGGCAATTCATGACAATCTACAAACATTGCTAAACAATCTTATGAAGTTAATAATACAGCAAACAGAAATACGCAACCACTCAAATGTCTCCCAGTGATTTATTCATTGACCCATTTTCCAAGCATTATTGAAACTACTCTCAGCCCAAATTACAAAACAACAACAGAAACACAAAAGCATAAAGAACCTGGAGTTCAGAACTCCTCAAATCTATTAGAACCATTTAAGAGCCGTGTATCTGTCAAAACAACTGAAATACTAATGGGAGATGGCTGTCAGCTTATCCTGTCACTGTCAGTTGAATCTGGAATCGTATCATTTTTGCTACTACTGTATGTGAATCAGTATAGTGTCATTCAATTCAGTTAGACAAATCCAATTAATAATAACAGCCCAGCTTTATATAGAATGTTTCTATAATTTGTGTCTATACATTACACTCTTATTTACTTGAATTGTTATTCCCTCCTCCCAGACACTTGATGATGATGATGATGATGGTTAGAGAAAGAAAGACAGAGACACAGAGAGAGAGAGAGAGAAAGAAAGGGGAGGGGGGAGGGAAGTAGGCACCACTTCTGTCTCCACTACTTGTTATTTGTATAACCTTGAGTCATTACATCATTTCACTCCCTGGGTTCCACTTTCCCCACCTGCAAAATGAGAGAGTTGGTCAAGAGGGCTTTAAGATGTTAAATTGCCAGCAAATATTTTGGAGAAAGCAATATCAGCCATGTACTAATTATCCCTGAAATAATCACATGGCCATCATGTTTGCCAGTGAATACTAAATCTCAAATGTTGTCAAAATGATGCCAAGTAAGACCCCTCTCATCTCAATAAAGAATTATGCAAATTGATCTAGAATTTGCCAAGAGAATGACTCTGTAAGAAATTTAATTCTTGTGTCTTTGTTTTCACATCTTCAAATTGGAAAAAATAACGTAACTTGCCACCCAGGAAGAATTATTCCCTGTGTAGGGTTCAAAACCCAAGGGAATCCTGCATATTTGTTTTGCTTGCCTATTAAAGGGTTAATTAAATTACATAAATGACCATTTTCCTAAGGATTTAGATAACTTTTTCAATGAGCTATTTTCAGTAATATCCATCTGTAAAGAAACCAAGTTCTGAGTAATTGTATTGAAATGGTTTCATTCCTAGTTTGCATAGAAAGGGTGGGAGAGAACAAATATAAATTCCAAAAATCTAGACCTAGGGCAGAGAAGGGATAAACTGAGGTATCCTTGAGATAAACATGTGTCAGAACACAGAACATATGATAGAAAATTGATGTTTACAAAAAGGCCATGATCTCAAACTAATACTCACAGATTAAAGTCATTTTGATGAGAGGAGAAGAAGATTGAACTTTTAGATCCCCTATTAACGATTGTCATCTCAGTCAAAGATAGTCTGGGGACTTCTTTGTCCTATGGCTTACAATGTAACAGCATGAATGGAGATCTGAGGGAGAGGAGGGAGTGCGACGTTCATTTCCTGAGCTTCCACCTTTGAAGACATGTTGAAGGGTATCTGAGGAGTTGACACACTCAACACATTTCCATGCATTTTAGAATTATATTAAAAAGAAATTCACATTGAAATGCCCCAACCAGCATCCTTCAATTTGTAGTTCAGAGAAACAAGCATTCCCTCTCAGCCCTGATAGCAATTTCTTTGATCTTTGAGTCCCGCTCAGGGCTTCTTAAAAGGACACACTCACTCTGGAAGACACTGAAAAGATCAGGGATTGTAAGAGCTGATCTGCAGTTGCTCGGCCTTGCCTAAGACTTAATGAGCCAAACTGGAAATGTAGCTCAGAGACATCAACCAAAAGGAGAAATGGAAAGGAGAGTGGAGTGGTGAGAGAGGAGAGTGAGCTATCATACCCAGCAAGTATCTCAGGACGGAGGACTCAAACTGAAGCTATTGTTCATACTTACCTCTTCAAAAACTGAGGGAAATTCCTAACTGCCCCCCACCCCCACTAAGGTCTGCTTTGTCCTCAGTTTCCTTTCCTTGTACTTGTCCAAGAACAGACACTAATATATTTTTCTTGTTGCTTTTGCCGAAATGTTTCCTGTGTGATTTTGCCTCAAACATAAGGAGGTGAAGGGTTAGGTAGAAGTATATAAAACTTTAAATTAATACAAAAAGTCAAACCTCTATCTTAAAGTTAGGACTTTTCCTGGCTGGGGGCTCTGAGCTATTTTGATTGTACAAATAACATTTTTCAAATGAGGAAATCAGTACACAGAGAGGTCAAGTTATTTTCAAAGTGCCATACTGTTAATAAGTAACTGAGATGGGATTTAAATCCATGTCTTCCTGATTAGCCTATGATAAGGGAAAATTTCTCTCTATTTGGGGACAAAATTTTAAGATGAACAACTTTCAACAAGAGTTGGTTACAAGCATAGTAGAGGGCAGAATCAAAGAGAATTGTAACTTCTCAGAGCTGGAAAGGACCCATAAGTGAGTAGGAGTCTCCACTACCACAGACCCAAAATATGGTCTTCTAACTAGGGAAGAAGATTCACTATCTTCTGAGCTAGCCTGTTCCAATTTCAGATATCTCTAACTGTTGCATCAAACCTTAAGGTTTTTCTTTAATCAAGTTTCTGTTGAAGCCTTATGATAATAGGATCACAGATTTAGAGCTGAAAAACACCTCAGATGTTATCCAGGCTTACTCCCTCAGTTCACAAAAAACGGAAAGTGAAGCCTCAAGAGATTGTGACTTCACTTGAGAAGGTGTCTTAATAAATTGATGATTCATTTTTAACAGTGTCTAATTGTTAAAGATGCTTAGAAAATAACTGCTGAGGTGATAGAATTTAAATAGCTTTATAGGTACAATATGATAATTTAATTTTTTGAATTTTAACAAAATGTAATCAAATTCTGCATGAGAATCTGCTTAATAAGGTTTCGTTCTGGCAGAACAGTAGTATAAATAGCCACTGAAATTCCAATTTGACTTTAGAGGAAGAGACATAATCCAGATCACCTCAGATCATTTGGGTCTCCATTTTATTATCTATAGAAAGATGTAGGGAGGTAGTGGAATAAATTGGGTTTAAATACTCCCAATGAATAGTTTTGAGATGATGGCTAACTGCCTTGCTTTGATTATAAGATAGTTAAGGAAGGACAGGATTTCTTCTGAAAGCCATTTTGCAACTTTAGAAGCACATGCTGAGATATCACTATTTATTCAGGAAAGGCCAAGGTGAGCTACCATGTTGCCACAGAGTGGGAGATCTGGAACTCTGCTAAAGAAGTACCCACATCCCTTGCAGTTAGGATAAGTCAGGTCAACAGTTGGGAGAGTATTCTAATATGAAAAAATGATTAGGAACAAAATTAGATTCCAACATTAAATTCTAACTTTAATAAGAGCTGACATTTATCTAGATAAAGTGTTCTTAACCTTTTTTTGTGTCATGAACCTCTTTGGCAGATGAGTGAAGGGACACTTACTAACTTACTTTAGATGAATAAAATAAAATAGGATTACAAAGAAAACGTTTTTATATTGAAATACAGTTATCAAAATATTAAATAAAGTTTGTAGACACCAGGTTAAGAACGCCTGACTTAGAGCTTTGCATGGATTATCTCATTTAATCTTGGAAATAATCCTGTGAAGTAAATATAGACATCTTAGTACTATAGTGAATAAAGTGACATCGAATACTGTGATCAAATCTTGCCTCAACTGGTTTCTAGTTGGGTGACCCTGGGCAAATTATTTAACCCCTATCTGCCTTAGTTTCTCCATCCGTCAAACAGTGATAATAATAGTACCTACTTCCCAGGATTTTTTTAGGACAAAATGAGGTCATATTTGTAAATCACTACATCAATATGAGCTATTGTTATCATATCTATTGTCACAAAAGCTGCTGTTGGGGATCCCGTAAGTCATTGGTACAACTTATACTTAAACAGAGACCCTGCTATGAAATACCTGACAAGTGGTCAACCAGTCTTTGCTCAAAGTCTAGGGTGGTGGTTCTCAACCTTCCTAATGTGGCAACCCTTTAATACTAGTATGGGGGTGTATCTGCATGTGGGTGGACCTGCCTGGAGACAGATAGAGGAGCAGTGTCTCGGTTCCTAAGACCATTGGAAATATGTGTTTTCCAATGGTCTTAGGTGACCCATGTGACCCTGTGAAAGGGTCGTTTGATCCCCAAAGGGGTCGTGACCCACAGGTTGAGAACCACTGATCTAGAGGGAACCAACTCCCTCCCAAAGCCACTCACTGTTCCTAGGTCTGCCCTCTATGGCTAAGCAAAAAAAAAAAAAAAAGTTAATCCCTTTTATATGTGACAGGTTTTCAGATACATGCAAATGGCTATCATGTCTCTTAATAAATCTTCTCTTGTCCAGGCAAAACAGTTCCAGTTCCTTCAATTGATCCAAAAGTGACTTATTATTATTATTATCTGGATGCCTAAATCTACTGATAAAGAAATAGGCACAGAGGGGTAAATGACAGATGTAGTCACATAGATTATTAATTAATAATCTTTAGAAACTGGCCTTGAACTTAGATCTCTGCTGACTCAAAAGTCTGTACACATGCCATTAAACTATGCTGCTTCTCACTAGATTTCACTTTTTGACTTTATTTTTTCAGTGAATAAAAATCTACCTTCTGTCTTCTTTTCCTATCACCAGTCACCTTTCCTTCAGTTCAAATTGAGCCTGAGTAAGTTACTTAACCTCTGTGTGTCTCCGTTTCCTTGTCTATAAAATGGTAGCAATATGGCATCTGCCTCCCAAGGTTGTTGTGAGGATCAAATGAGGTAAAATCTGTAGAGCATTTAGTAAATGGCTGGCACTTGTCCATTTCTACTCCTCTGTACTTATTGTGGGGGCTCGCCCTCACCTCAAAAAAAAGAAAAACGGTAATAAATGTGCATAATTAAAGAAATAAACTCCTACATTGGCCATGCCCAACAAATATTTGCTTCAATGTGCCCTCTGAGCTCATCATTTCTCTGTCAGAAAGTGGGGGACATGTTTCATTATGAGTTCTTGAGCAAAATGGTCGATCATTTCTTTGATCAGAGTTCTTATGTCTTTCGTTGTAGTCTTTATGATATTATTATTATCATATAAATTGTTCTGATATTGCTCACTTCACTCTTTATTAGTTCACGCAGTTCGGTTCAATTCAATAAACATTTATTAAGTATATATGGTGTGCCAAGAACTGTGCTAAGTACTGATACACAAGTAAGAAAATAAGATAGTCCCTACCCTCATAGAACTTACAATCTAATGGCTTAAGATAACCCACATGCACAAAAGCTGTAAAGGGGGGGTGGGGTGAGAGGATACTTCATGCAAGGGCACGATGTTACATGGAATTGAAACCAAGCATAACTGCTGGTGGAAAATGGAGAGTTACCTGCAAAGTCCTGAGCCCTCTAGAAAATCAGCCTTTTGGAGGAATTTAATGCTCTGTTCTCCAGCCCTCTGATCAGCCGGGAGAAGAAAGTGGGAGAGTTGAGGAGGGGTCGAGCTTCAGAAATGGAGTCATTTGGCATGTTGATGAAATTTCAGGTGATCATCTAATCCTGGGGGACACACAATCTTCCTACAGTGGGAACCAAGCAGAACCACTGGAGGAAAGTGGAGAGTTGTTTTACTTTTCTCTGAAATGTCATCATTTTTATAGCACGGTGGTATTCCATCACCTTCATATATCATAATTTCTTCAGCCATCCTTCAATTAATGTGCATCCTCTTAGTTTCCAATTCTTTGCCTTTTTTTGTAGAAAAGAGCTACTATAAGTATTTTTTATGTTGTTCAGTTATTTTTCAGTCATGTCTGACTTTTTGTGACCCATTTGGAGTTTTCTTGGCAGATACTGGAGTGACCTGACATATCCTTTTCCAGCTTATTTTACAGATGAGGAAACTGAGGTAAATAAGGTTAAGTGACTTGCCCAGGATCATACAACTAGTGTCTAAGGTCATATTTGAACTCAGGTCCTCCTGACTCTAGGTCTGGTACTCTATCCACTGTACCACCTAGCTGTTTGTATGTGTGTGTGTACATATACACATACATATGTGCATATGTGTACATGTATATATGTTTATGTGTATGTGTGTGTATATATATATATATATATACATATATATATATATATATATATTTGTGTATATGACTCTTTCCCTTCTTTTTTAAACCTCTTTGGATTAGACATATTGTATTATATCATTGGATCAAAGAGTCTGCACAACTTTGCAACTTTGGGGATTTCCAGATTGCCTGGACTGTCAGTCTTTAAAAACAAATTACGGAGCCCCAGTGCCTCCTGATTACCACCAGGATCAAAGGTAGGCTCATTTTTGGCATTCATAGCTCTTCATAATCTGGTGCCTTCCTATCTTTCTAGTCTTCCACTTTTCTCCATTCCATGAACTCCGCTATCCAGCCATACCAGCTTCTTATACACAACACCCGTCCTTTATCTCTGCTTTTGTACTGACTGTCCTTCATCTTGGAAATGTGTTTCTCTTTCACCTATACCTCTTAGCTTTCCTGATTTCCTTCCAGACTTGGTTGAACTCCTACCTTCTGCTACAGGCTTCTCATATGCCTTCCAGCTGCTAGTTTCTTCCTCTATTCAATCAATAGCTTGTAGTTGTAGTGTGTGTGTGTGTATGTGTGTGTGTGTGTGTGTGTGTGTGTGTGTGTGTGTGTGTGTGTGGCACAGTAGATAGAATGCCAAGCCTGAAATCAGGAAGACTCACCTTTCTGAGTTTAAATATGATCTCAGACACTTACTAGCTGTGTTATCCTGTGTCACTTAACCCTGTTTGTCTTAGTTTTCTCATCTGTAAAATGAGCTAGAGAAGGAAATGTCAAGCCACTCCAGTATCTTTACCAAGAAAACCCCAAATGGGGTTACAATGAATCAGATGCAACTGGAAAATGACTGAACAACATCAATATATGCATATATGTATATATTATACACACACGCATGTGTGTACACACACATATACATGTATACACATATATGTATATTTATTTATGTATTTATTTAAATGTGTCTCACCCATTAAATTTTAAGTTCTTTGATGGCAGAGACTATTTGATTAGAGACTCATTGACTTTTTCAGATGATGATAACTCTTCCAGTGACTAAAGAGGTAGTTAAGAACCATTCAAAGTATTGAGGAAAGGATAATAATTACCAAAACATTTTTCATCTAATATCATTCTCTAAGATCTCTTCATTGAAGATTACTATTAAAATTCTCTTTTATTTTTTCAAAAGGAGAATCCTCCTCTAATCCCCATCAGACATAGAAATTTGCTAAAAATCTGTTTAGGAAATTGAAGGAATAAGCATCAACTTAGCTTCAACAGTTGCTCTCCAAAGTCCTCTAGTCAACTGAGATGGTTGAAGTCCTTTGATCATTCTGTTTAGAAAGCTTCCCATTCATTTCCAGAATAAATGGATCATGGATTAGAGTGGGAAGGAACCTCAGAGACTGTTCAATCCAACACTTTCTTTTTTACAGATGAGGAAATTGAGATCCAGGGAGCTTGATTGTCTTGCCCAAAGTTGCATGGTTAGTAAGTCTCAGAGGAGGGATAGCTAGGTGGTGAAGGGGATAAAGCGCCAGACCTGGAGTCAGGAGATTCATATTCCTGATTTCAAATCTGACTTTAGACACTTACTAGCTGTGTGACCATGGGCAAGTCATTTAACCCCATTTGCCTCAGTTTCCTTATCTGTAATTTGAGCTGGAGAAGGAAATGGCAATCCACTCCAGCGTCTTTGCCAAGAAGACCCCAAATGCGATAGTTGGACGTGACTGAAAAACAACTGAATAACAACAACAAAGCCTCCTAGGCATGATTTGAATCTAGGTCCCAAACTACAGAGACAGGGCTCTCTCCATGTATTACATTGCCTCCTAAAAAGAAAAATCAACACATTTTGCTGTGTTTTGGTGAAATAATTTGTATTATTAACTTTTTCTCCACAATTTTCTTAAGTCCAGACGGTCAATAAAATAACAAATAATGCCCTGGTTGGTGTTTTTTGCTGATTTTTGAGGTATAAATGTTCACACTAAAAATTTAACAACTCTTTGGAGAGACAGTTTGAGCTGGTTCCAGTACACTCCCAGAGTACATGGACAACAAGGCGTCCATGGATTAATTTCCTGGGACCTGTGAATTTAAAAAAAAAAAATTAAAACTTCATTTCAATATCATTGGTTTCCTTTGTAATCTTGAGTATTTTACTTTATGCATTTAAAATATTTTGATAAAGGATCAAAGTCTCCAATGGACTATTAAGAGGAGATTCATGGCATACAAAAAAGGTTAAGAATACCTACATGCAGATTGTTATTTTTCATATTTTTATTCTCAGTGTCTTGTACAGGTTACTAAATAGACTAAAATTGCACTAAGACTATTGGGACATGTTGTAGGTATAGTTGATGCTTAAAGAGAGCTTGTTGAAATGAAATTAATTGAATATTAGAGATAGGTATTGGATATTATAATTTCCCCCTTTGTGAGCAAAGAAACTCAGTTTAAAAAAGTTAAATGTTAAACCTAGAATTATATCATGAGGTAGTGGAAGAAATCAGTATAAGATTGTATTTTATGAATCTTATTTAAATGCTTTAATCGTTAGGTCATGAGGATAAAATCCATGATGTCCTTCCCAGCATTGATGCATGACTCAATTAGGTACCCTTCAGGACCCCCACACCTCCACTCCCTTTAATTCTGTGGAGATTGTGAAGGACAAGGAGAAATATGAGTGAGTTTAAATGAGTAAACATTATCCAGTGAATACTGTTGTTTTTAAAATGAAGTTTCAGGTTTTAGATTTCTACTGGACTTTTTTCCTGCTAAAGATTTTCAGAAATTAATGTTAATTTCCCCAATTTTCTTGTTAGGTTAGAAGCTATGTTGTTGAGCCAATAGGTTTAGCTAGATGTAGTTTCTCAAAGGCAGGCGTGATTTTCAAAGGCTCTTGATGATGAAGCCAAAATAAAACAATTTTGTGTAAGGTTCATTTCTGGGTTTTAAGATGTAAATACGTGTGGAGTCATACTTCCTCCATGGATCAGGAACCCTCCTAAAAATAGACTTGCTTTCGAACCCTCGTAAAGTGTCTGTTTTAGAAAAAAAAAAGGAACCAGGGAACATAGGCTGGTAATATTGGCTTTTGTTAACATCTTGCATTGAAAATAAGGGGCCTTAGTCATTTATATTTCAATACAATTGGTGGTGTGGTTCACAAAATATTTCTTAGGAAGTGTTAAATCCATTTCATCCTTGTATCTCCTTTCAACATTTGCCACTTCCTTCCCTTTTGGAATGCCTACACTGTCTAGAGAGCACCATGAAAGCTCATAAAATCCATAAAGTTTCTTTTTGGATCAAGAGAAAATGTGTTTGAAGGAATTAGGGTTGATTTGGGAAATCTGATTCTGGCATTATATCAAATTGGTTCCATCAGTGCAAGATAAGTACTCTGTCCCATAATAAAACATGCCATTTTACATAAGTATTAGAGGCCTGATCATAAACATACCTTACAGATAAATATGTTTGAATCAGTGTGAATCTCCAACAAAGAGAAATGAATAGGAAAAGAACAATATATTTTACTGTGGGAGCACAAACAGGATAGGAAATTGTGCATTTCTTATATTTAAGCTTGGGTTTTCTTTTGTTTGCACAACAATATTACTATGCTAATTGCATACTAATGTGCTGCCCCTGAGGACTTTCTAGTAGATATGAGGTGAGAGCCTTTACTTGAAGAAGCAGATTTCTTTTCTTTGAAACTGACTTAGGGCATTTTTTGCTGCTGTTGTTGTCACTGTTTTAATTATGATGTCACAATGATAAACTCCAGAGAGGCAGATTGAAAACTGTCCATATCCTCACTACCTGGTTACCAATTTCACAATAAGTCCATGGCAGGTAGGCAGGCAGGCAGATAGATAAGGAACTGTTTTTCTTTTGATGTTTTCTCAAAAGAATTTGGACAGGCACCACTTGAGTCTAAAAAGTTTATGTGCATGTATATATTCAAGTGTGTGTGTGTGTGCGTGTGTGTGTGTGTGTGTGTGTGTGTGTGTGTGTGTGTGTGTGTGTGAAAGAGAGAGAGAGAGAGAGAGAGAAGGAGAGGGAGAGAGAGAGAGAGAGAGAGAGAGAGAGAGAGAGAGAGAGAGATGGGGGAGCTCACAGTGATATGTGTACAACTTCACTAGGTGGAGCTCTTGGCTGGCTGTTCAAATGCTGACCATTGTCTGCTTGAGACAATTTTTCTTTGTTTGAAAATTTACAAATCATCAATGAAAATGTCACTGATGAAAGTTTTAGGGTCGAAGTCAGTGCCTTACAACACTCCTTGCTTTCAGGTGTGAGTCTTGTGGGCATCGTCCCTCTGTTTATTTGCTTAGCAACTATTTTCTTGCAAACTCCCAATATAACAAATTTCAGGGTTAGTGCAAATACTTCTAGTAACCTAGTAATTCAATAACTCCTCCTCTGCAACCCAGTCCTTCTCGGAGTATTTTTTTTACTGAGGCTTGTTGCAAAATAGAAAGGAAAAAAGGTAAGAAGGAAAGAAAGGAAAAAGGTAGGAAGGAAGGAAAGAAGGAAGGAAGGAAAAATGAGGGATGAAATGAGGGAAAAGAGGGAAAGGGAGAAGGGAATAAATATTAAATACCTACTATGTGCCAGGCACTATGCTAAGTGATTTACAAATATTATCTCTTTGGAGGATTGGTTAAAAAAAAAAAGAGATAAAGGAAAGAGAAAAATAAAAGAGAGTGAAGAAAGAAAGGATTGAAGGAAAATGGAAGGAAGAAAAATATATGATAGAAGGAAGGAAAGAAAGAAGAAAGGAAGGAGAAAGAAGGAATGAGAAGGGAAAGAAGGAAGAAAAAAGCGAAAATGATTTTCACTAACACCAGCATGTATGCTGATTTTTTTTTTATATGATACTGGTAACAAGACTTCCACTAATGACACTAAATGTTATTTTTAAGCAGAGTGAGTTTTGCTGCTTCCAGATGCAGAGTGATAAGAGTTATTAGGAAAAGTCTTCAACTAAAAGGATGGCTAATTCTTTGAAAATTCCTTCATCCTCCCCAAAAGAAAAAAAAAACCAAAACCCAACATAACTGTAGTCTCAAGATCTCAGTGATAGCATCTCAGATAATTTTAGGGTGTTGGGTTTTTTTCGGTCCCTCCTCCCCAACCCTACCTCCCATTTTTGTCTCCTGAAATTGGAGGGGGGAAAATAAAGCAAAGTGCTTCTTTCCTTGGCATGCTCCTTCCCTTTTTTCTACACTCTAATGACATTTGGCAGGCTCGGCTGTGTAATGCTTGGCTGGTTTTATTGTTGTCTGCTCCCAGTGGGGAATAGTTGACACTGCTCTCTGTTTTCAATTGATATCCATTTTCAACAATATTGCTTTCTATTAGATTCCTGCACAGTTTGTGCCAGGCAAACTGAATATTTACTGTGCTGACCTCAAAGCCTTCAAGTCAACAAACACTGGAATAAGCAAAATATGCATTTTCAGATCAGATGTTTTCAACTGCCCCCTTTCAAAATTATTATTTTTAAATGCACTATGAACTGCAGATTAAGGAATATTATATTGCCACTTATGTCGGCTCATTTTTATTTATTTATTTTGCATGCTTTAAATAATGGAATTAAACCTTATGAGAATAATGCAGTACAGCCCCTACCTACCAAGGTTAAGAGCATTTCATTCCCCCCTTCTGTACTTAGCAATCCCTTCTCAGCAATATAGCATGTTTGTTCATAACTGTTTAATGGAAATACATTCAGCAATATCAAAGAGATTAGATTCATTGAATCCTGACAGGACTAAAATATGGACAGCCATTTCAGAGCACTTACAACAGCGAGGGCTCGGGATGGAGCACAGGCATTTAGGCTGTGCGGGCTTGGACTATTTTTAGCAATGTTCCTAAGAAGAAGCTGCAGATTTTAGGATGTGAGCAGCATGTACTATTGGAATCTGGTCCAATATGCTTAGTCAATTAGAAATGGCCTACAATTCTAACCTAAGTGGAAATAAACTTCTGTTATGGTGTCTGCATACAGAAGAGGGGTAAGTTAAGACAATTTGCCTGAACCTAAATGAGGTAAAGAAACCTGTTTTTAAGGCAATATTCTACAGGCATTAATATCAGCATTCAGAAAAGTCTTGCCATGAATCTCTTTGCTAGAATTTAAAAAAAAAATCCATTAGTGGAGCAAAAATTTTCTACCAGCCAACAAACTTTTGCAAAAGAGTTCTCATATTGTTCAGTAATAGAGTTATGATGCATTATTTTTCACTGAGCCTCAGGTTGAAGAATTATAGTATTCATTCATTCATTCATTCCTCTATTCATCAATTGTTTGTTAAGTCCCTTCTGTAGGCAAAACTTTGTGGTAGGTGATGGGAGAAGATTCAAGGAAAAATAAGGCACCATCCTGCCCTCATCAAGTTCACAGTCTGGAATACTGAGTCAAATTCTTAATGTACAAAAGACTTAACTGCTGTAGTTTTATTTCTTTTGCATGCCTCTCTCTCTCTCACTCTCCCCTCTTCTTCTTCCTCTCCCTCTCTCTGTCTCTGTTTCTCTGTCTGTCTCTCTCCCCTCTTTCCCTCCCTCCCTCTTTCTCTTTGTATGTATGTATACATATATGCTTGCATATGTGTGTGTTTAGATATAGTTTCAGTATGGAACTATGAATATTTGCATTAATATCACAAATCCACTGCTATCCAAATAATGTGGAGAGAATGGGAGAAAGGTATCTTAATATGTTGAGTGAATCCCCTGTGGAAGATTTATAGGTACACATGGATCAAAGTTGCACAGAATAAACAGACATTGGTGGGTTGTAGTCTTCATTATGTCAGAGAGTACCCACATCTATGATCTTATTGCAGATCCATTGAATCAATGGAATATTTGGAAACACCAAATCACGTAATAACTGTATAACTTTCAAGGTAGCTTAGAAAATGTGGTTAAATAGGAAACTGCGCAAGACTGACATTTTCCCAATATGCTGCGTGACTCTGGGACCTTTTTCATTCCCACTATCCTTCATTTTTGTATTTGGAAGCCGGATATGATAAGAATTTTCTGTTGTGACTTTCAATAGTCATTTTGTAGGCTAGGGGTAAGGAATAGTGAGAATCTACAAATCTTTCTTAACTCTGAAAAAAATGCAATATAAATTCAAGGAATTCAAGTCATTCATGGGAATCAAGAACCTCATTTATATGTAGACTTACTTTCTCTTGTGAATTAAATACAGCATTCTTTAGCTCTAACAGACTAGCTTCATCTTTGGAGTCCCAGTGGGGTAAAAAATGCAGTTGAATTGGAAATCAGGACAAACTGGAATTCCATAGCTAATAGCGGACTAGTATAATAACATGACTCAGTGGAAAGAATGTTGGACTAAGAATCAAGAGCCTTGGATCCTAATCCTGGATAATTAGTTTTGTAATCCTGGGTAAATCACTTTATAGGATCATAGGATTTCAAGCTATTAAGGGACCTTAGAGATCATCTAACCCAATCCTTTCATTTTACAGATGAGTAAACTGAGGTCCAGAGAAAGATAAAGACACTTATCCAACTTTAACCATATAGAAGCTGCTGCTGTCACTGCCAACAATGAAGATGATGAAAATGGTGGCTCAAGTTAATATACGCCTTTGAAGTTTGCAAAGCTCTCTCTATACATTCCATTCTCATTTGAGTTAGATACTACTCTTGAATCATTCCCATTCTGGGGATGAAGAAACTGACTCTCAGAAAGATTAAGTGATTTACCCGAGGTCACACAACTGCAAATGTCTGAGACTGGATTTCCTCATAGGTCTTTCTCTCTCTAGGATCCATACAATACTAGAGGGGTCAGGCTTTGTGATGAGGTCCTCTGACTCTGAGTACTTTGTTCTTTTCATAATGTAGTACTACATGTTGCTTCTCCTTGAATCTTTGGTTATTTATCTGGAAAACAGAAAATTGAGAAGAAGTAATACTCTCGTATTATGTCATCTACCCCAAAAGGGTGATTGAGAGAACAGCATGACCCATGAAGTTCATGGAAAAGAATGGAGGCCAAAATACTTGTGACATCAGGGGTGGCTAGGTGACACAATGAATAGAGCACCAGCCCTGGAGTCAGGAGGACCTGAGTTCAAATATGGCCTCAGATACTTAACACAAACTAGCTGTGTGACCTTGGGCAAGTCACTTAACCCTAATTTGCCCTGCCTCCCCTCCTTAAGAAAAAAAAAGCAAAAAAAAAAAACTTGTGACATCAGTCACCTAAGGATTTTGAAAGTTAGGCAAGATAGTTCCTACATTTCCCTTTTAACTAACTGCAAATTTTAGAAAAATTACAGATTTTAAAAAGAAGAGCCTTGGATAGATAGTACACTGTGCTCATAATTTCTTTTCTTACATTTGTTTCAATTTTCAGTGAGCATCAGTTGTCTTCCTCATTAGCTATTGGGACAGCCAAGTCTGTCTTTTTGATAATGTATTCCAGAGAAATTTCTCTTAAATACCCCAGATAAGAAAAAATATTTTCATTCTTTTTGGAAATTTGTAGAAATGCATAAATTCTACTCAGAAGGAAGTACTCCTTTTGGAACCTTGTCCAAGAATGTACTGACATACTCTGTTCTCTGGCTAAAAATGTGATTTTCTTTGTGTCTAGTAGACTATCTGTATGATTCTAGTCTAAAACCACCTGCCTTTGGCATCAGAAATACTGGATTCAAATCTTACTTTTTTCTATACTTTATACTTTTTGTATAACCATGAGCAAATCATTGAATAATAACTAACATTCATATCTATCTCTATATACATATATATGTGTAAATATCACTTTAAGGTATACAAAGTGTTGTACAAATATGATGTTCTTTTCAGTTTAAAAAACAACCCTGTGAAGTAGTTGCATTTTATACAAAAGGAAACTAAGTCAGACTGCAGTTAAGTGACTTATCCAGGGTCACACAGTAAATATCTTAGGCTGGATTTGAACTCAGGTTTTCCTGATACTAGGTCCTGTGCTTTTTTTTCACTGTGCCAGCTAGCTGCCGCACTTAATCTCTGTGTACTTCCATTTCCTTTTCAGTTAATTGAGGGAGTTGGGCACTCTGGGGTCTTTTCTGTTTCTAAAACAATGCTCCAAATGGCAACAGAATTTTACAGTTCTTCCTGTGATTTTTCTTTCCTTCCAAATGGAATGGCTATTCATCAGGGCATTGGAATGCAAATCATCATTGCTGGTTAACAGGAAACATAAGAACCATCTTGTGAAGATTTTCTGCCTTGGCAAATGTAGGATCAAAAATGGAATTGTCATAGAAGCAATTGTGTTCTGTCCATGATTCAATTTCTAGGCTATACCTGGGAAATGGAAGTGAGATAGGGTTACCTTTAGAAGATAAAAAAGTATTGACTCCGGCATCAAAAAACCAGGGTTCAAAAACCCTGCCTCTACTGTTTTATTGCCTGTGTTAATCTTGCCTTAGTTGCCTGGACAAGTCACTAATCAATCCTGGGACTCATATTTCTTATCTTTGAAATGAACATGTTGGATTGAATGACCTCTGAGGTCGCTTCTAGCTTGGGATCTATGATCCTATGTGATATCTGGTGGGGATATCTGATACCTGGAAAGTTACCTGGAAGTCCAATGCTTACGAAATGTGGGCCTGGGGTGAATTGCATTTTGTGGCCACCGTACCTCCTCTGATATCTGTATCTAGTTGATATTGATTGAAATGAATAGGGGGAAGAAGAGCATTGTGTGAAAGGAAGGAAGCGACAGCTATATTCCTCTGGCCTAGTAATAGCTATGGAGTTTTGAGCCTGATTATTTACATATGAGCCCTGTGTATTTTTTTTTTGGGGGGGGGGGGGAGAAGGATTACCAGCTGGGTAAACTACCTGCTTCGTCCTTCCCCATATGCCTTAACTGGCTGCCTCCTTGAGTCACTACCCAGTTTTTAGAAGCTTAGGACCTCTAAACCGCCTGGCCTGAAATATAATACTTATTTAGAATTGGAATACAGGATAGACTATAAACCCTTTCCTGGTGTCTTGAACCTGTGTAAGAAATAATTGATTCTCTTTTCTCCCCCTTCTAGAAGTCATCCTATTCAATTTAAATAACCTAACTAGGGGTGAGGAACCTGGGACCTGGCGGCCACATGGCCTTCTAGGTCCTTGGATGTGGCCTTTTGACTGAATCCAAGTTTTAGAGAACAAATGTTTTTATTAAGGGGGTTCGTTCTGTGAAGTTTGGATTCAATCAAAGAGCCACACCCAAGGACCTAGAATTTATAATGTGGCTTGGAGGCCACAGGTCCTCTTTCTCCTCCTAAAACCTATTGCCTGGAGGCAGACAGTGGATGAATGTACAAGCAGGGTTCCTGCCCCAAACTCCAAAATTCAAAGGAGGGGTGCTAGTGTGAGCAGAAGATACACTGTGAGAGCAATAGAGGGGAGAGCAGGTAAGCAGGACTGACTCACTATAAACCTCCTTAGGTTTGAAGACAGATACTTGCTTGAAAAGTGCAAGAAATAGAAATTCCCTCACTTTGTACCAATATCCTAAGGAAAATGAGACTAACCATGACATCTGGGATTATGAAGCCTCTTCATAAATGAAAATTTAAGAATTAAGGGAAATACTTTTGTTTTAAGCTTTAAAAGTACCTTCAGAGGTTTGTTTTCTAAGTGACCA
Organism: Pseudochirops corinnae; assembly: GCA_028646515.1. Taxonomy (NCBI): domain Eukaryota; kingdom Metazoa; phylum Chordata; class Mammalia; order Diprotodontia; family Pseudocheiridae; genus Pseudochirops; species Pseudochirops corinnae. The sequence goes on along the minus strand of CM053587.1, from coordinate 237,851,846 downwards.
GTTTAGAGAACTGGTCCCCTGGGAAAGTGTGGTTAAAGCCCTAAGGATAGGTTTCTGAAAATAAATGTTTCTTGTGTATATTCAGAGCAGAAAGCCTCGATAGGAGATGAGAATGCCAGTTCCCAAGTTGGTTTCTAGGACTCCCTTGGAGTCCGGGGAGGGCAGGCAGGAGTGATGGCTGGCAATGGAGGTACCTGCCTGGCTAGCTGTAAGGGTCACTGCAGAGTTAGAGGCAACAGCTGGGGGGATTTGTGTGGGGTTCTGGGAACTGATAATGGCAAGGGTGTCAGAGTCCACAGAGGAACCCGTGCCGGGGGCAGGTAGTCCCACCACAGCAGAAGCTGGAGAAGGGTCTGCAAGGACCCTCTTGGGTTCACAGTTACAGCACCCCTCTTGGAGTTCCAACCCTTGTCCTATGCTTGAGCATAGCCATGGCTCGGTTATGGAGGCCCAGTCTTTTGGGATATTTCCAGGATTCTCCTGAGGCATAAACCCCGTTATGCCTCAAAGAGGAGGAATGCTTCCATTGTGTTCTTTTTAAGATGGAGGAGAGTGATTAATAAGTAAGTCAGATTCAATTGAAATGACTGAACAAAACAATGATGCTAGCTAGTACTGACACTCTATGTGCTGTCTCATTTGATCGTAACAGCAACCCCATGAAACAAATGCTAGTATTATCCCCATTTTATAGAAAGGAAGACTGAGAGTGAGGGAAGTTAAATAACTTACCCAAGGCTATCTCTCTAATAAGTGTTCAAGGCAGGATTTGAACTCGGGTGTTCCTAGAAGAAATTGAACACTCTGTCAGTTGTGACAGGCAACGATTTCAAAAACGGCGATTTTCTAGCTGTTGTATATCCTTCAGAGATTGTAAGTTCTTTGAGGGCAGGGATTATTTCTGGTTTCTATCTTTGTATCCCTCCTATAGTGCTGAGTATATTGTTCAATTGTGTCTGACTTTTTGGGACACTGTGGACTACACTGTCCATAGGGTTTTCTTGGCAAAGACACCGGAGTGGTTTGCCATTTCCTTCTCCAATGGATTAAGACAAACAGAGGTTAAGTGACTTGCCCAACGTCACAAAGCTAGTATATGTCTGAGGCTGGATTTGAACTGAGGTCTTCCTGACTCCAGGCCCAGCACTCTATCCACTAAGCTAGCTACCTAGCTGCCTCCACTAGGCACATGACAAGTGTTTACTAGATATAAGATGAATTGAACAAAAGAAAAGAAATTATATGACAATTGTGCTGGCCTTTGTAAAGAAAGAATTTGATTTCTCAAGTTGTTAGGTTTACTATTAGACTATAAGCTCTGGGAGGCCAGGAACTGTGACATTATTCATTTCTGTATTCTCAGAACCTTGCCCATTCTACACATATAATAAAAGCTTATTGAATCAAGTTGAATTGACTGGATTATAGGAAATGAGGAAAATACAACAAGGGGACTGTTTGTAGATCTGGAGAAGGAGTAATTTTAAATTTTCTTTATTATATTTTTTCTTGGAGGGGGGAGGCAAGGCAATCGGGGATAAGTGACTTGCCCAAGGTCACACAGCTAGCAAGTGTGAAGTGTCTAAGGCTGGATTTGAATTCAGGTCCTCCTGACTCCAGGGCCGGTGCTCTAGCTACTGCACCACCTAGCTAGCTGCCCCTAATTTTCTTAACTAAGTGCACATATCCTTTCACAAAGGAAGAAACATGGTAGCTAAAATAGTAAAAATTTGACTGAAGAAATGAAAGTAGGATCACAGTCTCATAGGTCTGATCACAGTCTCATTAGGCTTAGAGTAGAAACAAAAATGAATTCAAAATGTGGCAGCCAGGAAGTTAGGGGCAGAAAGGAGTCTAAAGGAGATGCTGGATTTGAAAGAGTACATTTTCCAATGGAATGACTCCTAACATGGAAATAAACCCAATCATTGAAGGACAACTTTTGGGTTAAGTTTCTTAAAGAAACTGAGCCAGACAAGACATTTCTATAATCCCATACTCTCTCTTTGAAGTAAAAATTATTTTGCACTGTAGAACCAACGTACCGCTCCTGAAAGGTATTCTGAGTGTATTTGTCCTGAATTATATAAAATAAAACCAAATGGGGTGATATGATGGAAGAAAAGGAGAGAACCATGTAGAAATTAAAGATGTTCCCAGAAGTATGAGTTTTAAAGGTTACATAGAGTTTTATACACATTATCTCATCTGAGCCTCACCACAATGCTATGACAGAAATACTAAAAGTGTTATGAACCCCATTCTAAGATGGAAAACTGAATTTCAGGGTGGAGAAATGACTTGACAAGGTCATATTTTTAGTGGATATCATATTGCAGGATTTGAATATAGGACTCTTGACTAACAAACAACCTACAATTCCTGGCTGGTCATCAAAGTGAAGGAAAAAAGACAAGAAAACTAAAAATTTGGGATGGGAGAATTATTTGAACGAAATTAAATTGATCATTATTAAGTACTCTGATTTAGTACCCCAGGTCTTTCATCTATTACTCCAACTTTGATTCCCTTTTCAACTCCATATTACAAGGCTTCCTATCTTCAAATCTAGTCTCCTTTTTTTCCCTATGAACTAGTCATATTCATACCCTGCTACCTTCCTTTGCTTAGGTTTGGCCCTCTTCCTGGCATGTTTTTGCTCCTTATTACCAGTCAATGCCCATTGCCTTTTGGGGGGGGCCTTGGCTCCAGAACTGTCTTGTATAAGATACTTTCAGTGCCCAATGGTGCTTCCTTTTCCTGACTCCCTTTCTTTGTTATTCCATTAACGTTTGTAATATATAGCTAGCAACAAGTAAGCTTTTGCTTTTCTTCTCTATATGTTTTATGTGTCTTTTCTCTACATTTCAATTGTAAGCACTTTGAAGACAAGTACCATACTTTCGAATTACTTTCCTTATCTATGAGACTATGTGATCTCTGAGACACCTTCTGGCTCTACAGACAATCATCCTATTCTTCTTTGTTATTGTTTTAAACTTCTAGGGTCCTAATAATAGTTATACTAGGTCAGGCTTACAGAGCATTTTATTGCTACTTTATGCACATCGTCTTGTTTGCTCCCCACAACAACCCAGTGAGATAAATATGATATTGTCATCAGCCCAGTCTTATAGTTGAAGATGTAAAACCTTAGTGAGATGAACTGGTACATACCATTTCTAAGTGATAGAGTCAGCATTCAAATAGGCCTTTAAACTCCAAATTCTATTCCCTTTCTGCTAATTAGATAAAAAAAAAGGCTCCAGGTAAGAAATCACATCTTGGGAAGAAATCAATAGAGTTTCACAGTCATATGGAGAAGACAGGGGAAGAATGGAGAAGCTCTGATTGTGTATGTAGGCCCTGATGGAGACAATTTTCCTCATTGGGCCCCAGGAAAGCTCATGGCCTAGTATACCATGGTGGGAGTATACTATACAGCCAGGGGTATTCACCCTTGTCCAACTCTTTTTCCTCCCTCATTCTCTTGAGTGTTGGCTCCTATCACAAAGGATGAGAATCTAGCTAGTGTTCAGAGCCCCTATGTTTTCCTATTTAATTTCTACTGCTCTCTCTTTAGTGTAGTGCTTTCCCATTGTTATTTCCAATTTATCCTGTAGAAAGCTTGTTTACACTAGCTGTTTGCGTGTTGTTTCAAACATTGTCCCTATGAGTTCCTAGAGAGCAGGGATTGTCTTTTGCCTTTCTTTGTAGCCCCAGCACATAGCATGGTGTTTGTTGCATAGTAGGCATTTAATAAATATTGGTCGAAAGTGGATCTGGCATGTAGACTACTGATAAAAAAGTCGTATCAAGGAGGGACATTGCTTCCATCACAGATTTTGGCTTAATAAGCATTTGACTTAATAAGCATGAAACATCTGGATTAATGAACTTGGAGTAAGCATGGCCAACCTGGGGAAGGATAAGAGTCAAAATCTACCAGGACTGGTAAAAAAAGAGGGCAAGTAGAGTTATACTGACTCTTATGCTCTATTTTGAAATACTCAATTCAATAAGCATTTATGAAATATCTACTATGTAATGGGCACTGTACTAGGTATAAAAGGAAAAAAAATTAAAAGGTCCTTGTCTTCAAGTACCTTATATTCATCAAAGTAGAGCTTATATCCTAATGGGGAGAGGGAAAGTACATAAATACATACATACATACATATATATATATATATGTCTGTAGGTAGGTATGTCTATGTGTAATGTTTATATACATAGACTATATATATGTGTATATCTATATATCTATATATATATTTACACACATATAGACATACACATATAGATATGCAGTGCTGCCCACCCTTAAAACTCCCACCTTTTCAAAGGATTGTGGGAAAATGCCTTCTTATACATCTTACTTGGCTCATTTTTTATTTCTTTTGCAGGAATAATTTTAAATTGTTTTGTGGTTGTTCCTTCCTTTTACATTGTTGCAGTCATGATGTAACAATATACACAATTTCTATCTTGGTTCTGCTTATTTCATCCAGCATCACTTTATATGCCTTCTTACACTTCTCTGTATTTAACATGTTCGTTTTTCCTTATAACATAATAATATTCCATTTTATCCACTGATCCCAAGTTATTTAGCCATTCTCTAATCAATGGGCATCTACTTTGTTTCTAGTTCTTTGGTATCACAAAAAGTGCTGTCATAGATATTTTGTTGTATTCAGTCTTTGATTTTGCCAATGACCTCCTTGGTCATTGGCATAAGCCTAGCAGTAGAATCTCTGGGTCAAAGGCTATGGATATTTTAATCACTTTCTTTGTATAACTCCAGATTGCTTTCCAGAACTGTTATTTTACTACTATAATACTAGGACTACTACTACCACCATTACCACCACCACATTACTGCTGCTGCTGCTGATGCTACTGCTACTACTACTACTACTACTACTACTACTACTACTACTACTACTACAGCTAGTTAGCTAGTATTCATATAGTGCTTTATATGTGGCAGGTACTAGGTGCTAAGTGCTTTACAAAAATTATCTCTTTTAATCCTCACAATGATCTTGGGAGGTAGGTATTATTATCATACCCAGTTAAGTAAATTGAGAAAAATAGAGGTAAAGTGACTTGCCCAAGGTCATACAGCTAATGAGTGTTAGAAGCTGAATTTGTCTGAAACTCAGGTCTTCCTGACTCCAGGTCCAGCACTCTATTCATTGTACCAGTAAACTGCCTGCCAATCCACAGCTCTCCCTCCCCTCACAAATACATGAATATACCATTGTTTCCACAAATCCTTGATCATTTGTTATTCCACTACTTTTATCAAAGCATTCTAATAATTTATAATGACATTTAGGATCATAAATTTAGAGCTGGAAGGTTCTGAGGAAGTCACTTAGTTCAACCTCTTAATTTTATAAATGAGGAAACTGAAGCCTACATTACTTACATGACTTGCTTGAGTTCATACAGGCGGTAAATAGTAGTGTCAAGATTTGAACTTAGGTCCATGGCACTAACCCTACTTTACTCTTTGTTCTTGCTTGATTCATGGAGCACACATGAAACTCTGAAGTGTTAGGTTCTAGATTCTGCACAAATAGGCAAAAGGACATCAGTATCATGGAGGTGCCTCATTCTCTGGTAAACAATGCTTCAAAACACTTCAGTGTGCTTTGAAAGAGAGCAAGATGTTCTCCTCCTCCATTCCTTGCCTTCCAAGATGCTTTCTTGATTGCTGCAGGTGTGCAAAAGTGTTTTCCATCCAAAGCCACAAGCCACTAGGTAAGAATTTTGGTTTGGGGATTGCATCTATCATATCCATGCCAACTCCTGCAAACATTGCCCTGCAAACATGACACAACACCTGCATCCTGATTGGTTTTTATAGCCTTCATGATTTTATGGCATCACACTAGTCTCATAGAAACCCACAGAATAACTCCAAGTAGCAGAAACTGGACATGAACTTCACTGCTGGGTCTTTACCTCTTGTAATTAAACTTTTATTTTTATTTCACCTACTTTATCCTAAATATATGGGAAAACACATGGAGAAGGATCTGCTGAGTATCGTGGGGATAATCAATAATATTATATTGTAGCTTAGGGGAAAAGTCTCTTATAGACTGGTAGTAAAGGGAATGGGATCTCATCTTGTGTCTCAGTTCAGGGTCTGTATCACAGCTCTGCTACCTAGAACCCATGAGACCTTGGGCAAGTCACTTAAATTTTCAAAATACAAGCAATGGGGTTAAGATTAATTTTACCTATTTCACATGATTCTATAAGAGGAAATAGTTTAATTAATGATGAGTTAATTAATTGATGGTAAATAAATGGTAAAGTGCTACATTGGTAGCTTTTTTTTCATGTAGTTCACTAAAATAGGCATTTAAACCGTATTTTAAAGTAAATCATGAGACTAGCCAGTGTCAGAGGGGTCATGAAAAGACAGACACATTATTAGTGGAGCTAGGAATTGGTTAAAACATTTTGCAAAGTAATTTGCAATTATACTCAGTGATGAAAATGGCAGGCATGTATCCCGAGGAGGTCGAAGGTAGAAAGTTTCTATATACATTAAAACATTGATAACAGTTTTTTTTAATAGTAGCAAAGAACAGGACATAAAGTAAGTTGCCTATCATTTCAGAGAATAGTTAAACAAAATTGAGGTGGAGAGAATGCTGTGGACTATGCTATGATGTGTGTGTATATATATGTATATATATATATATACATATATATATATATATATATACATCAATTAAACAGAACTAATAAAGCAATCAGAACAAAGAATACAGCAATCTAAGTGAAAAGAACAAAAAGAACAAAAAAAAAGAAAAGAACAAAAAAACAGAAAAGAAACTGAATGTTGCCTAAATATGAACAAGCTTGATCCTAAAGAAGATATGAGAAAATGTACTCTTGTACTGCCTTGGACAGATGGGGGACTATGGGTATAGAACATCGCATATACTGTCAGAGTCCAATGATGGATTAATTTAGTGAAACTCTTTTTTACCTTACTTTTCTGTTCTGTGTTACAAGGGATAGTTCTCTAGATAGGGGATGGGGAGAGGAGGAATAAATTTTGAAATGAAGGTGGTATAAAAAAATAAAGAGCAACAAATTGTAAAATAAAAAATATGATAGAGACCAAAGACTTGGCTAGACACTTAAAATAGAAGTAAAGTCTTTTTCTTACCCCATAAATCTTGCTTCAGTTTAAGGCTCTCTTATATTTCACCTCCCTGTCCAGAACTCCCCTTCCCCGCTAAACCACTGCTGCTCTGAAGACCATGAACTTGAACTGAAGAAACCCTGCTTTCCTGCTGGCATGAGATAATTCAGTCTCCATGATGTCTTATTCCTGGGCCTCCTTTAACTGACTTCTAACTGTGTTGAACAGTGGCTGCTAGCAGTTGCAATGTGGATCTCCATTTACTCGGCACTGGGATTGTTTCTCTTGGGCCATCAAATTAGTCCTGAACAGCATTCTGGTAATAAAAAGGTTTTCTCCACTAGGCTGACCTGTCACCTTAAGTGAGTTGAAGAGCAGACTGCCATTTAAGAACATTCTTGAGGTCGGAGAGGAAAAAAGATGTTCTTCCACTTCTTAGTGAGTTTTTTTTTCTGAATATTGAGAAGATTCTACTGGTACATCCTTTAAGTGGAAGAGGCAGAGAGCTTATGACTTCAGGCTCTGATGAGGGGCTTGTTCCCATGCTAGAAAAATCTAACAATTGGAGACCCAAGCAAGGACTTTTCCTTTGATATAGAGAAGGCTCTCTGTCTCTGTCCCTGTCTCTGTCTCTCTTTCTCTCTGTCTCTGTCTCCTCTTTTCTCTGTCTCCTTCTCTCTTTCTCATATAACATATATGGATTATACTACTTTCTGGATTTAGGGAGTGAAGTCATTTCCTTGTGTGACCAGCTATGGATACTAAACTCCTTTTTCCATCTATTTCAATTTATAGCTAAGGCAAATGACATCTGCTCTTTGTCACCCTGGCTCAGCAGACTGTAATGATTTTTTAAAAAATAGCCAACAACAACTTAGCGGCTGATTTGAATCACTCCAGCTGCACAGCAGGGTGGGGAGGGGGTCTTATGGGTATTCTAATCTAGGAAATGTAAGAATCTCGGGACATTTCCCAGCATCTCTCAGTCCTCTCATACTGCCCAGAGAAACCTGGTAGGACTTACACTGAAAAATCTGCAGGATTTACACCCTGATGGAGTGTGTGTGTGTGTGTGCGGGGGATAAGAGTGAAAGATGATAAGTTTTGAGAGAGGATGGTGGTGCCATTGACAGATAGAGGGAAATCCAGAGGAGCTGGTTTTGAAGACAAGATGATGAAGTTTGAAACATAAGATCTGGCTACTGATCAGATTTGTGAGATAGTGTGGGGAGTTGAGGATAATGCTGAGGTTACAAGCTTAGGAGAATGGAAGAATGATGGTGCCCAACATAATCCATGTTTTCTTTAAGGAAAAAAGTTTGAAGGCAATGGGCAGCAAACAGCATGTAAAAACAAAAAAATGACTTCATTGTAATCAACAGGAAACAACTAGTTACAGACATTGTAGTGACTGAAGAATAAGTTGTTTCAGTAATCAGTTCAGAGGAAAGGTAAAAATAAACACCTGGTTAGGACAATGGTGAAAATGTGTATATAACTAAATCCAGTTATTACAACAAGACCTGTTTAAACGAGTTGTCAACTTTGAAATTTGAGAAATGTAAAAGAGTCAAGACATTGACTAGATAACATGGTAGATCTGGGAGAAAAAAGAGATCTAGGGACGTTAGAGGACCCAAACCATATATATAGGCAATAGCATGAAATAATAATCAAGAAAGCCAATGTGATCTTGATACATTAAGAGAAGCTTAATATCTAGGAATGATGAGTCCCACATTACTCTGCTCTGATCAAGTCACACCCATGATGCTGTGTTTATTTCTGGGACCATTCTGTAAAGTATATTGATAAACTGGACAACTTCTGACAGAAAGCAACCAAGATAGGGAACAATTTTGACATTCCCGTATTGCCATAGGAGGGTCATTTGACAGAACTAAGACATCTAACCTACAGAAGAGAAGACTTAGGAGGGATATGTTAGCTTTCCTCAAGTAACTGAAGGACTGTCCTGTAGCTGAGGGATTAGTCCCATACTTTTTTTCTTGCCAAAGGACAAGAGGCAATGAGTGTAAATAGTATACAGGTGAATTTAGGATCACAGGTTATAGGATCAAAACTTGAGAGCTAAAAGGGATCTCAGAAACAATCTAGTCCAACCCTTTCATTTCACAGGTAAGTAAACAAAGGCAAAGGGAGGTTCTGTGGCTTCTCTAAAGTCCCAGGGTAGTAACTTTCAAACCTGAACCCAGATCTTCTAACATTGTATGACAATTAAGAAAACAAACAAATAAACAAACTCCATATCATAAGAGCAATCAAAAAAGTAGAGTGTGCTGCCTGAGGAACTAGTAGAATTCCCTTCACTGGTGAAGGAGAAGGAAATAAGCATTTACTGAGTACATATTATATTTCTTGTTTCATTTTAAATTTTATTTTATTTTTAATTTATGGAATAAAACAAACATTTCCATAGCATAGTATAATAAAAAGATAATTCCACATGAAACTGCAAATCTAGTATGTACAACTTGCTATTCCTTCCAGATACATAACATTAGACACAAATAGACTCTTTCTCTAGGAGCGGATAGCGTCTTTCTTCATGTGTTCTTTATGTTTAATTTACATATTTATAATAGTCAAAATGACAGTCACTCAACTCGTTCTCAAAACAACATTGCTGTTACTGCATGCAATGTTCTCTTGGCTCTGCTCACCTTGCTCCTCACTGTTTTGTGCAAATCTTTCTATGCCTTTATAAAATCATTGAACTCATCATTTCTTATAGAACAATAGTATTCCATGCCATCACAACCATACATCACAATTTGTACAGTCATTCCCCAATTGATGGCTATCTCTGCAATTTCTAGTTCTTTAACACCACAAAGAGAACTGCTATAAACATCCTGTAAAGATAGGTTGGGTATGCTATAGAAAGAATTGTTTGTTTGTTTTTTTCTTTTTGGAGGGCAATTGAGGCTAAGCAACTTGCCCAAGGTCACACGTCTAGTAAGTGTTAAGTGTCTGAATTGTATTTGAACTCAGGTCCTTCTGACTTCAGGGCCGGTGTTCTATTCACTGTGCCACCTAGCCCCCCCTGGAACTGTTTTTAAGGGTTGGATAAAACTAGTCACTGAGATGCTTTCCCACTCTGAATTTTTGTGATTCTTTGAAAAGATGTCCTGTATGCAAAAAGTTTTCAAAATTCCATCTTCAAGGATAAATACGGCTAGAAAAAGGATCATAGAATCATAGATTTGGGGATGGGAGAGACAGAGGTCATGCAAACTAACCTTCATATTTTTAAACGTGAAGAAATTCAGATGCAGGAAGGTTAGACCTTCCCCAAGATCATACAGCTAAAAAGTGGCAGAACCCAGGTCTTCTGGTTTTAAATCCCATGCACCTTTCTCTGTGAGGCATAACCAGGCTATACTATATACTACTAGAGAATTGCCTGAAGGGTTAAGGGGCTTCACCATAATCATAAAGTTAGTGTCAGAAGAAAGAAATGGACCCAGGTCTTGATCTGCAATCAAATGTGAGCTATGTCCTCATTTCTTTATTTGTTTTTGAGTCAGAAACTGTCATTATTGGAGTAGTCCTCAGAATGATAATCAAGTTGAACAGACCTTTCTCCGCCACTACCACCCCCTTCCTCAAACTTCTCTCTTCTTGACTGTTCTTTGGTCTACTCTGGGTTCTCAGGGCTATGCCCAATGCAGTGGTAAAAACTTTGTGTACCATTAGAACCATCAGATTCCAAGTCTAGAACTCAAACAGCACTAAACAATGGTGCTGTCTCTCCCAAGACCTTTATATGCCATGTCAATGTGAATTACTACTTTCATTTAATCTTCCAAATTCAGGGATTCTTTTTTTATTTTCCCAGTTAGAGATCCATGGAAAATGCTTCAATCAGCTCAGTGTCCACACTCTTTTTTCCTCAGAGCTTCTCTTGACTACACAGCACTGATAGTGGGGTTTAACATCTAAAATTCCTGAAAGCAGCAGCAGATTCTTTCCTCTGACAAGACAGGGTGCTGCTGAATTCGCTTTTCTCCCTTTAAGTTGATTTTTATAATGGGGTGGTTGGAAGCTATGAGCAGTTCAGAAAAAAATACTCCCGGTACTAGGAAATAGGGAGCATTTCCAAAGCCTGCTGAAAATCTGATTGCATTAGCAATTTCTCAAATATATTCTATTAACTTTGTAATTTGCTTCCACAAAATGCAAATCTTTAGCTGGTGACATTTTTTTTTAACGTAAAAGGAAGAGAAAGAGACTTCCTTTCTGTTTGGGAATTGCAACCCAGGGAGACACTTTGAAACAATGGAATATAGGAATGCTCAGAAACCAAGACCTAAACATCCCTGTGTATTCACCTGACTCTTTTTGGAAAACTATAAGAGGCTGTAGAGACAGTGTTTTTTCTGGAAATTTTTATTATTTTGATTTAAGTCATGCAAAACATGTTTTTATATTAGATATGTGACAAAAACAAGGAAAATAAAGTGTAAGGCAAATGCTTCGATTTATAATTAGAGTTTATCAGTTTTCTCTCTGGAGGCAGATAGAATTTTTCATGAGTCCTTTTGAATTGTCACTGATCATTGTATTGATCAGAGTAGCTGTCTTTCACATTTGATCATTGCTACAATATTGCTGGTACTGTGTACAATGTTGTCTTGTTTCTGTTCACTTTTCTCTCTGGAAATTATAATGCAAAAAAGCCTGGCCTGGTGCTTGGAGAGGGGATTCTATTCAGTAGTCACTAGACAGTAGAGGACACTTTCTGGTTGGGGAGTTTAGGAGGTGAGAATACTTTCAGGTCCAGGGCTCTTTGCTAGGGAGGACTGCTTTCAGGAAGAGGAAGTTGGAGTCATGCCTAGAGTGTTGAGATTTGTAGGATACCCAAAGTTCTAACTTTAAAAATAGCTGTACTGCTAGCCTTCCACTGTGCCAGATTTCTGCCATTAGAGATACTAGAGGCATTTTGGGTGTTGATGTGGTGTTGGTGTTGGTGTCGGTAGTGGCTCTGGGAATATACTTTCAAAATAGGTTGCCTGAGAGAATAAAGATTAGGCTCATATCATCCATCTAATACTTTAGCTAGTACTTTGACCTTTGTGCCTTGCCTCTTTTCCAGAATATCCCTTATTCAGATTTTCTATGCCTAGAAGCTTCTAGGCAAATATTGTTCAATTTCTTAGCTGGTTGATGTCTCCTTATCTATGACTTCAGTGACGAGAAATGTGCTTGGGACCCCTCTCCTTCACTGCACACACTTTCAAGTTTCCTGAGCTTCCTGAATCATGAAGTGAATGTAGAACCAGGCTTCCAGCGAGGACTCGGAGCCACCTGATCACTGATTCAGTCCAAGGCTTCCTGGTGATATCTCTGATCACAGCCATTCTCTGCCATCTTTGTCTTGCTTTGGAGGTTTATAGGAAAGGGAAGAAGAGAAGAGAATATGCATTTGTATAGTAGCTACCACATGTCAGGCACTGTGCCAATCACTTTACAAATATTATTTAATTTGATTATATCATAGGATCATGGGTGTAGAGATGGAAAGAATCTTTGAGGTCGTTTAGTGACACAATGGGATAGAGTTCTACATTTAAAGAAATAAAGATCCTCTGGAGTTCAAATCCAGCTTCAGGCACTTACTAGTTGTGTGATCCTGGGTAGGTTGCTTAACCCTGTTTGCCTCAGTTTCCTCATCTGTAAAATGAACTGGAGAAGGAAATGGCAAACTCCAGTATTTTTGCCAAGAAAACCCCAAATGAGATCACGAGGAGTTAGCTATGATTGAAAAAATACAACAATGAAACAGTCCAACACCTTTCCAGTCTCCACCACAGTATGGGGGCTCCTAGTTTTAGTTGTGTCAATTGGTGTATCAGTGTGTGTTTCTGTTTGAGCATAGGATAGGGATGGGACAGGTCAATGTGCTGCTCTTGCACTCTTTTCTAGTTGTTCCTGGCTCCTGCCCCTAGATTGAGGGCCTTTAAAGTCCCTTGGGTGTCTAGCAGCTAAGTCACAGATTGTTTTATTGAATTCACATAACAAAAGGGTCTATTGCATTCAGCATCCATAAGACATTTTATTTCTGGCAACAGATTTCAACATACCTTCTTATGGATTAACTTATCATTGAGTAGGATGAAGGCATATGAGGCACTTTTTAGATTTGCAGATGACAAAAACCTAGAAAAAATAGCTGACATATTAGATGACAGAATCGGGATCCAAAGTCCTCTACACCTATACGCCAAAACTAAATCAAATTATATCTAGTAGGGGAAGCTAGGTGACGCAGTGAATAGAGCACCGTCCCTGGAGTCAGGAGGACCTGAGTTCAAATCCAGCCTCAGTCATTTAACCCCAATTGCCTTGCCTTCCCCTCTCCAAAAAAATTATATCTAGTAGTGATAAATGTAAAGTTTGATACATGGGATCAAAAATTAATCTTCACAAACACAGAATGAAGGCAGCATTACTGGACAGAAGTGTGTATCAAAAATATCTGAGGGCCTCTATGTGTTTTAAGCACAGCAATATTCCATAGCAATGTTCCATACAAATGAAAAAGCTTAAGGCTATCTTAGGAAGTTATGAAAAGAAGAAGAATGCTCAGGACCAGGCTAGTAACACAGAATTCTTTTTTACTCTGATGCTTCCAACCACATCTGGAATACAGTGTAACTGTAGATATCCTATTGGAGTCAAGCAATAGAAATTACAGAGCAAGACCAGTAAAAGGTGATTGGGATAGTAAAGGCCTGGAGCCATACTAGATGAGGAGAGCTTGAAGTAACTAGGGATGTTTAACTTGGAGAAGAGACTTGGAATGAAGAGGATTTGAGTTCAAATTCTTCCTCAGATGCTTACTAGCTGTGTGACCCTGGGGAAGTCACCTTACCTCTGTCTGTCTCAGTTTCCTTCTCTATAAAATAAAGATGATACTAACACCTTCCTTTCAGGATTGTTGTAAGTATCAAATGAGATTAATGAGAGCAAATCAAAACAACTCTGAGGTAGCTCCTTTTCCCTATCAGATCGTCTGATATGGCATAAAAGGAAACTGATAGATGCTGGAGGGTATGTGGAAAAATAGATACACTAATACATTGTTGGTGGAGTTGTGAATTGTTCCAACCATTCTAAAGAACAATTAGGAACTGAGCTCAAAGGGCAAAACACTGTACATACCCAGCAATGCCACTCTTAGGTCTGTAATACAAAGAGATCAAATAAAATGGGAAATGACTTATATGTATAAATTCATTTATAGCAGTTCTTTTTGTAGTGACAAAGAATTGAAAACTGAGGAGATGCCCATCAATTGAGAAGTTAGTTGGACGAGTTGTGGTATATGATTGTGGCAGAAATACTATTGTGCTATAAGAAATGATGAGCAGGATGCTTTCAGAAAAAACCTGGGAAGACTTATATGAATTGATACAAAATGAAAAGAGAAGAAACAGAAGAAGACTGCACATATTAACAACAACATTTCATGATGAACAACTATGAATGACTTAGCTCTTCTCAATGATCCAAGACAATTCCAAAGGACTCATGATGAAAAATGCTACCAACCTCCAGAGAGAGAGAGAGAGAGAGAGAGAGAGAGAGAGAGAGAGAGAGAGAGAGAAGGAGGGAAGGAGGGAGGGAGACAGAGAGAGAGAGAGAAAGAGACAGAGACAAAGACATAGAGAGACAGAGAGAGAGAGATTTAGTGAACTCTGAGTGCAGGTTGAGGTATTCTTTTTTTCACTTTCTATATGTTTATTACTTTGTTTTATGTTATATATTTTACATTACTTTATATTGCTTTTTCCTTCAACATGGCTAATATGTAATATGTTTTGTATGACTTCATATGCATAAGTGATATATGCTTTCTCAGTGGGTGGGGGTGGAATTTGGAACTCAAAATAAAAATAAATTACATTTAAAAATAAATACAATAAATTAAAAAAAAGTTTATTGATTAATTGATAGGGGAAGCACAGGACATAGAAATGGAATTTAAGAGGATGCCCAAGACAAATTGAACTTATTTCAAAATTCTGCTGTAAACAATGGGGATCCATTATGCACAAGGCCAAAGAGGGCCTTAATTTTCTTAATCAAAAAATGAGTGGGTTGAATTAGATGCCTCTTCAAGTCCTTTCCAGCTCTGAACCTATGATCCTCTGGATACTCTCCCAATCCAAAGATCAAGACTGAAAAGACAATTTACTTCATCAGGAGCTGTTCTTTCCAATCACTGGAGCTTGGGACATTGGTTTTCCTTCCATGTTCCAATGAAGTGTACTGATGGTCTCAGATAATTTGTCGTTCCTCTGGTTATTTCTCTTCCACATTCCCCGGGGAAGCAAAAAAAACAACAGCAGGTGGTTCATTCTTGTTGGGAAGCTGCGGATGCAGAAAGTGTGAGTCACATAAAACATTCTAATTTTGGAGCTGGACAGATCTCTTAACTGCCCTTCTTCTCCATCATATGTGGTGTGGGAGAAAGGAAGAGAAAGGGAGGCATCATTGATAGTTATGGGGATTGACTCTCAAGATCTGCCATGGGTGCAGCAATAGATTTGCTTCTCCCCCACCCCTCTAGTGGCTTCTAACCCATACTCTAGTGACTTCAATTGATAGGAAGGGAATCTGTCACAGCCTGTTGAATAATTCACAATGTGTTGATTACTTAATAACTTAAAAGCCTTACAAAAAGAGAGGGAGGGGAGAGGAAAATAAACTGTGTAAATCCAGGGACAGTGGCCCCATTTTCTCCTCCTGCAAAGAGGAACAAAAGATTTCATTCAAGTAATTTACAAGTGGAAACCTAGACCTACCAGGTAAGAACTAATCATCTACTATGAAGAAAAGGAACCCAGCTAATGGCAGCTTTATTGGAATTGGGAGGAGGGGCAGAAACCTGTCAGCTAAAAATACTATTAAAACCCCAAGTAAATCCCAACATATGAAAGGGCAATCAGGAAACTCCAAAATACCCATGCCTACAGCACACCTGGTGTAGGTTTTTACTGTAACATATAAAATGCAACCTATTAAATGCAGCCAAATAGGTGACATTCCAGCCTGGAATTCTTTTAAATATAACCCAGAGTTTGGGGAGTATATAAACTTCTTGTAACTCTTTACTAGGATGTAAAAATATAAGAATGCAATGTGACCTTCATAAGCAGCAAAGGCAGCAACAACTAGAATGAAGTTCAAAGGGGGCAATGGAAAGAATTATTTGAGTGGAGGAGGAGAAGGCTAAAAGTTACCTAAGATAGGTTAGGAGCCTAGGGTTTTAGAATTGGTAGGGATTTGAGACTTCATCTTTTCTAAACCTCTCATTTTGTAGATTAGGAAACAGCCAGAGCCATTCAGTGATCTGACCAGATCATACAGCATAGTGGCAACTGGTTAGGTGGTGCAGTGAATAGAGCACCTGCCCTAGAGTCAGGAGAACCTGAGTTCAAATTCCGCCTCAGATACTTAACATTTACTAGCTGTGTGATCTTGGGCAAGTCACTTAACTCCAATTGCCCTGCCTTCCAACCTCCAAAAAAAATATAGAAAAGATGGGTTTTCAGAGAAAAAAAATATAATAATAGAGAACCAAGGACATATAGTTAAGGAAGAAGAGGAGGAGTAGGAATCAGAGAAGATACAGTCAGAGAGGCAGGAAGAAAACCAACGTCTGAAGCAGACCTCAGCTTCTCTAACCACTTCCTATACTTCTTCCTGGTATTGAACGAATGAATGGATGAACAATTATTAAGCACTTATGTGGCCTTCCAGCTCATATTGGCAGCATCTGTAGCAACGTGTTCCAAGATATGTTTTCTGCTCCTAGGTATGGGTCTCTGGGCTTCCTACCTTGAAAGGGAAGCAGTATACACTGGGGGAAGGTAAAAAGCTTACCCAGTGATGATCCACAGTGAGACCATCCTACTCACAGTCTTTCTAAGGTCTAAGGTAGATGTGGCCCACATCATTCCGGAAGCGGACAGGGCTGGCTCAAAGGTGAACATGAAGGAAGTGTTTGAGGTGGTTACCACTGTGGAGATGGCTCCCATGATAATTGTGGACATCACGGATTTTCTACAAACCCTCCTAGGTGTCTGTACCTTCAAAACCATCTTTGCTGAGCTTATCATTGGTGAGTATAAGAAGTGATTCTATATAAGAACTGACACAAATCCAAGAAGAAAGTCTTCACCAAGTGCTTAAAGATGCTGGCAAGTAACAGAGAAGGACTCACCAGCATGAAAAAAGTACTGCCAGGTGATCTGAATTATTCCCCACACCCAAATATGCCTGCTGCATCTGAAGCAGAAGTCTCACCTGATAGAGATCCAGGTGGATGGTGGCAGTGTGGATGAGAAATTGGAGTGAGACCACAAGAAGCAAGAGCAGCAGGTGCCTGTGTCCACTGTATTTGGGCAGGATGAGAAGACTGATGTCATTAGAGATACCAAAGGCAAGGGTTACAAAGCTGTCACCAGCCCCTGATGAATAGAGAAACCCTGAAAAACCCACTGAGGCCCATGTAAGGTGACTTGAGCCAGAGCTTGATACTCTGCCCACGTAGCATTCTCTCTGGTCCAGATGAGTTGGAAGGGCTACCACCATCACATTGAGATTGACAAAAAACCTACGAAATTAGCCAGGGCTACCAGATCAAGGATGGCAAATTGATTCAAAAACTGCACCCACTGATTACAACCTGTCTCCTCTGGGAGGATTTGGCCACTATGGTGAAGTGACCAATGATGCTGAAAGGCTATGTTTTTTGGGCCATCACCCTATGAAAATCTCTACTGGTACAGACTAAATATTGTGCCCTGGAGAAGATTGGCTTGAAGTTTATTGATGCTCCAAATTGATTTATGGCTGATTTCAGACTGTGGAGGAAGAAAGCTTTCAGGGGACCACTCAAAAAAAGACCATATTGCTAAAAAAAAAAAAAAAAAAAAAAAAAAAAAGAGGCTTCCTGATGTTTCCAAGCCAACTTGGAGCTGATGGATTCTCAATAAATTGAAATTATTAAAAACAAATAAATATATGTAAATATATGCCAGGCATCTTGGGGATATGAATTCAAAGGCAAAGACAATCCTCAGAGATAACACGACAGGAGACTGTGGGACAAGGAAGAAGAACTTTAATTCAAAAAGTTACAGGAAACAATGAGTGGGGATATAGTTGAATTTCTCAGAATAATTTACTATATGACTTTTAGTAAAGTGCATCTTATTTTCCCATTGATTTCTATTATAAATTTGGAGATGTACTGTCACAGAAAAACTCAGTGAGCAAGGGGTTCAGAGGGTTGCCTGTACAGTGTCAGGTAGGCCATTTTCCTATGCCAGCAATGCTACACCAGGTAGAATTCATGCCTGAACTCTAAGCTGATATTTCTTTTGCAGACTTAGAACATTTTTCAACACTCTGAGACTCCCACAGCTGCTATTTGTCACTCCCCCATCATTGCTTATAACATCTATCCCCCATTTTTACCCATATTAAGATCTTTTCCCCAGGCCGATAGATTGGCAAATAATTCACTGGGTGCCCTCAAAACTTTGTACATACTAAAGAGGTAAAGATCAAGGGTATTCTTTTAGTATTTGTGAAGTTATCATGAAGTGACTTCCGACCAGCTGGTTTCCATCTCTTGTATGGCTGGACTCCCGGGGTGTGGACTTCATCTGAAATGGGCTAGTTGGATGTAATCTATGGGGTCCCTCTCAGCTCAAAATTTATGATCCTGTAAAGCAAGTGGTTTTAGGGTTAGAAATAAAAAAGACCTTCCCAGATGAGAGCTGTTAGCCATTTCATGACAGATGGGAAACCTCATCTTTTAGTAATTAAAACAAAAGTTGGATGAGTTTTCATCTTCCTCAGATAAATTAGTGTAACCTACATGAAGGCATGATTTCTCTAGCTATTACCAGCCCTGTGATTATATTTTCAACTCAGATTTAAGATTCCTCAGGTTCTAGCCATTAGAAAACATTTTTTGGAAATGATTCAAAATATCTTTCCCTTTCAAACACATCCCTTGTTTTATGTCTAATTGACTAAGAGAATGAAGTTTTTAAAAGGTTTTTGATTTGCTGAATCTCTACATTATTAAAGGCAGTGCCCAAGAGCTCAGCTTGCTGCCAGCACCATTTCCTAGGCATTCTAACCTTCAACAGCAACCTTTGGTTGTCTTATAGGGAAATCTGGGAGGTTATTTATGAAAGGCTTAGTTAGAATGAGGATTTACAATTTCAGAAGGAAACAACTTTGTTGTAAAATTCTTTAGATTACAAGCCATTAAGGGGGTCAATAGACCAAACAGAGCTGTTTATGAAGAAGGGAAAGTGTTAAGTATCATAAATTTATTTAATGGTCAATATGTCACTGTCAGGAATATCTGATTTCAAGTCAAATTACTGCATGTATGTGTACACATGCACAGACACACATACACACAAGAACACATGCACACATATATATTTAATGATGTTAATCTCTTCGAAGACTGCCTTGTCTTCCCGCTATCCCAGGCTATTGGACAACTCCATTTGTCTCAACTCTCTGTTCCAACAGAGGTTAATTTCTTTGGCTGCCCTCTGCTTACTTTGCAAGACATTTAATAAAGTATCTCTTTTTGATTAATAGCAGATAATGCAAAAAGAAGCATATTCATTTCTCCTTTTAACAAGCATAGGCTTATAGATAATTGAAAAACTCTGCAAAGGATGGTCAGAATGGTTCTGTGGATATATTATCAGTAGCCAAATGAACTAAAGCATTGCTAGAGCCAATGGGTGGCAGTTGAAGAGAGGCAGATTTTAAACTTGGTAGAACTCCCCAAGAATTAGTGTTGTCCAACTCTGTAATAGAATGAATGATCTCAGGAAGTAATCAGTTCTCCATTACTGGAGGTACTCAAGCAGAGTCCGAACTACTACACGTTCCAATTGCTGCAGAAAGGACTCATGTATTGTATTAGGGTTAGAAGGTGGTGGACCTGGAATCTGCGGGGCGGCTAAGTGGCTCAGTGGATAGAGTGCCAGGCCTGGAATCAGGAAGACTCATTTTCTTGAGTTCAAATCCAGTCTCAGACACTTACTAGCTGTATGACCCTGGGTAAGTCAATTAAACCTGTTTGCCTCAGTTTCCTCATGGGTAAAATGAGTTGGAGAAGGAAATGGCAAACCACTCTAGTATCTTTGCCAAGGAAACCCCATATGGGGACACAGAGTTGCGTATGACTGAAATGACTCAACAACAACAAAAAATAGCACCAATCTCCCAGGGTTATTGTGAGGATCAAACAAGATAATATTTGTAAAGTACTTAACATAGTGCCTGGAACATAGTGGGCACTTAATAAATCCTTCCTTCCTTCTTTTCTTCCTTTCTGACTTGTCTACTCTACAGAAGACTTTTCCTATGATCTGATTAAACCTTCTTCTCTGGGTGACTACATCTGACTTCTCTCCAGATTTGACCATTGAAATGTTCCTGAACAAATACTAAATGCTAATGGAAAATTGGGACTCATCTGGTCCAGAAAGTGCTTTATGAACTCACTCTAGGACCTATGGAGGCCTTGTCTCTGAAAGATGTTAGGTAGAATAGAACCCACACATCATTTTATACAATCTCTGGTTGTTTTTCTTTATAAGGTCACCTGGAAACCCTAAATCTAATAAAAAAAAATCCTTTACACCATCTCTTGAATATACCCTCTTCTTTCTTCTCACACAGCCACAACCCTAGTGCTATACCAACTCTGCTTGGATTAGTATAGTGGCTTTCTGATTTGTTACTTCAAGTGTTTCCCCATTCCATTCCATCCTTCATTCAGCTGCCAAGGTGAATTTCCTAAAGAGTACATATAACCAAGTCATCTCTCCAACTCAGTAAGCTCCCTATTGCCTTCAAGATGAATTATAAAGTCTTCTGGCATGTAAATCTCTTTATAAACTGTCCTCTTCCTTTTTTTCCAATCTTCTTATATTTTATTCCTCTCCATGTCCTTTATGATCCAGCTTTACTGGCCAATTTGCTGTTTATCGTACGTGACAATCTCTTGCCTCTGTGCATTTGTAGTAGCTGTCTGCCAATAAGTAGTCATCCAGTTGTATCTGACTCTTCATGACAACATTTGGGGTTTTCTTGGCAAAGATACTGGTATGGTTTGCCATTTCCTTCTTCAGGTTGTGGTGTTTCTCCTTCATTTTCAAAGAGGACTATGACATCAGGGAAATGATGACATAACTTGCGGTTGACTTTGATTTGAATGAGGGAGGCTGTGCAAAGTCACCAGCCTCACTTTCTCCTCCACAGCCACCTGGGTCCAGTGATCAGATATTCATCAGGATGACTGGAGATGGCTCAGGATGCAATGGGAGACCTTGGCCCTTTTAGGCTAAGGCCTTTTCAGGTTCTCACTTTGCCTGAGGTAACACCCATTCAGTGAATAGGCCTCTTTAAGAAGTGAGTCAAGAGATGATGCCTTTATTTGGAAAAAAGAAGAAAAATCAAGCTGGGAGAGGCAGACCCTCAGGGTTGCTGTTCCAAAGAGAAACAAGTTACCACTGACATTACTCTAAGCCAAGCAGGCCCAAAATACAACCATTAAGTGGAACTTGGGCAGGGACCTATTGCAGTCCAATCTTTGAGCTTCAGAGTGAACTGGGTTTAAGGTTTTGTCTTAGAAAGAAAGGAAGGAAGAAAGGAAGGAAGGAAGGAGAGAAAGAGAGAGAGAGAGAGAGAGAGAGAGAGAGAGAAAGGAGAGAGAGAAAGGAAGAAAAACAAAGAAAAGAAGAAATCTAGCCAGTAAACCCCAAGTTAACTGGGCAGCTTCCAGTTGAGGCAAACAGGGTTAAATGACTTGCCCAGAGTCACAATGCTAGTGTCTGAGGCTAGTTTTGGACTCTGGTCTTCCTAACTCCAGGCCTGGAACTCTATCCACTGAACCACCTAGCTGCCCTGGATCATAATAAGCACTTCATAAATGTTTGTTGACTGACAAGTTAGCTTCTCTCAAGGACTCTTTGATTTGTGAAGTAGAAAATTCCATGCCCTCTGATAAGTGTAACACATCATCCTTAACATGAGAACCAGATGGTCTGGGAGGTTTCACTGAGGAGGTTCAGTCTTTTCTCACCTTCCCCCATCACCCAGGAACCCACAATTGGAGAGGTGCTTATAATAGCCACTTAATAAAAATATGTTGACTGATACTGAATAATTTCTTCCTCACAACTGCGTCTTTCTGAGACTTCAAGATTAATACTAGCCTCAGCAAAATGTAAGTTCCTTGAGAATATGAACTATTTTTCGCATATTTTTGTATCCTACAGTGCCTGGAATTGGCATGGCATAGTATATTGGAAAGAATGCTGGACCTGGAGTCAGGAACACCTAGATTTCAATCACGTCTTTAACACCGATCAGCTATGCGATATTGAGTCACTTATCCTCTCTGAGGTCTCAGTTTCCTCATCTATAAAATGGAAATAATAATTCCTATTGCACTTACCTCACAGGTTTATTATGAGGCTCAGACGTGATACTATATGAAAAATACTTTGCAAACTAGAAAATGTTATGCAACTATTATGATTATGATTAGTAGTAGTTGTACAGCAAAAAGTTGTGAGCTGGTTTAATGGAAAGAAAGACATAGAGTCAGAAAGACCTGAGTTCAAATCCAGCCTCAGACACTTATTTGTTTGGCCCTGGGCAAGTCACTCTCTATGTGCCTCAGTTTCTTCAACTGTAAGATGAGGGCAACAGTGGCTCCTACCTCCCAGGGTTATTATGAGGATCAAATGAGAATATTTGTAGAGCACTTAGCACAGTGCCTGGAACATAGTAAGCACCATGTAAGTGTTAGTTGGTATTTATTTTTTCTGTTGTTGTTGTTACTAGTAGTACTCATTGTACTCTATTGGAATAACTATATAGGAAGTCTTGTTATAAAACCTGGTTGCTTGCAGAAAATGCTACAATCAGATTCTAGGCCATGCCCTGAATCTCAGCAAGAGAGTCTTTGTAATGCTGGAGAGGACTGGGGAAATTTGGAACACTAATGCATTGCTGGTGGAGTTGTGAACTGATACAACCATTCTGGAGAGCAATCTGGAACTATGCCCAAAGGGCTATAAATAATTGCATACCCTTTGACACAGTAACACTACTTCTGTGATTGTATCCCAAAGAGATTATGGAAGTGGGAGGAAGAACCTTATGTACAAAAAAATTTATCACAGCTCTCTTTGTGGTGGCAAAGAATTGGAAATTAAGGGGATGCCCATCAACTGTGGAATGGCTAAATAAGTTGTGGTATATGAATGTAATGGAATACTACTGTGCTATAAGAAATGAGGAGCAGACGGACTTCATAATAACCTGGAGAGACTTACGCAAACTGGTGCTGAATGAGAAGAGCAGAACCAGGAGAAATCTGTACACTATTACAGACACATCGTATGTGTGATGACCAACCTTGATAAACTGGACTCTTCAGCAATGCAGGGTTATAAGACAACTCCAAAGACTCATGATGGAGAGAAATGTCTATATTCAGAGAAAGAACAAGAAAGAACAGAGTTTGAATGCAGATTGAAGCAAACTACCTGCTCTCCTTCTTCTTGTTTGGTTTTGTTTCCTCTTTCCCATTGTTCATTCCATTGGTTATAATCCTTCTTTACAACCTGACTGATGTCTAATGTGAAAGTATTTGCAGATCCTGTACTTGATTGTATGCCACAATGAGGGGTGGTGGGGAGGGAGGGGAGAAAATTTGAAACTGAAGGGATTGTGGAACTGTATCTTGTGAACTAAAAGTAAACAAACAAATTAATGAAGACAAAAAT
Organism: Pseudochirops corinnae; assembly: GCA_028646515.1. NCBI lineage: Eukaryota > Metazoa > Chordata > Mammalia > Diprotodontia > Pseudocheiridae > Pseudochirops > Pseudochirops corinnae. The sequence goes on along the minus strand of CM053587.1, from coordinate 237,827,789 downwards.
TTTTTAAGAGTCTTTATAAAGGAGTGTATGTGCGTAAACTCATGTTACATATAAAATCCTACTCAGTTGCATCAGGCATTGCTTTTCTCACTTTGTGTCCTGGAAACAATAGGACTTTGTGGGACCTGGACCTTATGATTTTACAGTTTCTTCTCTTGATTTTCAGGACACACTGACACTGGCATATCCCAGGGAGGTTGCAGGATGAAGCAATTTTCTTTTTACTTCTAGTTGTTCTGAGTATTTTAATTAAATATTATTTTTATTGTTCAGGTGATGTGAAGCTTTTGAAGCAAAGGCTAACATTTCTGATAACAGATGGCTCATCAAATACTTGTAACTTGAAAATAAAATCACAAAAATGCATGTAATGGTGTCAAATGGCAAATGCTGTTATGTGGATTTTATATGGATGGTATCCATCTCTCTCTCTCTCTCTCTCTCTCTCTCTCACTCTCTCTCTTTCTCCATTAAGAATAAAAAGTAAAATGTAAAAAGATCTGGGGTTTTTCATGGACTATAAAGTCAATATGGATCAGCAATGTTTTATGGTAACCGGAAAAATGAAAATCATTAATGGTAATAGAAAAATGTTTTCTAAAACAAGTGAGGTGCTCTTCCTGCTATATTCTGCCATAGGCAGACCATATTTGGATTTTGGGGTTTAGTTCTAGTTCCTGACAATACATTTTAGAATGAACATTTATCAGCTTAAGAGTGTCCAGAGTAGAGTAAACAGAATGATGAAGGCCTCAGGACCATGCCATTTATGATTACTAAAAAGAAAAAAAATGGGATGACTTAGGGAATGTGATAAATTCGACAAACACTTACTAAACGCCTACTGGATGTTTTCAGGTACTTAATAGACTGTCTTGTTAGCATGGAGGAGGGATTAGGCTTATTTTGTTTGGTCCTAGAAGACAGAACTACAGTCAATGGATGGAAGTTGTAGAGAGGCACGTTTAGGCTTCATATAAGGAAAAACATTTGAATGACTGGAGGTCTCTGAAAATGCTCTGGGCTGCTTAGAGAGGAAGTGAGTGGCTACTCATCTCACAAAACCTGGTTGACCATTCATTGCGGATGTTGTTGAAAGAAGTCCTATGCAAACTCAGTTAGATGGCCCTTACATTTATGTGATTCTGTAAGATTTTGTGAAATATTTTTATTTGACCTCTTCCTATAGCATTGGGGTGACTGTGAATTTTTAAAGGCTATGTTAATGGAGGGCAAGTTTGGTTGATCCCACCAAAGTATAAATGCTTTGAGTATAGACCCATTAAGAGATCATTATTTGAGAACCAGCCTAGCTGAGTTTGGAGAACCTCATCACCAGATTGCTTGAGAGTAACAATTTTTTTTTTCAGTCAAAGGAATTCTTCAATTCCACTAAGTTTCAGAGAGTTGCAACCTGCACGAGGAGAGAGAATGTCCAGAATGATGAGATGACAGATTCTTGAAATGCTAAAGAAGTATTTTTCTAGTTTGGAGTTGAGACAAATGTTCCATACAAAGAAGGCCAATACAATTTTCATATCTCCCAACTATACGCCCCTTGACAACCCAGAAGAAGCTCAAGTTATTTGAGCTTCAAGTTATAATCACCTCTTGGATGGTGTGGAGTCCATCCCTATTGGTCCCACCCTCCAATTAGATGGCTCCTCCCAGATGCTCCATTTAAGGAGGGTGCCCAGGCCAGCTATGTCTTTGCTACTCTCCAAGCTGCATTCTAGACTTCTCTACCCTGTCCCTCTATGGAGTATCTTCCTTCTCTTCCTCCTCCCCCTTCGCTCCCCCTCCCCTTTTTAGCTTCTTTATATGTGTTCCCTCATTAAAATGTAAACTCCTTGAGGGCCAGGACTGTCTTTCTTTTGCTCATATTTCAATCAAATCACCTAGGACATAGGATATATCTCTATCTATCTCTATCTATCTAATCTATCTTATATATCCTCTCTCTCCATATATAATATATATACATATATGTACACATACACACATATACACAACCTATTTATATGTTACATATGTATATGTGTGTATGTATTCTATCTTTGTACATATGTGTGTGTGTGTATATATATATACATACACACACACACACACACAAAGACGTAAATAAAACAGTCCTCTGTCCTCAAGAAGCTTATGTTCTATAGGAAGAGAAAACACGCAGATTTAGAGGTATATAAAAAAGCTATAATATGTACATACACATGCAAGTGTATACAAAATTCAGTAGATGTTAGAATGGATACTGATATCTCAAAGGGCAGAGTCTGTTTTTTTGCTTTTCTTTGTGTTCCTAGTGCTCAGCACAGGGACAGATATAGAGCAAAGGCTTAATAAACGTTTGCTCACTTGGGGACTTGGTAATGGTTGTAAGATCAGTGAACACTGTCAATGATCTGAATGTTTTTTCTTGAGTTATCTCTTGCTCAAGGGGTGCAGATTGAAGATACAATTTTTTCCTCCTATCTGGTGATAACAAAATTTCCAGGAAAAGAAGTCTGACAGCATACTACAGCAATAGAGGCTCAGCTAAAAGACAGAATGTGAATCAAGGACAAGACAACGGAGTTTGATCTGGCAGCCAAGAAAACTATTGCAATCTTAGGCTGCATTAAGGGGCCTAATTTCCAGGAATAAGGTGGGGAGAATCTTTCTGAGAGGTAGCCTGGAGTGGTAGAAAGAGACTCTGCCTCGGAGTTAGAAAGACCTGGGTTCAAGTTCTGCCTCTGCTACATACTGGCTTTTGCAATCTGGGCAAATCACTTAGACCCTCGGACAATTAACTCTCTAAGACTATAGAACTTAAGTTATAGAACATTTTCTGATCTTCATTGGTTTGTTGTTATTATCCAGTCGTTTCAGTCATGTCTGACTCTCTGTGAGCCCATTTGGGGTCTTCTTGGCAAAGATACTCGAGGGGGTTGCCATCTCCTTCTCCAGCTCATTTTACAGATAAGGAAACTGAGACAAACAGGATTAAGTGACTTTCCCAGGGTCACACAGCTAGTAAGTGTCTGAGGCTGGATTTGTACTCAAGAGGATGAGTCTTCCTGACTTTTGGCCCTGTGCTCTATCCATTGTACCACCTAGCTGCCTCATCTGCATTGGTAGAAGGTTTTGTTTGCATGTTTGTTTTTTTCATCAGATGTTCTCTAAACTGGTAAATCATAGATCCAGACCAAAAATAGAACAAACCCCCAGTTTTGTGTTTGGTTCTGGGTATGACCTTTTGTAATAGAAGGAAAATTCTGAATCTATGCCGTGTGAGGATCAATTGAAGGAAGAAGGTTTTAAAAATTAGATTAAGAGAAAACTTAAGGGGGATATGAAAGATGTTTTCAAGGATTTGATAGGCTGTTATTTATAGGAAGGCTTAAATTTATTCTGCTTGGCCCCAGAGAGTAGAAAAAGGAACAATGGGTGGATGCAAAGGGGCAGATTGAGGCTTAATGTCAGGAAACACTTCCTAAATTAAGAAGTGCCCAATGAAATAGGCAATTAAACTAAAACCATTAAATTAATTCTATTTATCATGATGAGTAATGCTGTGTTATCAAACTACAACACTGAAGTGGAAAGGAATGGGATGGGCTGGAATAGGCTGCCTCAAGATGTTGAGCTCCTCCCCCATGAAGGTCTTAAAGCACAGACCAGATAATGCAGTGGAGAATGTAGGCCTGAAGTCAGGAAGACTCATCTTCCAGAGTTCAAATCTGACCTCAGATACTTATCAGCTGTGTGACCATGGAAAAGTCTATTTGCCTCAGTTTCCTTACCTGTAAAATGAGCTGGAGAAGGAAAATTGCAAACCATTCAAGTATCTTTGACAAGAAAATCTCAAATGAGGTCACAAAGAATCACTTACAACTGAAATGAATGAACAGCAGCAGATGGTTATTTGTCTTAGAGAGTTGACTAGAGCACTAAGAGGTTAAGTCACTTGCCCAGTGTCCATCAGCCTGGAAATTTTGGATATCACATCAGCAAAATATTTTTTTTAATTAAGATAATACCAACCTATATTTATATAGCATTTTGCTTTACAAAAATTATTTCATTGGATTTTCACACCAACCCCAAGAGGTAAGAAAGGCAGGTAATACTAGCTCCCTTCTGCAGGTAAATTGATTTGCCCAAGGTCACTTATACACTAGTGAGTGGCTGAGTCAGAGGCAGGTCTTCTAACTTAAATCTAACGCTTTTTACTCCATGCCAGGTCTTCTGACTCCTCACCATAGCTAACTGCTAACTTTGCACAGTTTGCCAGTCTTTAGAATTAAAAGAAAATTTCCTTAATGAAGTAGAAAAAAAAAAACTCAGCTAGCAGCAGACTCCGATGTTATAGTTTGATGCCACAGCATCTCTGATCTTAGACAGTCTGGATAAAAATGTTCTGTAAAGTGATAAGTGGAATGAATTTAATGATTTTAGTTTCATTCCCTATTGCATTAAAGTCCATTTCACAAAAAGCTCAATGTACATTATATTAAAGGTCTTGGACTCCAAAGTATGTCTCATCTTTAACTGGAGAAACAAAGTCTGTGAAAATGAGCCCTGGGTCTCCTGGACCTTCTTACATCCTAATTGGCTGCAGTTCTTATTATCAATAGCTGGCTCCACTCAGGGTATTCAATTAAAATAATATTCTTTGCTTTAACAAAAAAATGGAGTGAATAGAAAGAATAAAAAATTAAATTACTTTCCAGAATCAATTTTTGGGGTTAACTTTTTCATAGCCAGTTATGGTCACAGCTCTCCTTATCAGATATGGTTCAGATAGTCAGGGCTCATCAGAATGACTCCCTACCTGACCATTCACTCTTGTTCTCTTTGTATCCACTTGGTCTTTGTTTTATTTTTTTAGGTCACTATATACCTTCTGGATTAATTTCTTTAATATTCCATTGACTGGGCTGCCAAGGCTCATTTCTTCATTACTGGACTTCGCTTAAGGGTTGTAGTTGCTGAATTCTTTGCCACATCCCCTTTGATCTGCTTTGAATTTTTTTTTTATCTCATCCATTTTTTTTTCCCCTTCTTTGTTTATCCCGGTGGCAGAAAAGGAGGATTAATTATTTCTACAAAGCTTGCACTTTCCTGTGCTTCAGAGTGCTGGCAGACAGAACACATTTATTTCAAGAGAATACATTCCTCCATAGGTTGTCACGGGCATCCCAAGGAACCATATTCATAGGACTTTAGCTTTGCTGTAGGCAGGGCCTCTTCAAGCAGATTTTCTTCATATAACCACCTAACTATGACAACTCTTCTGAGGCTCTTTCTCAATCTAAATCCCAGGCAACTTCATTCTCAATACCAGGAATCACCTCTTTAGGTCTCACTTTCCTCAACTATAGATTGAACTAGATGTCTTTTAAGGCTTCTTCCCATGCCATAATCCTCTGACTCTGTCAAGCTTTTGATTTCTTTGGGAGAAGTCCATTGAAAAAGAAAATTTTACCCTATTTCCTGTTCCTTGTCCATAACACTTCATCTCCCAATTGTCTGTACCTTTATATTGGTTGTATCCCATACCTAAAGTATCTTACTTCTCTTGGCTTCCCTAGATTTCTTCAATCGTTAACCAAATCCCACCTTCTCATACTTCCCTCCGTTTGCTAGTATCTTCCCCTCTGAGACTGACTTCCATCTACTCTATATACATCTTGTGTAGATGAGATCATTTGCATGTAGTCTTCCCTGTTAGACCGTGAGCTCCTGAAAAGTAGGGGCTATTTTTGTTTTTGTTTTGTCTTTCTTTGTATTCCCCAGAACAAAATACAGAGTTTGTTATGTATTTTAAGGATTTAATAACTGTTTGTTGACTAACTCAAGTCTCTAAGCCTCATATGTTAAATGAGGATGTTAAAGCCAGTAGTATCTATGTACCTTAAAGTGTTGTTTGGATCAAATGAGATCATTTATATAAAATGCCTTGTAGATCCTAAAGTCCTACATATATGTAAATTATTATTTTTCCAGGTCTAAAATCTATGATCCACTAGGATCCAGGAACTCAATATCTTGGTTTACTTCACTTTTTTTCCCTCCCAGATGCCTATATGTCAGTTGGATATTAGGGATTATTGGAAGATACTTCCTCACACTAGTTTTAACTATTTTCCACTCCTGCTCCCTAGTCTGGAGCAAAGTACTTTAATAAATGGATAGGTGGAGGGTAATTGTAGCCATTATGCGACATGAAGGAGATGAGAAAATATTCATAAACCTATAATATATAAATGCCAGCATTTAACTTTACAAATAACTTTATTTCTCTCAAACATTTTTGTTATTTCTCAACTTTCCCCACTCCCTTTTTCTGCTCAGCAAAGTTGAACATAATTTCTCTCCCATTTCCAACCTTCAAAAGAAGGCAGTAGATGCTAAGATGGCTACTTTGTCAGTATACTTTATCACTTCTCACTAATTATGAGCTACTCTGGCCTGATTGCTTGGCAGTCCTTCTAAATGTTCTGGCATTTAAATATTAAAATAATTGATAGTTATGGTCTATATCACACAAAGTGAAGATAGAATTCATTTATTCATTCATTCCCCAGACATTTGTGGCAGTATGGTATGAATAGCCTGTTGGTCGGAAAGACTTGGGTTCAAATTTCACCAGATGGATTGCATTTTCTTTGGTGGAAGATGTTCCCCACCAAGAAAATCACAGATCCTTCACATGTTCCCATACTTATTTTGAAGACCCTGTGGGGGATAAGAAAACAAATGAAATATGAACCTTACTCTTTGGGACATTATAATCTGCTAGTACAATTACAAATATGTACCATAAACAACGGCCATAGGGCGGCTAGGTGGAGCAGTGGACAGGGTTCTGAGTCTCGAATCAGGAAGATTCATCTTCCTGAGTTCAAATCTGGTCTCAGACACAACTAGCTGTTTAACCCTGGGCAAGTCACTTAACCCCATTTGCCTTTGTTTCTCATCTGTAAAATGAACTAGAGAAGGAAATGGCAAACCACTCCTGTATCTTTGCCAGGAAAATCTCAATAAGGACATGACTGAAAAACAAATGAACACCACTATCATAACATCAAGTACCATTTATATAGATTGCTTTAGGATTTGCAAAAGATGAACAATTATACAAATTTGGATGGAGACCCAGAGCTATCTGACTTGATTATCTCTAAGGCTTGGATTACTGGGGTCATAGATATAGAACTGGAAGGGACCTTAGATATCGTCTAGTCTAATTCCCTTATTTTACAGGTGAGGAAACCAAGGCCCAGAGAATTTTCAGAGTTTGCTTAAAATCACATGGTTAATAAGTGGCATGACCAGTCTATCCCTACCATACTGCCACAAATGCCTGGGGAATGAATGAATGAATTCTATCTTCACTTTGTGTGATATAGACCATAACTATCACTGACTTTAATATTTAAATGCCAGAATATTTAAAAGGACTGCCTAGGATTTGAATGTAGGTCACTTGACTCCAAATCAGTATGCTTTCCCCTGCGCCGTACTGCATTAGAGTTATTTCATCTCTACTTACAGCATGCGAATGTCCCCTTTTTTGTATTAAAGTTATTAGTGAAGTCCATTTGGGTGATTTTCTTGTGGAGAGAGTGTAGTTTGGATTTTGTATCCTCTAGAAATTATCTCCTCCTACTTCCCCTCCCCCAAGTACCACTCCATCGGAAATCACCCTATAGGATTATATCATAATGACAATACAAATCATGTTATTGTTCCACTTGAACCCAGAGGGAAGAACTAGTGGTGAATGTTGCAAAGAGGATGACTTAGGTTCTATATCAGGCAAAGTTTCCTAATAATTGAAATATGTCTAGAAGTGGAATAAGTTGCCTTAGTAGAGAATGAATTCCCCATCGATGGAGGTTTTTTTTTTAAAGCAGATGCTGTTTGAGTAGTGACTTATTGGGAATGTCATGGATGGCACTTGTGATTTGGGTAGGGTTTGAATTCAATGGTCTCTGACATCCTTTCCCAATCTGAGATTCTATAATTTGACAGTTGTTTGCTGTAAGGGGAAAAATGAAGCTCTGGTTGCTGACAGCAGTTAGGATCAGGCTCCAACAACTCTTAGAAACTTGCTCAATAGAGAACAGAGTTGCTTCCACTCAACTTTTCTATACCACACTTCCCCCAACTCAGCCTCTCAAACCACCTGCATGCCCCAGGAGGTGCAGGATATTTAGGTCCAGGGCTTTAAAGAAGCCAACACATGGGAGCTAGCCTCAAAGTCCTGAAGGGTTATCCCCAGAAAGATATTTTATACAACTTTAGAGGGCAGTAGATACAGGGTAGTGTATATGATGTAGTGAGAACTTCAGCAATTAAAGCTGCCCAACAATCCAGTTGGCTGACTCATGGAGGAGAGGGCTTCCTCTTAGTGGAAGGGCTCCAATACAAAATGACTAAGCTCCCTCCTGCACAGATGTTGTTGTTGGGCCTTCATTTTCAAAGAGGGTTAAATGATATCACAGGGTGTCTCTCCTACAAGGGACATTGTAGATGGAAGGATAAGGTGTTCTCTAAATTCCCATCTAACTATAAGTCTATGATTCTAAGTGAGTTCCATTCTCTTTCCCTGACCCCAAATAAGTCTTTCATACAAGCAAAATTAGGTTTAAGTGAATATTGGCTGCCTCAAAAGAGAAAAATCACAAAAGGTCAAAGGAGAGCAATTTCATTCACTTCATCTTGTTAAGAATGGAGATTACAAGTAGATTCTACATATGTGGTATGATTTTAAAGAGTAATGAGGCAGATTGCCTTGAATAGTTAATGAATTTCAGATTGCCTACATAATAATAATGCTGATGATGTCTCCTTCCTTCTTTCCTTTCTTTCTTCCTTCTTTTCTTCTTTCCTGCCTGCCTGCCTTCCTCCTTCTCCCTCCTTCACCCCCTCTCTGTCTCTCTTTCTCTCTCTCACTCTCTCCCTCCATGGTGATTCTTCTCGCTGAAGAGCTGCCCTCCTATCACAAGTCCCTGTGATAGTTCAAAGGAAAAACAAATGAAACACCTTGGACAATTCCCTTCATATGCCATGCCAAGGGTCTACATGTGGAAATCTAAATAGACTTTTTTGTGGTGATCAAATGTCATCATCAGAGGTGTTGCCACAACTCAGAAACAGCTGGAATAATAATTTGCTAGCACAGCAGATAGATCCCTGGCCTTGGGAATCACACACATCTGAGTTTGAATGCTACCTTAGACACTTACTACCTGTGTAATTTTGGGCAAGTCTGTTAATATATTTCACCTTAAATTTCTTAATGTGGAAAAGGGGAATAACAATAATGCCTACCTTATAAAGCGGTTGTGAGGATTCTATGAGATAATATAGGTATGCCTCAACAATTGTGCTTTGCTTTATTAAGCTTTGTAGAGATTGTATTTTTTACAAATTGAAGGTTGTGGCAACTCTGCTTCAAGCAAGTCTATCTGGTGCCATTTTTCTAACAGCGTGTGCTCACATCATGTCTCTGTGTCACATTTTGGTAATTCTTGCAACACTTCAAGCTTTTAAATTATTATTATATCTGTTAGGGTGATCAACGATTAGTGATCTTTGATGTTACTATTGTAATTGTTTTTGGGAGCCATGAACTGTGCCCATATCAGACAGTAAGCTTAACTGATAAATGTGTGTTCTGATTGCTCCACTGAGCTGTTCCAGTTTCTCTTCCTCTCCTCAGGCCTCCCTATTCACTGAGACACAATGATATTGAAATTAGACCAATTAATAATCCTACAATGGCCTCTAAGTGTTCAAGTGAAAAAAAAAAAGACAATTGATGCAACACACTTCATTGTTATTTTATTTTAAGGAACTGCCACAGCCACCTCAACCTTCACAACCATCACCCTAAAGAGTCAGCAGCTTTCAACGTCAAGGCAAGACCCTTCACCAGCAAAAAGATTGCGATTCATTGAAGGCTCAGATAATGGCTAGCATTTTTTAGCAATAAAGTATTTTTTAATTAAGGTATGTACATTTCCTTTTAGATATAATACTATTGCATATTTAATAGACTATAGTACAGTATAAACATAACTTTTATATGCACTGGGAAACCAAAAAAATTCATATGACTTGCTTTTTTTTTTTTTTGCCATATTTGCTTTATGGAACCCAACTTGCAATACCTTTATTTTACTGCACAATCATTATAGATTTTATGACAATTTTTGCAAAGGATTGAGATGCATCCATTATGTGAAGCTTTTTTAAGAAGAAAAATTGAGCTGGTATTACTTAAAAATCATTTATTGCTAAACTGTCTTTGGTGCAAGATTAGGATACACAGAATACTCATCAATATATGTTAAAATTGGGAAGATGCAAGTCTTCCCATATCGCGTCACATGGCAGCTTTGTCTGCCCCACTACTCCCATTGCACCTTTGGTTCTTCATTGGGTTGAGTGACAATACCATTAGTACTGCAGTGCTCTAAACAAACCAGGCAAGTTGACTTTTGGAAATGTAGTGACAATGCTCATGCTGAGAATTCTAGGCTCTCAGCTTGTAATGCGTGAGAGATGAATGCATATCCAGATGCCACTGGTGAATACATTGCTGCTCTGTTTACCTTTTAAGTGGCAAAAAGAACAGAATGATACCATGTGATGATCATGCGATGAAAGGTTATGAACCAATTTTTGGACTAAAAACACCAGAGGGTGATGGTTATGTGGCAATGACTGTTCAGTGAAATACAGTATTTCTGAGGTTTGCCTGTATAACATTTGACAACCTTAAAATACTACATAAATTATTGTTGTTATCATTGTTGTTGTTATCAGAGGCTACCTGTCTTCTAGAAATTGGATGGCGGAGCTCCAGTAAGAAAAAAACAAACAAAAAACAAAAATGAAAACATTATGTTTCATAATAAAGGAGCTGGTAAGTGAGCTGAGAGCAAAATGCTCTTGAAGTTCCTAGATTCTGTTTTCTCTTTCAACGCTGAGCATTTCTACTGGCACAGGGCAGGATGATAGGCTCCTGTTTGCTAAGTTTTCTCCAACTTTAGTTTCCTGACTTTGCATTTCTAATGTTAGTAATTTACAGTAATAAACCATGAGCTAACACCCAGGCTATGTGAGTCAGAGGCAGCCTGCAGTCGACAGCGAGTAGTAAAGAGGACTCGAGAGGTACCTATGCTGAATTCTGAAAGCTTCTTAATGATCCTAAGTGGTTTGGATGTTTAGAGGAAGTTCAAAGGCACCAAATCAATTGTGCATCATTTAAAAATACAATATGAAACACTTGGGAGAATCAGGCAGGGCAGCTGTTTTCCTGTTTAGTAGCCTGGAGACTCTAAGGTGGGTGGCAGCAAGACAAATGTTGGGAGCCTTGATTTTCAACCCGAGAAGCTCAGGCTACATGTATGTTTCATTGCACGTTAATGGCAGGATGCCATATGCTCCTGAACAAGGATGAGTGAACCAGGACATGTTTGGGGATCATTGAACATATCAATCTATTTTTCAAATATTTCATGTTCAGCAAAACCCCACACATGTTCATCTGAATACTGTTCCACCATCATTTTTAAGTCTATGTGCAGTTTAAAAGAAATTGAATCCTTATGTTTTCAAAGCATTTGTACTTAACTCAAGCTTTTTTAAAAAAAGGCAATTTAATGCCTGAGGAGTTTTGTCTTTTACAGTAAAACCTTCCTTTTTTGATGATGTGAATTGGGTGAGATATTTATGGAAAGGCACTCATTATCTCCCTCTTTGGGCTTGGCCATGGCTCTTGGGGGGCAGAGTTCAGAACATCAGGTTTTGAACAGAAGATCAAAATATGTAAACCTGACAAAATGTACTCCTCTATCTGTTGTAGACAATGGTTTTTTTTTTTTCATCTTCTTATGAAAAATATTGTTCATTTGTTTTCTAAGTGTAGATGTGTGATTTCATTAGTGTGGACAATCTCTCCTACTGATTCACATACGGTGTCATTTTTGTAATTTATAATCTTAGAGATTGGCCTGGGGCACTGAGACCTTAAGTGATTTAGAATCATAGCTCATAGATATTGTGCTGGAAGGAATCTCAGAGGGAGAGTTCTTAAAGTTTTTGAGTCCATGAACTTTAAAAAATACATATATTTTGACAACTGCTTTTCAATAGAATTAATTTCCTTTGTAATCCTATACTTTGTGCATTTAAAAACATTACTCTGAGAAGGAGTTCATAGGAGACTGCCAACAGAACCCCAGGACACTAAAAAGTTTAAGAACGATCATCTTAAAGGTCACTGAGTCTGGACTTTGATTTTAAAGAAGAGGAAACTAAGTCAAAGGGAAGCTGAGTGGTTTGTACTTGATCACAAATTCGATTTGTGTCAGAGGCAAAACTTACTTGAATGAATAAATGAATGAAAGAATAAGCATTTATTATAGAAGTATTAGAAATAAAAATAGAAGAAAGCATGACAGGTGGTGCTATAAAGGAGCTCATGTTGTTCTAGAAGAGGTAACACATATAATGGGTTTCAGTTGTAAATCAGATGGAATGATCCCATAATCCTTAGACTATAATGGAAAAAAAACAATTGATAATGCATTTCTTAAAATGTTATCTCCACTGATAAAATCATATATGTTTCTGATATTGAACTATTTGACAGTGCCAAAGACTTGGGTGTTAAGAACTCAGCTACACCCCCTAACCCCCAGGTCTTTGGTAGTTTTTCCCCCCTGTTTGGGGGGATGGGTAGGAGAGGAGGAAACACCTGCAGAAGCAGTTGTCAGGTAATACCTCTACAATAATTTCTCCCCTAGAAGATGGCTTCAGGGCCTAGACTGGAAGCAGAGAAACTCATCTTGTGGATAGAGCAATTTCGGGGGATTTTACGACTATCTGCCCATCTGATCAAAGCATAACTATTTTCACTTTCTTTATTTGTATGTGTGTTTTTCCCCTTTTGGTATGTTTCTTTTTTCATAACACGACTAATACGGAAATATATTTTACATGATTGCATGTGTATAAGCCATATCAAATTGCTTACAATTTTAGGAGAGGGAAAACATTTGTAACTCAAAATTTTTAAAAAATGTTAAAATTGTCTTTACATGAAAGTGGAAAAGAATAAATATTATGTTAAAAAAATAAAGATTACCTGCCCATCAGTAATAGCTGGTTAGCAGCTCATATATGGGGTGAAGAGGAAGGGCCCCTTTCTCCACAATCTTTAATAATGGCTATAAGGGGCCAAAATAGAAGCAAAGCTGGTGGTCAGGGATATCTCTGTTCTTCCCAGGCATTTTGGGCTCATGGTCCTGGAGGGTCTTTATTAAGGTCTGAGGAGAGGCAGGTAAGGAAGGTGGTTTGATTTGAACCCAGTCCTTTCTGATTGAAAGGTCATCTATGCTATGCTGTCTCTTGATTGAATTGCCTCTTTCATGATTAAATAGAATAGAGTTCTGCTGCAATCAATCATTAAGAGTATGTGAGGTGCATACTCTGCAGCCTGCATTCTGCTTGGTGCTGGGGATACAAGGGCAAAACCAGAATAGTCCCTGCCCTAAAGAGCTTCCCTTCTATTGAGAAAAACCAAATGTGCACATGTAAGTATGTGAAATACATACAACATAAATACTAATTGATTTTGGCTATTTTAGGCTGTCTTCAGTTTTTCATCTGCAAGAACATCTTTTCACTAGCACCCATTATAATTTGCGTACATAGACCTGAAAATTATAATAGATTCTAGTAAAAAGAGAATCGGGCTGTGGTGAAGTAGAAAGAACATTGGATTTGGAGATGGAGTATTTGCCCTAAAATCTTACTTCTGTCCCTTTCTGCTACCTAGGTAATCTAACACAAGTTATTTTATCTTTTTGGGCCTCAAATGTCTCATTTGTAAAGTAAAGGGATTAGATTGGATGATCTGAAAAGTCTATTCCAAATTGAAGTATTTGACACTATGGTAAGGAGACTGAGGTTCTAATTCCAACCCCTGTATTAAATAATGGTGTGATCCTATATGTAGCATTTAATCTTTGGGCCTCGGTTTCCACATATGTACCTACCTCACAAGATTCCTGTGAGGATAAAATGAGATATAATACATGAACATACTTGGAGTATTTAAAGCACATGTCTACCACAAAGAATGCTTTATTTTGGTACTAGACCATCCCTTTTCAACAGGATCTGTTAAGTTATCTCTCATGATCTTTCCAGCTCAATCATTCATTTTCAAAAGTGTTTCCATGGTCTAATTCCATTGTGATCCCAAGTGCATTTCCTAGAAGACTTACCCAATTTAGGGTAAACACAGACCTTGCTGTTGCTGCTGCCTCTGTGAACACATCTCAAAGAGGACCATGATATCAGAGAGGTGATACCGCGACGTGCAAGTGAATTGGATTTAAGTGAGGGAGGGCTGTGCAAAGTCACCAGCCTCACTTTCTCCTCTGGAGCCATCTGGGTCTAGTGGACAGATACAGATCAGGATAACAGGAGATGGCCCAGGATGCAGTGGAGGACTTTGA
>CM053587.1:237792483-237812755 GCA_028646515.1 Pseudochirops corinnae | reverse complement strand
TAACTACTGTGTTGGCTTTGACTTTCTGGTTTTGGGACTCAGTTTTCTGGTATTTAAATGAATGCTCTAGCTATATTTCTTATGTAGAGAGCCTGTTACATTTCGTGATGAATAACCATATCAGCATACTTATAGTTACTGTAGGCATTGTGAATGTGGCATTGCTGATACAGCAGGTTGGCAGGGGTCCATTGCAGCACACTGAGAGAAGAGCAATCCCAACTGAGCCATGGTTTTAGCCCCAGGGAGGCCCCAACCAGTGGTGGCTGGAGTAGATTTCACAAGAGTAAATCACCAACAGTTTTAGCAGTTTCCAGATTCCTCAATCCACAAATGCCAAAGACAAAGTAAAAGATTAGTGCATAACTTTGTTAGAACAGGGGGAGTGTAGTCTGGCTGCTACCCCAGGGGGCAAGAAGCAGGGGAGGTGTGGTGGCTGCAGCCATTGCTGTGCAGCTGCTTCCAGAGTTCCTGGTCTGCAGATTGTAGGGGGACCAAGTGACCGTTCAGAGGGTAATTGCTCTTGCTTTGACCTGCTTGGATCCAGATCACAATCTTGGGTGGTGGTCCTGGGGTGTGTGACCAGGTGAGCCAAAGGGTGTGGGAGCTGTACAGAGGGTGCTCATCTAATACCTTTGGCAGCTGCAAAATCCCCAGCAATTTGGGACATAGCTCTTTCCATTCTGGAAGCAGAGTTCTACCATGGCAAAGAGCTCAAAAGTCGAATAATTGGCTGGCAATATGAGCAAGCAATGGAAGCACAAACAGGCAATAGAAACCTTTTTGGGGGGACAAAGAGGATCAAGGCATGAAGCGGGAGAAAGACATCAAAGTCAGAACTCCTGCTTCAAAAGCCTCTAAGAAAAATATGAATTGGTTATAGGCCATGGAGGAGCTTAAGAAGGATTTTGAAAATCAAGTAAGAGAAGTGGAGGAAAAATTGGGAAGAGAAATGAGAATGATACAAGAAAATCCTGAAAAGACAATCAACAGCCTGCTAAAGGAGACCCAAAAACACATTGAAGAAAATAATACCTTAAAAAATAGACTAACTCAAATGGTAAAAGAGGCCCAAAAAGCCAATGAGGAGAAGAATACTTTAAAAAGAAGATACATGATCATTCCATCCTAGAGTCTATGACAGATTAAGAAAGGAAAGTAAAATGTAGTCTGACATACAGCCTAGATTTTTAAAGAGTAGATTCTAAATAGTTTGCAGAATGAGTGAGCAGGGTTCTTATGACCTAAAATTTTATAGAGGAAGTCACTGGATAGGAATAAGAAAATCTGAAAAATGAAATTCTAATAATACAAATTTTTATGATAAAACATCTTTTCTTAAGGAGATTGATGTGGATGGACATCAACCAATCTGTATTTAAGGAAAAAAATGTATACAAATTAGGAGCACACTCAGGTAACTGAATATGGAAGTAAAATTACAGTTGTATAAGAACTGTGTTGAGAGCTAAGGGGCAGAAAAAACTGAGGATACTATGAAATGACAACAAAAATCACTCTTTTATCTGTGTTGTTTACAAGAAGAAGCTCAAAGATCAGCTGTCCTTGCCCTCCTAGAATATATTCTTGATGAAGAGAGAAGGCTTAATCTGTAATAATGATAATTGATGATAATGATGCTATGATGATGATGGAGAGGCAGAGGAGGAGGAGGATAGCTAACATTTACATAGCATTACAAGTTTTAAAATGTACTTGATTGCTCAATAACCTCACAACATTTGGTGAATGTATTCTTTAAGGAGAAAACCAAAAAGAGTTAGACAGAGAATGCAAACCATCATAAAAATCATTTAACGTATGTTAACTGAAAGGATAGAACTTGTGATTTAAGTCATTTAAGACTGTGCTCTCTATGTGATAGAGTATCAAGGTTATAGAATTACTCCACCTAGTTAGAGCAAAGTTTGAAATCAACACCAGATTAGAAGAAAGGATAAACCTGAGAATACATAATGTGCAATTACAACAGTTCCACTTATTTAAACATGACATTGAAAAGTAGGCAGTGATTAAAAATAAAGACCCAAACTCTGAAGTTCAAGAAACATTACTGGTTTCCTCTAGCCTTGAGGATTAAATATAAGTGCTTCTGCCATTCAAAGCCCTTCACATTCTGGATTCAACCTGGTTTTTTTTTTTCATACTTATTGCATTTTGTTTGCTTTCATACACTTTATGTTCCTTCCAAGCTGGTGTCTTTGCTGTTTTTCATGTAAAAATACATCTCTTCATTTTAAGTCTTCACCAGTTTCTTAATCATCATCTCTACATTTTGGAGCTCTACCTCCCTTTGAGACTTAGCTTAGTATCTACCTTCTAAAAAAAAAAACTCTTGATCTTTCCAGTCACTCATGCTTTCCTCCCCTGAAATTGCTTTATGTATAAAATGTATTTACTTATTAATTTAAGTAAAATATGAATCCTCTTGAGGTCAATGACTCCTTTATTTTTGATTCTATATCACTAGTGTGTAGTTCACAGTATGTACCTAATAAATGCTTGCTGAACTGAATTTATTTGCATTGCTTATTAATATTCCTTAGAAGAGTTTAAACATTGTAAAAAGGTAAGGGCAAAGAGAAGGCCAAAGAACTCCAGAAAGCATCCCTATCAGTGAATAACTGATCTGATCAAACATACATGAAAGAATCCATACTAGAAACTGACCTAATTTTTAAGGCATTCAGAGATTCATTTTTAAGACCTAATAAAGAGGAAAATATTTAAATATACCCCAACTATATTACTGCCTTAAAAAAGAGACATCAATCACTATTGACCCAAAAATTTACTATCTCTTAGGTATAAACTCTGTATGAAAATGATTCATATTAATAAATGATGAAAATATATGAATGAAATCAACAGACATTTGCAGGTAATTTTCTAGAGCAAATTACATCTTCAGTAACAAGAATGACTGAAAAGTATAAAATGTATAAGCCCAACCACTGGATTTTGTTCATTGATTATCACAAAGTATTTGACATAGTAGAACAAAATGGAACCCTAATGACTCTCTTCTAAGATCTCTCCAATGCGTATGATGAGATCGTAAAATATTTCTTGATAGATGCTGCAGAGCTAATTTTGTTTAATGATTCTCTTAGTACTGTATGTTTGTGTCCAAGGCATACACTTGGGAGCCATGATTGCCAAAGGTATTCAGTGTTGTCATATAAGAAATCCTACATAAAACCCAAATAGAGGATGGATTCTTTACAAAGGGTTGGGTTTTCCAAAGGTTCCTTTTTGCAAAGGACATTGTGTTTATTGCATCAAGTTCTAGAACATGATACTGCCTCCCCACTAAGATCCATAGCCACTCAAAAGAAATTGGCTAGTAATACACTTAGAAAAAATGAATGGACAAGAAAGCATATGGATGAGATAACCATAAATGCACTTGGTTGAAAAATTGTAGCTATATCTTAGACACTAAAGAGAGAAAATGAGATGAGGTCAGAACCCAATACTAGTAGAGCAGACTGGACTGTATTTGGGGCACTACGTAGTACTTCAAATGATCCCTAGTCTCTGACTGCCATCAAAGCCCATCTTTTTTATCACACACTGACTGTGTGACCCAAAGCAGGTCATTTAACCTTACTCAATATTCTAGGCAACTAAGACTATAAGTTGCATGGTGGGAACTAACTTACATTGTTAGAGGGAGTTTCTTCATCTAGGAGTCCTCTCTACCAAAGACATCACAGGGAGAGTCCTGATCCCTATCCCTAGTCTCCTAATTATATTATAGGATATATTATAGTATATTATAGGACAAGACATATGACACACATATTATATAACATAGTCTTAGAAGAATCAAACTCAAAGATCAATGAAAAAATGCTGCTTCAGATGTGTGACAATGACATGTGTGCAAAACTTGACATCAAAGACAGCACTGGGGACATGTATAAAGGGACTAGGTTAGTCCCACAGTGAGAGTGAGGTATTCAGTTCAATTTAAATCAAGCCAACAAATATTTATTAAGTATTCTGCTAGGTTCAGGGAATACCAAAGTGCCTTCTCTGGTATCTTCCTCTTCCCTTCCCCTCCTTAAGAGTTTTCCTTTTGATCACCGCCTCCTTCAGTATTCCCTCCCTGTGTCCCCTGCTCTTTACCTACCCTTTCCCCTTACTACTCTTTCTCTCCCTTTTAACCACCCTCCCCCTCCTAACCCCTCCTTACCCCTCCTACTGCCTGTTGGGCACAATAGATTTTTATACTTAATGGAGTATGTTATTCCCTCCTTGAACCCAAACCAATACTAGTAAATTGTGTGCAGTGCTCCTCTAACAGTGCCTACTCTTAAAAAACTTATCATCTCTTGTGGGTGGAGGGGACTGGAAGTGGGATGTGACATGTATAAATAGTATATCCACAGTACATTTAGAGTTACAAAAAGTAACTTCGAGAAGAGAACAACTAGGGGACAGACTGGGAGGGCAGGGAAGGTAAGAAAGACCTTCTGTAGGAAGGGATACTGAGCTTTTTCTTTGAAGGAAGGTGGTGATTCTAAGAGAGGCAGTACATTCTGGACATGGGGTACCATTTGTGTAAAAGCTTAGAGAGACAAGAGACGAAAAGTTCTGAATAGGGGATGACAAGTAGGTGATTTGTACTAGAATGGAAAGTGCATGAAGGGGAATAAAACTAAATTAGTTTGGAAAAGTAAATGGGAACCAGGTTGTGGAAAGCTTTAAATAGACAATGAAGGGTTTTATATTTTACTCAAAAACAATTGGGAATTCTAAGAGCTGGATTGCTAAAGCAATCTATTACACAATAGATTGTGTAATAACACAAACTATTACAAGATTCAAATAAAGGTATCTAGCACATCGAGTGGATTTTTTTTATGGTAGATTTCTGGAATGACATAGTTTTGTTGGGCTTTTTACCAGTGGAGGAATATACACTTGAAAATATAGATCTACTGACCTATTAAATTAACTCATGTATATAGTGCATATATACAATTGACCACACAGACCTCTTCCACCTTTCCAGTCTTCCTATACCTTACTCTCCACAATGGACTCTTTGATCTAGTGACAATTGCCTCCTGGTTATTCCATAATCAAGATGCTCCATCTCTTGACTCTAGGCATTCTCTCGGACTTGTCCCCCAAGCCTAGGATGCTCTCTTTCCTTCACTCAGACTAATGCCCTCTTTGGCTTCCTTTAATTCCCAACTAAAATCCTTCCTAGAGGAGGAAGTCTTTCCCAACCCCTCTTAATTCCAGTGCCTTCCTTCCCTCTGTTAATTATTTCCTATTTATTCTGTATAGAGCTTGTTTTGTATACATTTATTTGCATGTTGACTTCCTCATTAAACTGTAAGCTCCTTGAGGGCAAGGACCATCTTTTGCCTCTTTTTGTATCCACCATGCTTAACAGATTGCCTGGAAAATAATAATAACTTAATAAATGTTCATTGAATTGAATTGAATGTTGACTAAAAAAAACTTTCCTCACAAGTACATGTGAAGTTACAGGTGACAATATCCCCATTTTAAATATGAGAAAAGAGTCTTGAAGAAGAGAAGTAACATGTACCTCCCCATAACTAGCAAGAGGGAAAGCTGGGATTTAAACTCAGGTTCTTTGTTTCTAGTCCTTTTTTTTCCCATGCTTCACCTAGTATCACTATGCAAGCCCATGAGACTGTGTGTGTGCGTGTGTGTGTGTGTGTGTTATGCTTCCTCCTATAATCCCTATGGTTAACCTGCCTTTTTTCCCCACACTGGTTTTACAGTTTCTAACAAATGGATAGTAATGCCCCTTCACAACCGATTCTGTCTTTTGTTACTGAGTGGTAAAATGTAAGACATTCTTCATGCATTATTTTAGCAGCTTTTCACTTCTGTAATATGGTATCTTTTTATTTCTGGAGTGGCTACTATTGGGATGTATTTGGTTTGTCATAGTGCCATCAAATTCCTGAAATTAGAGGCCTCTGTGTATGTGCAGAAACTCACCAGTAAGGGAGGGGAGAAAACAAGAGAAGCAACAGCTCTCAGAAGCAGATGGGATGGAAGGAAGGACATAATATAAACACAGCGAGACACAGCCCGAAAGGAGATAAGATGATTTTTTAAAGTCACCCTAGGGAAATTTTGGAGGTGTCTGTATTCAAAAGCAAAGAGGTCTGACCAGGAATAGAGGAGAATTGGAACCTGTAAAGGGTATTTGACATATTGGTCTTAACTAAACTGTGGTGAAAATCAATGGGGGTTAAATATTTAAGCATAATGACTGCCTAAATGTGATTAGAGAGAATGGAAGAGAGGGAAGTAGCCATACGTTTTATTGAAGCAATTGAAGTAAATGAGATAGAAGACACTGGAGCAATAAAAAGTGGGGGAGAGTTACTATGGATTGAAAAGAAAAATAATAAAGAAAAGGGGATGGATGAAACCAATTCAGTCATAGATCACCTACTAAAATCCCACTGGAAAGAACTGGTAATGACTCTGCATGATTAAGCGGGGAGGAAGAAGGAGAAAAAATGGAGCAGGAAAAGGAGAAAAGACCATAGATAAGAGACAAGGAAAAGAAATGAAAGACTGAGTGGAGAAAACAGTAGCCAATTCAGAACAGATAGGGAGCATCATACTCATTTATTTCTAACAATAAATACACTAGAATGAGCAACCCAATGGGCTTAACAATTCAAATGTTTAATCAACAGGGAAGCACAGCAACAGTCATGGGTGAAAGAAAATTATCCCCAGGAGCACATTGCTCAGCCATGAAGAAAAGTACCAAACTAGGTGCCCAAGGTCTAAAGCTCAGGAGAAATCAGGACAAGTCTAAAGAGGATAAGGCAGTGGGGCTTCAAAGAAAAAAGTAACATACAGTCTCCCTTTTACTGCTGTTTCCATGGGAATCCCTATTTATGGGAAAATGAATACTTCCCTTGCAACGAAATGCAGGTGAGAGCACCTTCCATTCTTCAAACTTGCTGGAATAAGAAACTTAGAGGAAGAGATTGAGAGTGACAGTGCTCACTCAGCATAGGTGGGGGCAGTACAAATTTTATAGATCAAATTTAATTTCTAAGGATCTGATAATTTTGGAAAAATCTTTACCAGGTGGAAATATGTTTCTTTTACCTTTTTCTGAGCTGTTCAGGGGACTTGACAGACATTATCTAGTTAATCTTCAACGCAAATTGTTCAAGAGTTATTATTTCCTCTAAGCTGCCAAGCTATTAGTCTGAAGGCCTGGAGGGTATCAGTACAGGCACTTCTACTTCTTTGTACAGATGCCTATAAATAGGGAATATTAGGGGCAAAGGTGTGAAAATCCGTGAAGTTTGTCTTTAGTGTCTTCAGGATCTGAATCTCTTTCTGACTTCTAACTCCTTCAGATGTCTAGTACATTTCTTTTATCTAGCCACTATCCAAATCAAAAGATGAAAGACTTTGATATAACCATCTGGGGCAGGGAATCTGTGGCCTGGAGGCCACACATGGCCTTATGCCTTAGTTGAAACTAATTCATACCAGTTTGTACTTTCGCCACAATGTTCTGTTCCATTGCTTCATTACAGAAAAGTAGTGATCCTAAGTTTTCAACTCTGGTGCCAGTCATAGAATAAGGTATACTGAGCAGAGTGATGAATTTATAATCAGAAAGATCTAAATTCAAATCATGCCTCAGATTCTTACTAGCTTTGTGATCTTGGGGAAATCACTGTACTGCTCTGAGTCTCAGTTTCCTCATCTATAAAATAAAGGTTTGGATTTCACATCAGAGTTCCCTTTCAGCTCTACATGTATTAGCCTATGTCCAGCTTCTAAAGACTTAGATGATTGAGTATAAAAGGCTTATCACCAGCAGTCTGGTCTCTTGATAATGAAGTCATGGTCATGGTAAGCAATGAAATAGAGAAAATGAAAATGCTCAGTCCCATGGCGTCCATTTCCACTTTAGTCGTGATGGCAGCAGAGTGATGGAAAAAGTGGGTAGAAGCATTAAGAATACAAAATTTAAGAGCCATCAGTACCCTAAATGTCATATCCTTGTTAATAACCAATGAATAGACATACTACTAGAGGAAACCGATTATATAATTCTTTATATTCCCCATCATAAAAGACAAACATTAAAGAAAAATGGAAGAATGATTCACAGATTCTCTTTGGAAAGGCAAATAATGGAGTTGGTGGAGTTGGTTTTATCATGCACTCAAAAGGAACAAAAACATCATTTTACTGGACCTTTGTTCATCTCACATTTTAGTGATCATAATAGATACTTACTAAAACACCACCATGAAAATAATGAAAATTTATGCACCAACAACTGTTACAGAGGATGAAGAAGCAAATACATTCCAAATTAAATTAATAAGACTCCAAATAAAATAGTACATGTTTTAAATACAAGCACAGGAAAGGGCATTAAAAAAAAAGGTTCAGAAATGATTAGGAATAAGAAAAAAAGAGAAGTGCAAGGTCTGTAGACTCAGCAGAGGTTTCATGCCTATATCTCGTGAATACATCATTTTAAAAATGATTTATTGTTTAAAAAATATCACTATTGTTTCCTAATAGTCCCACCCCAATAGAAACCACTTTTTTTTTTTTAACAAAATCATACAGCTAAGTAAAACAAACCAGAGCATCAGGCCCTATTGTGCATCTACAATCTGCCCTATCTTTCCTGAAAGGAGGGAAATGTATGTCATTATCAGTTTTTTGGAATAAAAATTGGTCATTGCATTAATCTAAGTTCTAATCCGATTTTTAGTGATTTTTCCCCTTCCATTACTGTCATCCTTCTGTATATATTTTTCTTTTTTTCTGCTTACTTTATTCTGTTCATAAAAGTCTTTCCAGGATCCTGTGAATTATTCATATTCATTATTTCTTATAGTGCAATAATATTCTGTTGCATTCATATTCATACGTCACATCTTTTCCCAGCCAGTTTCCTATGAAAAGGAATCTACTTTGTTTCCACTTTGAGGCCTCCACAAAAATTTTCTAAATATAAATACATATATACATATATGTGTACATATATGTATTTGTATATTATGTGCCTGTGTATATATGCATGTATGTATTCATTTTACCTTTGACCTCCTTGAAACATATGCCCAGGGGTAATGTCAACTCTGGGTCAAGGAGTATGCACAGTATTGAAGCATTCTTCTTGAGAAAAGTGAGTAGTTTGGAGATACAAGAAGCAGCATAGTACGGTATAGAGTACACTAGACTTGCATTCATGATATAAAGACCTGAGATTTTTGCTGAATCCGCAAACCTTTGACTCCTCTTTTTTGCTCATTCTTAATCATATCTTTAAATTAAAATAAAAATCTTCCCTTTCATATATTTATATATAAAGTATATGCTGTTTTCATCTGCATTTTTGTTCATTCAACTTGGAGTCTTCACACAATTTATTTACTTCTTCATCCTCTGCAATAGTTGTTGGTGCATACATTCTGTTCCCTTATGAGCTGTGTGACCTCATGCAAGTTACTTAACCTCTCTAAGCCTCTGTTTCTTCACCTATAAAATGAAGGTGTTACATATGATAGCTTCTACAGTCCCTTAAAACTACAAATTTATGATCTTATCCTATGGTCAGATAAGTACCAAATAGCATTACAAAGAAAGAAATTGATTTTATCTTAACAAGAGACTACTGATGTGGCAGCATTTTTAAATCAGCTGGCTACAGTTAGATTTTTAAGAGCAAAGATCAAAATCAACATCAGGTTAAAAGAAGAAAAATTAGAAGCTATAAACTATATCTCACTTATTTAAATAAATGACTCCAAAAAGTGGGAAATGGATAAAAGAATAGACACCGACACAGACCCTCACCACTTCTGAAAATTGATATAAATAAATTGCCAAATTGAGGTGGCCGAGACAACCTAGAAATCACCTCAAACAGAAGACACTTGATCTTAGTTGAAAAAAGTGTCCAGGGCACTTAGAGGTTATGACTCAGGTTGTCCTGATGCCGAAGCCAGACTTCTACCCAATATGTGACAAATATCTATCTTGATAGACACAGACAGATACACACACACACACACACACACACACACACACACACACACACACACACTGCAAATTTACCTTAATGCACCATGGACCACAAGCTATTTTTTTCTGATTCTTACTCCAACACTCTCACTACAAAATAAAATTTTAAGACATTTCTTATGTACTTGAACATTTAGAATAGAGAATTACTTTGGTA
This sequence comes from Pseudochirops corinnae, assembly GCA_028646515.1. Classification (NCBI taxonomy): domain Eukaryota; kingdom Metazoa; phylum Chordata; class Mammalia; order Diprotodontia; family Pseudocheiridae; genus Pseudochirops; species Pseudochirops corinnae. Next base: position 237,802,488 of record CM053587.1, on the reverse strand, counting down.
AACTCAGAGCAATGCTCCCTCTAGAGCTGATGGCTATTTTACATGAACAAAAATCAATCAATTCCTGAACACACATTCCAGATTTTACTATTATAATCAAATATATTTTTCCAGAGAGAGAGAGAACAGTTTGATCGTTCTTGCACTCACCAGAAGAGTAGTCTTCTATCTACCTCTTCCCACAGAGAAGTCTTAGGTTTCCCTCTTGTATCATCTAGGAACAGAAAAGGAATAAAAGATAAAGAACCAGTTTAGATTATTGTTATCTCATAATTGGGTAGAAAGGAAGAAATCTAGCAAGAAAAAGACCAAGCATGACTTGATTGAAGCCCCATCTGCTACTTATGATCATCAGGTCACATACTCCCAGTCATCTATCTACCACAGGTAAATCAATTGGGCTCTCATTGTTCTCCCCTTCTCCCTCACCTCCCCTCCCCCCCATATCATCTTCCCACTAGGAAGGCCTGGGGCTGGGTGAGGGAATTAATCCACTCAGTTTTGGAGCTCTATTTTGGGGATGAACAGTCCTGAATGGAAAGGAAATGAATGCAAATTTACCTAACTCATATCAAAATGATTCCAGAATATACCTTACATGCATTCATCCCAGGCTTCTTCTAATCTGGCCTACCTCCATGCCTCTACCACGCTACCACTTTACCCTGTTCCTACTGCTTTCCACCTCTTGTTCTGGGAATAATGGTCAAACAAATATCACCATTTTGACAATCAACTATTTAAGTCTCTACTCACCATTCCTATGTCCTCACAGAACAAAACTTTTTTCCTTCTCTACTATGCCCTTAGATATGTTGTCCTTCACTATTAGAATGTAAAGTCCTTGAAGGAAGGGAGTGCTTCATATTGTATTTCTTTTTTTAATTTTTAAAATATTTCTTAATTTTTTAAAACTGAGTTTCAAATTCTTCCCCTCCATCTTTTGCCTCCCCTAACCATTGAGAAGGCAAGCAATACGATATCAGTGATACATCACATTATAGTTCTATCCCCAGTGCCTCATATTAGGTGTTTATTAATTTTTTTATTCATTCATTCATATAGTTCCACATCCTACCAATTTATCACCAAGCATAGTACAACCTCTGACTGCAATCTCTTTTGTAAGAAGTCATTTAGTCTCTGACCCCATTAGCACAAGGAAAGTGATCTCCCTAAATCCAGTATGTGTGACTAGTCAAGCACTATATCTTTGGATCAAGGGAAAGTCTTGAAACCCTTGCTTCATTGAATACCACCCCTAAAGTAATAGAAACTACATGGAGGAGAGACAAGATATTCTGCCCTCTTTCTATTCACACATACAGAAGGTCTTAGTTATTAAATATAATATTATCACAGATTCTGGAGATAAGAGGACCTTGCTATGCATTCTATATCAAACATAAGCATGATTGGTTATACAATCACTACTACATGACCAATTTCAAAGATCATGTACTCTGAAATTACCCTCTCTAGCCTCAATCATCTATCTTTCCATTTCTGCCATCACCTCATGATGCTTAAAACTTCTCTTTATTGTCATTTTGTCCTAAGGTTCTTTGATACCTCTTTGTTTTCCTATCCTGTCCACTCTTGACTTAAATTCACATCCCTTTCTTAATAGTGATCTCATAGACAACCATTTCAACAATATATTAACTTTGACTCTTTAATTCCATATTCTCTTGTTTTTCTACTGTCCCCATCTTGCTAATCCCCAAACCTAGGCTAACCAAATTATGACATCCATTTTCTCTTCTATTCAATAATCACCTATAGATGACTCCCAAATCTAAACAGCCAACCACAGTTTCTTCTGAGATGGATGTGCACATTCCCAGACTTTTACTGAGAATTTATACCTGCATGTCTCCTTATACCCCATACAGAACTCACCATCATCATCTTCTCAATTTTCCTATTTTTATTTCTAATACCAATAGCACCCAGGTGCAAACCTCAGGATCATTTTTTATTCTGCTCTCTTCTTCATTTCCTCCATCCAGTCATTTTCCAAGTCCTATTGACTCTCTCTCCATAGTATCTCTGAGACTTGAAAGAAGCCAGGGAAGCCAGGAAAATCACTTTGATAGCTGAATGGAGGATATATTGGAATGTGGAGAGACTTAGAGAGACCAACCAGCAAGCTATTATAATAGTCCAGGAATGAAATGATGAGGTCCTACAGTAGGGTGGTAACAAAGTCAGAAGAGAGAAAGCATGTGAAAAATGGAAATGACAGGACTTGACCACTCTGGATATGAGGATTGAGAGAGATTATACATAGCCTCCCTATCATCCAGACTTGGTGTCATTCTTGACTTCTTTCTCTATAGAGATTTCATCTTTCTTGGAGAGCACAGGAATTTTTCTTCTTTTTCTTTTTTGGCTTTAAAATCTTCCAAGACTGGAGATTTGAGAAGAGAGGGAGAGGAAAAGAATTGAAGTCATCTATTATAGACACCCTTCTCAAAGAGTTTAGCCACAAAAAGGAGCTATATGTGGGACAACAGTTAATAAAGAAGAAGGGATCAAGTGAGTCAGGGGTTTTGAGAATGAGGAAGACATAACCATGTTTTCAGGCAGTAGAGAATCAGCCAGTAGACAAACCGAGTTGAAATATAAGTGGCAGAGTGAGGATGATAGAAGAGGCAATCTATTGGAGAAGGTAGACTAGAATAGGATCACTTGTTCATATAGACAGGTCTCTCTTGGCAATGAGAAGGTCTATTCTTCATATGAGACAGGAATCAAGGCAGAGGAAGTGGCAGAAGGCATCTGGGTGCTGTGAGATGAGAAAGAGGGGAAAAAGGCAAAGTTCGAAGTGAGTAGCCTCATTTTTTTTCTGAAATATGAGGCAAAGTTCTCAGATGAAAGTGGGGAAGGAAATGGAGAGCCATGGAAGGTTCGATGAGGGAAGAAGAGGTTTGGAAAAGCCATGGTGATAATTATGTCACACCTCTTCAAGCAGCCGTTCCCCTTAGGAATTCTTCAAGCTTCAAATTGCTTCTGGCTTCCAACTTCAAAAGAGAAGTCAGAAGGCAACCCCACTTCAGGTGGCTGGCGTAAAAGACCCTGGGAAGGAGTTGAGATGAAAGAAGTTGAGTCTCCTTTATGTTTCCATCTCCAGCTTGCTGCTCTTAAGACTTCAGGGGGTGAGATCTTAGACACTCTTAGTTGAGCTGAATTACCTCACTCTATTGTATTGTCTGGTATACGTTCTCCTTTGTATACCTTCTTTGACTTTGGTTTTGTTATGATTTGAATAAATGGGCAAGTCGCTATGTGCATTCATTGTGGAATTGGTATTAGGTGGGAAAGGGTTCAAAACCTTGGATATAAAGCTTAGGGTCCCTCCTTTCCCCATAAAATGACAAAGCAATCAGAAGTTAAATGAAACTCAATAATATCCCCTAGATGAACAATATTTAAGGGAACAAGTAGATGTACTTCTAATCCAGCACACACACCCCTCTCTCTCTAAGGAGAGTGGCCTCCAACCCAAACTTCTTTTCTCTTCTGGAAGATATGAAAGTCTCTCTTGGAGAAGGGTAGGGGGAAGAGAGGCTAGAGTCTGTCCCCCTCAGAGCCACACATAGCAGCAGGCCTCAGGTGGACCTCACTCCAAGAAGTCCCTCTTATCACTACACATACTTCCAAGAGCTGTTCAAGGCCCATTTTTTTCTATGATTCATTCATTCTGTGATTATCTCCACAGGAATGGTCTTTTCCTAATCTGAATTTCTATGCCACATGGATTCTCATATACTACACCATCTCACTGTTGTTTATACTGACAGGCTGGCTAGGAACATTTATCAAGCTCTTACTACATTCCAGGCATTGCGCTAAGAGCTGGGAATGCAAAGAAAAGCAAAAAGAAAGACAATCACTGACCTAAAGGAGTTTACATTCTAATGAAGAAGACACAGTGAGGATGACCTCAGGAGACTCAGAATCACAGCATGGAGGGCAATGAAACATGGCCCATCCAGGTCCATCCCAAAATGCATTGCCCAGGAGGACCTCACCAATAGGAGAAGGGGTCAGGAAGCATGGAGAGATATTTCAAGCTAAAGAAGAACTCAGGAACCAAGGGAAGTTCAAAGGTGAAATCGCAGCTTCAACACGGTGGCAAAACCTGGAGAGTCAAACACAAGGGAGGGGAAAGATTGTATTAGTGTTTTTTTTTCTTCCCAGTCCACAGGGCCTTGTCCTAGAGGGACCATGCTTTCTTGTCTTTTGTACCCACCTCCTTCAACCTTTGCATCTACCATAATGCTGAGTGCTTAATAAATGCTTACCAAACGAATGAATTCCAAAAGCAGGAACTCTTTAGAGAGAACATCCATAAGCCTCCACTTTGGAGAGCACTTGATGCTCATGCTCTCAGCTGAAATGATGTTTTCATATCTAGAGCCAGACTGAGCTGGATTCTTTAAGGCAAAAGTAAACCTCCGCAGTCAGCTAGAAATAAAAATGTTTACTGGAACATGAAGAAGGATGAAACTGATGAGAAAGACAAAAAGAGAGAAAGCTTCCACAACCTCTTCCTACTCTCCTCCAAGGCACATCTCCTAGAATATAACATTTAAAAAAGAATTTTAAAAGACAGACAAGTTAGTCCAGGCCTAACATGACCAAAGCAAGAAAAATGATTAAACCAGAGCTGAAAAACCAGCAAGTTTGGACTAACAACAAGAATGACTAACATTTACATGGTGTTTTAAGGTTTGCAAAACACTTTATATGTACAATTTCAAGTGTCTCTCACAAAAAAAGCCTGTGATGTGGGTGCTATTATTATTCTTACCTTTTTACAGATTATGAAACTGAGGCTGAGAAAGATTGTCTTGCCCATCAGCAAACAGCTAGCTAGAGAGAGTCCAACAAACTTTGAACTAAGTTCTTTCTGGCGAGTTCAGCAATCTTATCCACAGTCCTACCTAGCAGTAATAATACGAATAAAGCTTCCAAATGAAAGTTACATCATTGGTAACAACCTATTCAATGCCCTTGAAGTTTATTGTGTTGTTTTTTTTTTTAACAACATTTGGAAGTTAGGGAGGGGCAGGTGATAATTACCATTGTTGTTGTGTTTGTCCTTCCTTCTTGAAGAGGATCATGACATCAGGGAATGATGACATGACTTCAATTTAAGTTAGGGAGAGATGCGCAAGGTCACTAGCCTCACTTTCTCCTCCAGAGCCATCTGGGTCCAATGGCCTTATATTCATTTGAATGACTGAAGATGACTCAGGATGCAATGGGAGACCCTGGCCCTTTTAAGCTAAGGCCCTTTCAGGTTCTCACTTTGAGTGAGGTAATGCCCATGTAGTGAATATACCTCTTCCTTTGACTGAATGAAAAGAAAAATAAGCCATGTGACAGCATATCATTCCATTCCTCTGACTAACCATATGAATGTATAGTCACAAGGCAAATCCACTATTCAATTCAATTTTCAGCTCAACAAACTTTATTAAACACCTATTATGTGCTAGGCCCTGTGCTGTGATGTACATACAAAAAGAGGAAGAAACTGTCTCTGCCCTTAAGGAGTTTCCAATCTAATGGAACTCATGAGCAAAGTTGAAATATGTCTGAAAAGGCATCCTCGATGTAAACCAAACTCTTTATCTTCTCGTTTATATGTCTACCACACACCAAAAAAAAAAACATGAATTAATTTTATTGATGTTTTGTCATATCTGATTATTCAATGACACCCTTTGGGACTTTCTTAGCAACTGTACTGGAGTGGTTTACTATTTCCTTCACCAGCTCATTTTACAAGGAATTCGAGGCAATCAAGGCTATGCGACTTGCCCAAGGTCACATAGCTAAGAAATGTCTGAAGTTGTATTTGAACTCATGAGGATGAGTTTTTCTGATTCCAAGACCAGTGCTCTACCCAGTGTGCCACCTAGTTACTCTTTATTGTCTTTAAACCAAGATAATAAGATGATTGAAGATAGAGTGAATAAAAGCTAGCATTAGTGAGACTGTGCCCTTTGTCAAAATTATTTAAGAAAATACAGTTGGTAGAATTTCCACTTATAGGGTAAGGCAAAGAGAGAACAAGCATTTATTAATTGCCTGCTATGTGCAAAGAGCCATGAATTACAGATATTATCTCATTTTATTCTCATGACATCTCTGGAAGATAGATGCTATTATTATCCCCATTTTTAGTTGAGGAAACTGAGGCAGTTTATGAGGATAGAGCAAAGGAATTTGAATCATTTTTTTCAGAACAACTTAGATTTAAATCACTACTGCTTCAGAGACAACTTATTCATATTAAATAAGGAAAATGTTACTAACAATGATGCTAAATTAAATAGTCAAATAAACTTTTTTTTTCCCATCTCCCAAGTTTCACTGGCATTGAGGTCCAAATATTCACAATATTCCATTTTCTATACAATGCTGTCATTTGGGAAAGAGTGGATTTTTATTTATTTATTATTATTTTGCTCTGTTTTGTTTTTAGACATCTGTCATTTCCAAGAACAAAGATTTCTGTTCTGTGGTTCTTAATCAGCTTTGCAAGGTGGTTTTCCTGGCATAAGAAGAAGTCATTTGAATAATAAAAGCTCATATCTATAATTACATTGAGTTAAATAGATTTGCTTAGCTTAGGGGTTAGGGTTATTCATAAACAGATGTGAGAGTCCAGAAAGCCCCAGCAACTTAAAAATCCCATTGCTGTGGGGTTGCTAAAGAGCTTTGGAGCCTGAATGTACATTAAAAAAAGGAAAGAAAAAGAAAAAAGAAAGAAAAAAAGAAAACCCAACAGCCTGAATCTATTTATGAAGAACCTTTCTGAATACTTTCAATGTACTATATAAATGATCTATATGTGTACTATGTAAAATGTGTACTATATAAAATGATCATAAGTGAGCCCCAATCTGGGCTGAGAGTATCCATTCCCTGATTATCCAGAAAGAGCAGCTTGCTCCAACATCGTTTGCCCAGATCTAGAGCTATCTTACCAACCTAGAGACAGGCTGCTGGTTCCACTAGAGTGGGGATGAAGGAGCAGCCATATAGTCTCATATAGTCTTTGTATTCGCCACAATAGAACTGCAGACAGGACACAATTGAGCTTTCCTCTTGATAGCTTGGGAAATGGAGTTCAAAGAGTTATCCTGAGTGGCAATGCAAAAATGAGAAAGACTTGGCACCTGAGTCCATTGTCCTGTTCCTAAGAAGTTGCTTAACTCATTCACTCAATAATTCAGTCAGTATTTGCTAAATACCTACTATACGCCCAACACTGTTGGACCTAATGCTCTCATATTTGAACTACACCAGCGCTGACACATGTGAAAGGTTAGACAGTCAGTTAGTCAATAAAAACTTATTAAGTGCCTACTGTATGCCAGGTACTTTACTTAGGGTTCTTAATCTAAGAGTTTCAAGAGTACATCTTTTGATAATTGTCAATCAGTCAGTCTATAAACATCTATTAAGTGCCTATTATGTGCCAGGAACTAGGGATAAAAGAAAGGCAAAAGACAGTCCCTACTCTCAAGGGGCTCACAGTCTAATGGGGGAAATGACATGCCAATAACTACATGCAAACAATTTATATACAGGAAAAATTAGAGATAGATAAACTGGAGGGAAGCTGGTTGGCTGGTTGTCCTTTGTTCTCAAAGAAGACTAAAATGACATCACTATGCTAAGTCAAATTACATTGTGTCTGATTGTGGCTGATCAGACCAATAAGACCAGATCAGACCACAAGGATACTCTACCACAGGTCAGGCACAAATAGCCCATGTGAACATTTGGGTTGAATTCTCTAAATTTGCACATCTTGCTTTTCTTTTGAGCTACTTCAATTTTGCTTTGCTCATAGAGCACAGCACCTTCTCTGATGAGAGCACACCATTCTGGGTGATCCTGTCCATGTCTCCCATGTCACACAATCGTTTCCAAAGTTCTTAAGAGAGACCTAGAGAATGTCCTTTTATTGCTTTTTCTGAGCACCATGTGAGAGCTTGCCCTGCACTAAAGTTGAGGAGGATGAGGAAAAGGTTTCTTGAAGAAGGTGGAACTTTACCTGAGACTTGAAAGAAGTCAGGGAAGTCAGGGAGCAGAAATAAGGAGGAAGAGCATTCCAGGCACGAACCACAGCCAGTGAAAAATGCCAGGAGTCTGGAGATGGACTATTTGGAGTAATAAATAATAAGGAGGTCAGTTTCATGGCATCTCAAAGTATATGAATGTCTAAGAAGTCTAAGGTCTAAGAAGATGAGAAAGGTAGGAAGGAACCAGGTTATGAAGATACTTAGACACCAAACAGAGTATTTTATATTTATTTCTGGAGATGATGAGAAACCATTCGAGTTTATTGAATAGGGGAGTCGACTGGGGTAGCTGACATGGTCAAACCTCAGCTTTAGGCAAATCAATTTGACAATTGAGTAAAGAATGAACTAGAGACTTGAGGTAGAGAGGTTGATCAACAGATAATGGGAATAGTCCATATGGGACATAAAGGCATATATCAGAATGGGGAAGGTATCAGAAGAGAGAAACAGTAGACAAATGGGCTGATTATTTTAAGAAAGTTCTTCAGTGGGCAGGAAGGTAGCTCTAGATTACAGGGTACGTGGCATCAGAAATACTAATCCAGGTTTGGTCTTTTTTTTTTTTTTTAGGACATTCACTTTACTCCCTGGTGTGAGAAATGATTCATTTGGAACCCTACTCTATTCCAATCAGTACTAATCAGTTTGATATTTTACATAAATCATACAGGGATAATTAGATAAGATAGGTTCTTATAGTCAGGCTTAAACTATTACAACATTCACCATTTGTTTACCAGTTAAGAAGCTCACTTGAGCAACCACAAGAATGCTGACAAAGATATCTCCAACCCTGTTTTTTGCTAAAATTCCCTGTTCAAGTCCAGCATGGATGCAATGCCTTGATTCTTTGAAAAGTTCCCCAACTTATTTTTATACCTCCAGACCACTCTCTCTTGTCCAACATGATCTTATGATCATTTAGTCACTGGAGATGTCCCTTGCCTTGCCCATCTTGTGACCACACATACTGATACATCATTTCTTGCCCCCCTGAAAGATCAAAATCAAAATCTATCAATCAGTGATATTCTGTATTTTACCATTCCTCTTTTGCATATTTGAGTATCAAATCCCATAAAAGTAAGGCCTTGGGGAAAAGAAGCATCTCAGATTGTGAGGAAGATCTGAGGTTCACTTTATTAGAGGGAGTCATGGACCCTTTAATAAAGTGCTATTGGCATGGAGCTCTGTCTCAGTGGTTTTTCTTGCACAATGATCAATTTTAGACCCCACACTGGTCAACCTTTGCCTTGTCCCAAGTACCAGAGTCCATGTTCTGGATAACTTAACCATTTCATCTCCAGCACTGTTACCTTGGGGTTCCCTATCCTGATTGGTGTTTCATGCGATCAATTATATCAGACCAGGCTGGTTCCAGACTTGACTCACTTTACTCCCCTCCAATTTTCTCTTTAGGGGTTAATTTGCTATAACCTCTGCAGTGCCTTTCCCCCACATCCTCTCCTTTTTCAGTTCTAGAACAAAAATCTACTGAAAAGGATATGTCTTTCTACTCTCCTATAGTTCCACTCACCAAACCTGAAATTTTCTAAACCAAAAGATCCCTCCAGGACCACTACTCCCCTTTATATTTTATGTTATCCTACGTAAACAACTTGAGTTCATGGACTTGTAATGTACAAAGTAGGTGATGATGAAAAGGGCCAGAAATTTTGTACAAAGGAAAATATTTGAGTTTGTTACAGAATAATGTAAGGTATGGTTGCTCCTCTGGTTGAAAGTTTGGTGTCTATATAGTTTAAATGGAGACTGAAGCAAAACTCGTTATCGTTCTCTTTCATGTCTGGTTTTGCTTTTTTTTTTTTTTCTTTTTTCTTTTCCCAGTGAGCACTCATTGGTTACAGCCCTTCTATATGACCAAACTATT
>CM053587.1:237772737-237792383 GCA_028646515.1 Pseudochirops corinnae | reverse complement strand
AGTCTAATGTTATACAGAGGCAAATGAAGAGCTTTTATTTATTAAAAGCTAGAGAAATGTAAGCATAAAGAAATACAGTTTGAAGGAAACCAGAGAGATGCATTGTCTTCAGATCAGAGTCTTGAAGGATGCCTCCCCTAATTTTCATTTGCATGCATACTAAAGAGAGTAAAGCTAAGACAAAAAGGAATCAAATATTTGATTAAGGTATGACTAAGGTATGATTAAAAAAGGACTGGCAATTTGGTCAGAGTGATTTGGGGAGTTATGACTTTTTAACGTAAAAGTGAATCACAGAATGTTAGGGAGCTCTTATTTAGAAGGATAAGAGGTATCACTCTAGAATGGGGAGGGGAGGGGGAGATGAAAAACTATTCCATCTGTACTTTGACAATTAGAGGCATTCATCTGAGCAAAGGATTCAGCTGAGTGATTTCTGATTGGTCAGAAAGAACTAACATCATTTCCTAAGAAATCCAGTGATAACTCTGTCCTTTAGCACTACCTAGATTTGCAGAAGGGTTAATCTTTTAATAAGGCCCAATTGTTGGCCCTATTGCTAGTTGGTATATATTTGTTTTCATCTTGTCTCCTCCATTCAATTGTAAACTCCTTGAGGACAAGGACTGTCTTTTGCTTTTTTAGCACAGAGCCTGGCACAAAATAGGCACTTAATAAATGTTTAGTGATTGATTGAAGAGTGAACCTGGACTGTCTTGCTGTGACCTCCATTCTGATTAGACAGCACATGGCATTCAGGTGAGTGAATAACTGATTGGGCTTATTAACATAACCTTTATAGGTAGCCAGTGTAATGAGCCTGGAAATTCTTTGACTTTTATATTAATGACTAGGACTTTGTAAATATCCTTTATAAGAGGACTAGCTAATTGAAAAATCCAAGAATTTCCCTGGCTAGAATGGTGAGAATCAATAGCCAAGCAATGAGCAAAATAGTAAGTTCATGAGTGAAGATGTTCCTGAATGAGTCAAGAACATTGCAGCTTGTAGTCGAGCTGTTAGTTGCCCTAAATACATGAATTTTCCTCTCTTACTAGCATCTATGCCATATTCCTATGAGTATGTACCAACTCTTCACCATAACTATTGAGAACATCATCGGAACAATGTGATCCAGGCTTATATACATGTATTTTAATATATTATTTATAGATATGCTTCAACGTGTTAGTGTTATTATTATTTCTTTTGCCTTTTGTTGTTGTTTAGTCATTTCAATCATGTTGGACTCTTTGTAACCCCACTTGTGGTTTTCTTAGCATAGATACTGGAGTGATTTGTCATTTCCTTCTCCAGCCAATTTTGCAGATGAGGAACTGAGGCAAACAGGGTTAAGTGACTTGCCTAGGGTCACACAGTGTCTGGGGCCAGATTGGAACTAAGGAAAATGAGTCCTCCTGACTTCAGGCCCAGCACTCTATCCAGTGTGCCACCTACCTGCCCTTTACTTTATTACTGAATAAAATAATTGTGTTGAAGATCTAAAAGTGTGAATATTCCTATTGTTTTCTTCAGCACTATTTCCACTTCCTCATGCATCGTGGACTATACTAATATTACTCAAATATTATTGTTTTACTGTCACAGATGAAAAAAGTGTTAACAGATCTTTTCCATTTTTTTTTTGGCCATTATCCTCTTTGCAGCTTAAACCTTAACTACTCTCATGAGGTATGATCAATTTTAATTGAGTCTCATAACATAATGCCTAAAAACTAATTTTTCCTTCTATCAATTATTCTTTAATGAGTAGACTCCTTATAATTTTGCACCATCTATCACAATGAGATTTTATAAATGAGTTCCTATTCTAAAATGGTGTTGGCCTTGGTTTCCATGCCTCTCAGTTTGGTGAGGAAGTGAATTATTTGCTGGGGAAAAAAGTGATTTCTAGTCTGTGCGGCTTTGGAGGCATCTTCATTGTGATTGTGGTAGTAGTCTGTGTGGATGTGTATTTCTTTGCATATTCACCATTTTTGAGCACTGAAATTATTAAATAGATCAAATTAGAGGTATTTTAATTATATAGCATATCTTTATCCTTTTTTTTTGCTCTCACTATTGATCTTTGCATTAATAAATCCATGTTCTGATTACACACAGCTGACCTGGAAATGATTCCCACCTTGGAAAACAGTTGTTTCCTAAGGTATAGTAAATTTTATTTTTGCGATGTTATGTAATATTTGCTAAGTCTCATGCCTTTTGACTGTCTTCTTAAATAATTTAAGAACTAAGAAATAGATGTATAGAATTATTTTGCATACATATATACATATGTGTGTACATATATATTAAATAATATATATGTGTATATGAATGAATATATAGATATAGATATTTGTGTCTAATAATAACTATCTCTAGGGGAAGAGTGGTGGAGAGAAGGAAAAAAGAGAAAAAAAGGAAGGAATTTACATGACAACTTTATTATATTTTAAAAGGAATAGCAAGTTGTACATCATAGATGTTCAGTTTTGTGTACAATCATTTTTTATTATACAATGTTATGCAAATATTTGTTTTACTACATAAATTTAAAATTAAATAAATAAAAATTTTAAAATAGTTTATGATATTCTGTATAGTCTATAAGCCCTTGATCTCTTGTGTTTCTTAATCCTCAGTCACATTTTCCAACATATGTTTTGTCTTTATCCCCTATTCCTACCCACTTTTGCAATTAAATCACTAAGTTTTAAGGTATGTATTAATTTAATCTGAAAATTTTGGGAATAAACTAGACTTGTGATTTCATTGATATAGGGAATTTCCAGGAGTGGAAACTTCATCAACCTTTGCAGATCAACAACTTCTCTGCAATTTAAGGGTTTTGGAGAGTTGCCCTAGAGCACAAAGAGGTTAAGTGACTTGCTTAGAGTCACATAGCTATTTCATTTGAGGTAGGACTTTAACCCCAGTCTTCCTAGCTTTGAGGCCTGCTCACTATCAATTATTCTATATTGCCTCTCTTCTAACCTGGAGAATCTGAATTCTTCAAAGAATTTGTCTTCCTTACATGGTAGGATCATAGATTTAGAGCTGTAAATTGCCAGGGAGGTCATCTAATTTAACCCCTTTATTTAACAGATAAGGAAACTGAGACCCAGAAATGCTGTGATTGGCTGATGGTCAGATAGCTAGTAACTGTCCAATGTGGGATTCAAAACTAGATCTTTTTTACTCTAAGCCCACATTCTTATTGTCTCTCTCTCTCTCTCTCTCTCTCTCTCTCTCTCTCTCTCTCTCTCTCTGTGTGTGTGTGTGTGTGTGTGTGTGTGTGTGTACTGCACTTCATCCTGTGTATGGCTTGGTTTTTATTGTATTTTTTTTTTTATTTTATGGAATAAAACAATCATTTCCTCTGTATAGCTTGTTAATACATACAGTTCGGTTTTCTATGGTAATATTTTTGTTTATACTTATATATACATTGGAAGACAAGATGTTCAGATGTCTCTTGAAACCACATGTTATTGTTCTTGGACACAGAGGAGCATGGGATCACAGATGGAAAGCTAGGAGGGACCTCAGAGGTCACCCAGGACATCTGAGGAAGGTTAAGTAGCATGAGGAGTAAAGGTTAGAAGTGGGATTTAGACACAGGTCTTCTGACTACACAGCTGGTATGTTTTACATCATATCATGTTAACTCCTGATTAAACTAACTTCCACCACTTCCTTTCAGTGCCTCTATACAGAGAACCTATGCATTTTTCTAGTTGACTGAAACTTCGTGGGACAGTGAAAAGAGCATCAAATTTGGAGTAAGAGTTTCTAGGCATTCAATTACTATTTGCTCAATGAATGAGACTTTCTGAATGAATCAAATTCAGCTCAATGACAAGTACTTGAAAGCATTTAGCAATAGGACTTTGAGGAGAAAGAAGGTAGGAGATGGAAGTGATGTGGTTTTTTTTCCCCTCTACATAGTGTTCCCTAGACAAAAGGAGCAGATAAAGAACCCAATCTATAAGTGGTTTATGAATCAAGAATTAAACAAAGGGAAGGAGAATTCAAATCTATTATCTTTGTAGATGTGAAAAATTATGGCAGATCATATTGCCTCTTGCAACAATATTTTATATTGAGAAAACATTTTATTTTGAGAGTTTTTTTTAAGAATGTGCATATAGTCAGCTTGATAGATGGAGTGAGTGCAATGTTTCATATGAACTTGTAGGGAAGAAAATTCAAACATATTATTTATTACATAGATTTCTATAACCACTGTGCAGCACGTATGGTTCTTGATGTGATGTTACATAGTATTACCCATTTCCCATTTTAATCCGTATTTCTGTAGTTTTATTGTACATGTTTTATGGGGTATATTTATTAACTCTTTTGACTTTCCCCACCACCCCAAACTGCTCATGACTTTATTCCTTTCTAAGATATTAAACAAGTATGCCTAAAGTCTAAAAATTCTACTTACTTTGTCTCCCCGAAGAGTTCTCGAGATGTAATGAAGTAACTGCTTTCCTTGTAATTTATGCATACATTTATATACTGAATGGTAGTTTAATCAAACTCCTTTGCCTTGTGTAGTATAATAGCAATATCTAATGAAAACATATGAAGTATGTGTTTCATAATTACCTCAGACAGCTCATTTCAGCTTGCTTCCTACTTAATCCCAAAATTCCTATCTTCTTGCATTGTAAACACTTTCCTTCCCATCTCATCAATCTGAGTTATGTAAATGAACCAGGGGCGGGGGCACAATTGCCTTTTTTTCTCTGCGTTATCAAAGGCCCTATTCTCAGAGAAACAGCTGACAAGGGCACACGCTAAAAATGATTCTTTCATCTGACTGAAAAGCTGAAGCAAACCTAAATTACAGAGAACTTTGCAAACCCCACTGGAGTGACATTACTAGGGCTAGCGAATGCCTGTGTTGGCATTCAGAAACTATGCCAGGGTTGTCACATATGAAGTACATTCAACTCTGCATTTCCTAAAGGGCACAAATGGAGAAAATTTGTCACAGTCAAATGCACATAATGAAAATAAAATACCTGAATGGGTTGGGGATATCCACCCATTGACCTCCCATAGATTTGTTCCCCTTTGCATTCCAGCAACACTCACAAGTTAGCAGGGATCGAAGAAAACTGTAGCTGCCTACTTGACCCTATGAAGGACTCTGAATTCAAGATTGGTTATACCTCTAGGAAAAAGGCAAAGGGCAAATAAATCAGAGGAAAATGGGGGGGGGGGGTGCCAACTCAACATATATTCATAATTCTTGGATCAATTTCTTTCTCTTCAGTCTTAGAATGACTTTTTCTTAGTCTATCTATTCTTCATGTTAACAAGAAGAAATAGGGGGTCAGAGTTTTATAAGGCATGCTTGTTTGTTGGATATTGTTCATGAGAAGGTAGGTTATTTTGATTGTAAACCAACCAATCTGTTTGATTATTAGCATGGAATCAGAAAGTTGAAAGAGCTCTCCATCGTCTTTCTCTTCTATCCACTTACCATCCATTAAGATATCAATACCATTCTGATAGATGGGGTATCATGCTCATTTCAGAGATCCCCGGGAAAGGAGAATATTCACTCTCCCTTAGGAGATTATTCTAATTTTGTAAAAATTAAAATATACTGCAAGCTTACTACTGTATATCCACCCTTGGGGGCTTTTCCATAGGATCACACGGCTGGAGAAACCATAGTCAAAAAGAACTATTTCTGCTTCGGAAGACTTCAGTTTTCTTGCATCAGGCCCATGTTAGACTGAATTGTGCATTCTGTTGAGGCCATGTTAAAGCAAGTCCTCAGATAATATCTTGGACACAAAGGCAGACAAAACTTTACCTGAAGCTGCTTTTAGAGACTTCATTGAAATTACTATTTTATCATTTACTTTTGTTCGGGTCAGGAAATACTGGTTCCCGTGGTAAGGTTCTACAAGGGCATTCGGCATAGGTATGGGATAACGCGAATCTCCTGGGTTTTTGGTTAATGACATTGCTTTATCCAAAGTCACTCCATTTTGAATATGATCCAAAAGTTTACAGTATTTAGTCACCTTCTTGTGTAATGGATCAAATGTGGACTAGAACAGTAAACTGCAATTTGTTAAGGCTAAGAATAAAATACAACACCAAGCTTTCAAAGAAATAGATTCAAGAAATATGTACACATATACACAGACGAACAAACATACACATATTTTAGTCTAGTGGTTTTGCTTCCCTTTTATTTTCACTATACCAAGCATCTTTACAAATACAATTTCAAAAAATAACATTGCCTGTGTCAGGATTTCCGATTAAGTGTCTCATCCTTACCTACATCAGCACTGGAAAAAATAGAAGTCTGTCAGATGATCTCACTATGTGCAATCTAGAGTTCCATCTTATCCTTTAGATAAAGATGTGAGGGGCTAGGGAGGGAAGATGGAGATAAAAGGAGAATTACCAAAAACTTAGAAAGAAAAGAATAAAAGGAGAAAAGAAATCTTAACCAAGAACCAGAGTGATCCCACAGTCACTATACTAGCTTACATGCTCCTAATCTTGTGTCATTTAGTCATTTATCAGTTGTATCTGACTCTTCATGACCCCATTTGGGGTTTTGTTGGCAGAGACTCTGGAGTCATTTGCCATCTCTTTCTCCAGTTCATTTTACAGAAAAAGAAACTGAGACAAACAGGGTTAAATGACTTTCCCAGGTTTACAGAGACAGTAAGTCTCTGAAGCCATACTTGGATTCGTCTTCCTGACTCCAGTCCCAGCGTGCTATCCACTGTGCTACCCAGCTGCCCCCAATCTACTTTGAAGTTAACCTTTTATTCTTTAGATACAAGAATATTGAATGTAAAGATTAAAAACTATGTATTACCTTCTCTACTCTATCCACAATAAATCTAACATATGCAAAATAGTTTGAGATAATCTTTCCACAACTTTCTTTCTACCTATCCATCTGTTCATCTATTCATTCATCCATCTCTCCAAAGATTTCCCCAACTTTCTGGTTCCATACATGTGGCTAGAAATATTGATTTGTTTCCTTTCAAGATGTCACTGTTTAATTCATACATTTATACCTATAAATATATATATATGCATACATATGAATAACAGATAATGTGTGCATGCACATGTGCATGTGTGCGCATGTATGTATGCATGTGTGTGTACATATACGTGTGCATGTGTGTGTGTGTGTGTGTGTGTGTATGTTGATATATACTGACTGTGAAACTCTGAGCAAGTCACTCAACTTCGTGGTGCCCTAGCCAGGACAACTCTCTAAGAAAAGAAGTTGCAGAGCAGAACTCCCTCATTGAGAATTCTTCTATACCCATGAAATCACAGATCAAGTTAAAATTTAGATATTAAGGGAGATGAACCATGATAAAGTGGAAAAGGTTCAGGGGTCCAAGTTAGATAAGTCAGAGTTCAAATCTCATTTGTGTCATAAACTATGTCTGTGAGTTTGGGCAGCTTACCTAGCTTCTCTGGGCCTCAGTTTTTTCCCTAAAAAATGAAATTGGACAGGATAATAAATTCCTTTCAAACTTTATATCTATGATATTATATATGATCCATATCATAGTGTAGTAAAGGCCAGAAGACTGACCTTGGAGTCAGGAACCAGGAACACATGGTTGCACTCCAGTACTGTCTCTAATACATTCTAGTTGTGTGTCCATAGGTAAATCACTTAATCCCTTAGAGCTACACTTCTCTAAGCCAGCAGTTCTCAACCTGTGGGTCGCAACACCTTTGGGGGGTAGAACAACCCTTTCATGGGGGTCACAAAGGTCGTCTAAGACCATCAGAAAACACATATTTCCTATGGTCTTAGGAACCGAGACACCACTCCTCTATCCATCTCCAGGAGGGTCCGCCCACATGCAGATACGCCCACATATGAGTATTAAAGGGTTGCAACATTAGAAAGGTTGAGAACCACTGCTAAGCTTATCATTTACAGAAAGGTCATGGATCTGATTTGGTGGAAGGAGTTTCTATATGAGAAAATTCCTCACACATCACAATTCTAAAGCAAAAAATTTATATATCTGGGCAAACACACACACACACACATATATATATATATATATATATATATATATATATATGCATATAGAGGATAGAGAATAAGGATAGGAATATATACACATCACACATATGTGTGTATAGAGGAGGGAGAGAGAAAGAGAGAGAGAGAGAGAGAGAGAGAGAGAGAGAGAGAGAAATAAATGTATAGACACAGATTCAAAAATAGATCTCATAAAAGGCTGAAATGCAACCTTGAAGAAATACTAGCTCAATTCAAATGACAAATCAATCAAAATATTTTCTATTAATAGGAAAATACTTTCTAATAAGAAATAATAAACTAATAAGCTTATAACTAACATTTATTTACTGTATTTAGATTTTCAGTGTTTTTACATATGTTCTATGATCTCATTTAATCTGAAAACTTAATCATGTATATACACAGAAATGGGATTAAACAGATCTCATCATAATCCAAATGTTCAACTGGAAAACCTGATATTTGTTAGTCTCCTGATGGCATAAAGCTACAGCACTTTTACAGTGATATAGTCCAGTTCATTCTTTACTCTGCACCAGAAAAGGAAAAGGAATAACATTAGCTCAATCTTTTACTCTTACATGTACATCCAAATGCCAGAACCAACTTTTCATAAAAGAAATCTTGATTGTCTATCTCAGTGGTTCTCAACTTTCCTGATGCTGTGACCCTTTAATACAGTTCCTCATGTTGGTGTGGTGACCCCCAACCATAAAATTATTTTTGTTGCTACTTCATAACTGTAATGTTGCTACTGTTATGAATAATCATGTAAATATCTGATATGCAGGATATATTTTCATTGTTATAAATTGAACATAACCCACAGGTTGAGAACCGCTGGTCTATCTAGTCACTCCCCACATTTCTAGTCTTTAATGTCTCACTTTTTGTCACTGAATACATTTACTTGAAAATCTGCTAGGACCATGGGATGAGAGCTACAAAGCCGGAAAGGACGTTAATCTCATTTAATCTATTCATTTTACAAGTAAAGAACTGCCCCAAATCATACAAATATCAAGGAGAACAACCCGGGATTCAAACTTGGGCCTTCTAATTGTAGCACTCTTTCCACTATACCATTCTAATATGCCACCTCTCTTAGATCTTTCTTGAAGGTATGATGGAAAAATACTGCCTCTGCCATTTTAACTCAACTTGTTCAATTCCTTTAATTTTGGAGTACCGAGAACAGATGAAATCAGAAAAGACTCTACTCAGTTTGTGAAGATATTACCATCTTTCCAATCCTTAAATGAATGATCCAGAGATATTTCCTTCTCTTTGATATCTTATTTTTATGGAAGCCTACTGATATGATCAGTGATGGTAGGGAAGGTCCTGCTCCCTCAGTAATTCTCCTCCAATAAGGCATCAGTTGCTGGTTACAATATTTCTTCGTTAAATATATAAGTGAACTGGCTTCAAACAAAGTATAAAATAAAATAAAAGAGGGCACAGAAATCTTTCATTTTAATTTATTACTTTCTACTTCCTTTTGTCTTTCTCTTCCTCTTTCCTTCAATAGATCCTCCATTTTCAGTCAATAAGCTTTTATTAAGTTTCTGCTATGTGCCAACCACATTGATTCTTTTCTTGAACCTCATTATAACAGGCATCTAAAGAAACAAGGGAACTTTTTAATTAGAGGAGTTATTTTCTCTTCCTTCTCTCCCTTCTTCCTTTTCCTCCTTTTCTTCCTCTTTTATTTCTCACTTTCTCTTTCCTCTTTCCTTCTTTCCTTCTTTCCTTCCTTCCTTCCTTCGGACAGTCATAAACCCCTCAGATGAGTCAGCTTAATAAGACATAGATCTTCTTTGTGATTAGCTTACCATCCTGAAGTAGTCTATGGCACCTGGGAGGGAATGAGGGGTGGAGTGGAGGGATGATAAATAATTGGACCCTCACATACTGTAATTATGTGTGTTACAAGTGGGTATAAACTATGGGGTTTAAGAGGGCTGCACAAGAGGGAAAAATTCTATAGTGCACACTTCACTCATCAGTTCCAATAATCACAACCAAAGGCAGATGAAATTTTAAATAATAGAAGATTTGAGCAACAGGGATCCTAAAATAATAATGTTTCCTGAAAATCAGGGCTATTGTTCAATCATTTTATGTCTTCCCCTCCTCACCCTGCCCCCCCACTGATAATTATAGTGGTTATTGCCTGGAAAACCAACTTTTTTCCTTTTTTTTTTTCCACCATTTTCTCTAAGGTCTCAGAATGAGTTAATGATTTCTCTCTTTATATTTGAATTATTAGAATAATGATATACAGAAATTGTTTCTACTATTTCTTACTGCCTTACCTACTGTTGAGAACAGGAAAAGGGCACGCCATGAGCAAAGACCGAAAATCTTTGATGACCCATGCTGAAACCTCCAAAGCCAAAGAATCGAAATAGATATAAGCTAGAAGCCCATTCACCTGAGGGAGGATCCATAAGCATGAGACTGGTCAGACAAAACCAGAGTTGGTAGTCAATGATTCGGAGTTCTGAGATTAGGAGCTAATGGAGACATACTGACCAAAAGTATTAGCCAGTACCAAGGATCAAGGGAGGTCAAAGAACAAGCAAAAGGGTCTGGTAAAGACATAGGGTTCAATACTAGGATGAAAAAATAATTCAAGTTCCACAAAAATATCATCAAAGCTTGCTTTATTAAGTTTTCTACATGTCCATCCATATTCTTATACCTAACCAGAGGAGTCCATGAGTCTTCTAGGCTCTCCCTTAATCAATTATAGCTGCATAGCCACCATTGCAGCAGGCTGCTGTTACTCTTTCAGGAAACTACTATGTGTCCAGCACAGTCCCTGCCTTTGAGAAGCTCACAATCTAATGAAGGAGAAAAGAAGCCAACAAATGTGTATCAAAAAAGCCTGATGATGATGATGATGATGATGATATTTGGCTAACATTTATATAGTGGTTATTATATGCCAGTCACTCTGCTAAGCACTTTGCAATTATTATCTCATTTGATCCTCACACCAACCCTGGGAAGATCAATCATACAGGATATTAATATAATTATAAATTATAATTATACAGGAAATATACAGAATAAAAGGGAAATAATCAACAGAGGGAATTAAGAGGGATTGGGAAAGGCTTCCTTTAGAAATGCAGAGAGATGGGGATGGGGATAGAACTTGATAATTCTCATAACAGAGGCACTTAAGGAGAATGTACAAATATAGAAGAAGTTGGGGAGAGAATGGGAATCAAATGAAACTCACTCTTTTCTGATCTAGGCAAAGGACTGTCAAATACTCATACTCATACACACAAATCGTTTGATGGAGAAATACACAGAACTCAACAGGGAAAGATGTAGACATGGGGAAAAGTAAAATTAAGGAGTAGGATAGCAGTAGAGTCACAAACAAAACAAATTTTAACTTTGGAGTATGAATCCTGAATTAGAAGAAGATTAAGGAAATTAAAAGAAAAAACAAGATGTAAAAACTAAGGGGCTACCCATCAGTTGGAGAATGGTTGAGCAAAATATGGACTATTAATATCATGAAATATTACTGCTTTAAAAGAAATTACAGAAAAAAATATTTTCAAAGATCTTGGTATAAGGCTGGGGATTCCATTGACTACTCAATCCCATTTAAAAGTAATAACTTTTGTGAGATAAGAACACCTCATGATTGAATCCACCAATCAGAAGTAGGTATGATCAAGGTCTGGTTATCTCCTTGAATCAAAGATTCAAATTGTACCAAAATTTTAGTTAGGTACATCAGGAAGTCTTCTGCTATTGGTGAGGTCACACCCTGAGGAGCTTGAACAAAAGCAGAAGCTAGTTTAGAATCAGGGAGAAATTTCCTAGGTCTTACACCAGAAGAAAATAATAGAGACATCTAGAACTGAGCTGGGGTGGGAGGAGGGGATGCCATGGAATAATAGAAAAAAAAAAAGGAAAAGGAAATAGGATTATCCTGTGGCAGAGAAGGAAAAGCTCAAAGAGGACCGTCGACCCTAAAGGCATCTCCTAGAAGAAAACTAACTGATGCCACCAGTTCTACCCTCCTCCTTAAGGACTGAGAGAAGTTCCAAGAGAAGGTCTGCTCTTTCTCCAACTTACCCTCTTGGTATTGCCTAACTGTAACATATTCTGGTGCATTTTAACCCAAACGTTTCTGATAATTTGAATTTGCTTCGAACACAAAGTGGCGAGAAGTAAATGATAGATGAATATAAATGCAAATTAAGGCAGAGGACCAAACCTCTGCTTAAATGTTAGGAATTTTCTTGCCTGGATTTTGGAGTAATTGTGGTTATAATATCAATTTTTTTGTTTAATGTAATTGCCTCAGGCTTAAAATGAGGTAATTATTATAATACGGTGTTGCAGTGGGAAAATTTATCAACTGATGCAAAGCGAAGTGAGCAGAACTAGGGGAACAATTTATTTTTAGAATTGTTAAAATTGTTTAAATTCAGAATTGTTAAAATTGTTAGAAACTCTAGCCAGATAACATCACAAATAGAAACTACTTTGAAAGATGTTTGAGTTGAAATAACCAAGAAAGACTCCAGAAGCATATTAGCTACTTCCTAAAAGATATAAAATATACTCAAAGTACTGAAAGAGACAAATATTTTCAGAAATAATATTATATGGATTTATCTTGCTTGAGTTACGTTAACTGTTACAAAGGATTCTTTTTTCCTCTTTTAAAAAATCTGGGTGAAGATTTAAAGGAAAATATGTGGCTAAGCATAGTGATACCAATTTTTTTAAGTGCCATTTAAAACATTTTTACATGCACAAAGAACAGAAGGAAACTCAGAAGGAAGCACAGATCAGCAGGACAGCTTTGAAAATAACATGTTATAATTTATTATGCACTTTTTTTAAAAAAAAAGTCACATCAATATGAGACTCACAGTTTCCTGTCACATTCTTTCTTTGTTCTACTTTGTATATGTAAATGCTTATTTGTGATAGGGAGGTTATTAAGTTGAGAATAATAAAAAATTAACATAATTTAATTTTTTAAAAGAGAGAGAATCTACCTAAAGGACCCATATATTAAAACCTCTTTATAGTGGCACTTTTTGTTGTAGCAATGAACTGGAAATAAAGGAAATGTCCATCAATTGGGAAATGACCAAGCAAATTTTGGCATATAAATATGAGATAGCATTATGTAATAATAAATGATAAAAGAGGAAGATTCAGAGATTTGGGAAAACTTTCATGACCTGATAGAGTGAAGTGAATAGAACCTGGAGTACTATTTGTACAATGGCTACATTTCAACTCTAAAAGACTTAAGAACCCTAATCAATGCAATGATTAGTCTTGACTCCAAAAGGCTGACAATGAACCATATACTTTCCGTTACTTGACAGAAAGGTGATATACTAGAGTTGCAAAATGAGACATACATTTATAGACATGACTAATGTGTGGATATGATTTCTTTGACATATGTATGTATATGTGTGTATACACATATTTATTAAAATATGTAATAATTCACAGTTTCATATACAAATCTCTTTCTGTTCTTTATATATTGAAATGTTCATGTTTCTTGATGTTTCTCAAGTTCATGATAGGAAAAAATTTTTTCACAAAAGCTTTTAAAGGGGCAACTAGGTGGCACATTGAATAGAGCACTGGCCCTAGAGTTAGGAACACCTGAGTTCAAATCCAACCTCAGACACTTAACACTTACTAGTCGTGTGACCTTGGGCAAGTCACTTAACTCCAATTGCCCTGCCTTCCCCCCCTCCAAAAATAAAAAAAAGTAACAAAAAACTTTTATAAATATTTGTATGCTATCTACAAAAATGAATCTAGTGGAAAAGCATTTACCAAATGTCAAGAAGCTCTGAATCCATTTCTTGTATCTAGAAAAGTGTAATTTCATGTTTTTCAAAGTCTCTATGAATTCTGTCTCACTTTACATTTGGGTTTCCAAGGAAAATCCTAGTGAAGCTGTCTATTTTCTCTTTATCTAGGAGCCTAGGCAATGAAGTGGATAGAGTACTGAGCCTGGAGTCAGATCCAAGTTCCAATCTGGCCTCAAACACCTATTAGCTGGGTGATCTCTGGAAAGTTGCTTAAACTCCATTTGCCTCAGCTTCCCCCAAAGAGGCCTAAATTGCTCAGCACCTAGTAGGCACTTAATAAATATTTATTCTTTTCCCCTTCCCCACCACCCTTTAGAATAAGCTGCCCCTCAATAGATGGTGGTGCTTTCTCAACAAACATATTTGCTTTCAAAATTGTTTGACCCTCAATGATTCCACAGAAAATTCATTATGAAAGATGAGCATAAATCCTGAAAAATCATATTGAAAAATATAGTAACAGGATAATGTACTATTCTTACTAATTCTTTATTTTTGGCGATTGCTTTTTAATCCAGTTCTCCTTTTCTCTCTAGAATGCTGCTTTTAAGTCACACTGAATCTTTATACTGTAGCAAAAATTATCCAAGCATCTATTGATAGGTAATGCTGCCAGTTATACAATCAATAATGCAGATATGATTAAAAATTTATTGATTCTACTCAGAGTAGTTACTCTTTATATTAAAAAATCATTGAGTCCCTAGCAACAGTTTCAGCAACCTAAATAAGTTTTGGTTACTTAAATAGTATGAGTACAATGGAATCTCAGAGAGCAAATAAGGGAAGATAATGATTTGCAGACCAAAGAAAAGATGGAAAAAAAGGAAGATTTATACCAGGTAAAACAGGAAACGAGGCAGTAAACACTGGAGCTAAAACTGATATACCAAGTTGTAAATTTGCAGACAGAGAGCAACACCTACCCAGTTAACACTGGAGCTATAATTGATGTTTCAGCTTGATTTTGCAATCTCTAGTAAGTTACATGACTTGCTCATCTTAAGTAAATGGCAGTAACAAAGTTGAACTAGAAATTCTTTTATAGCAATACCACTGTGCAAAATACCTTCTGCCTAGTTTGCCTACTGGGCAATACCCTTCTGGGCATTTTCTGAGTACGTGGTAACAGAAAAGGAGTTTTGGATCTTCCAGATTATGGAAGTTTGACCTTAAAGCCTTCTGCAACTTTATTTTATTACAGGATATTTTTCCCCTAGCAAGCCAGCTGCCTACAGTTTATCTGAGGAGAGATCACCCATTTCCTTCTGTGTTTCCTGTTCTCATATCCTTGATTCCTTTCTGCCCTCATGATCTACCAGGAAAGAATTTTTTTAAGTATGCTGTTAAATGAAATTTGGTCTATGTAAAACCAAGGCAGAATACTCCCTCTTTCCACTGGATTAATTGACTTCAAGCTTCTCTTATAAACATTTTTTTTCCTGATCAATAGCTTGACATTTGCATGCAATGTTTAAATGTACTCATTAAGCCATTAAACCCTATGTACTTTAACTTTTAGACCTTAGCTTCTGCTAAAAGGAATATATTCTTTTTCTCTTTATAATTCTGAGCTCCCTGAAATATAACTTGAAATGCATTAAACAGAACATAACAAGGCTTTAAAACAGATATAAAGTTTTTTTGTATGCTTCTTCATTGGAGCTATCAGGAAACATTTACTCATTCTGCAAGAACTAATTTTTTGTGTTTTTTTTTAATTTCTTCTCATTTTCTTCTTTTAAAAAGAAGTCTTCATTGTTCTCTTTTTCTTTGGTTCATTTTCTTTGGTTCGTTCCCTTGGTGGATCTCTTCCTGTCTTTTTTTCTCAAGTTCACGATTCTTTTTCTGTCTGAGTCATTTGTCTATCATTTAAAAATCCATTCCCTTATTTTTATCTGTAATCACCTTTTAAAAGAGTTAGAAAAACTGAGATAGGGCCTTGTGGTTTGGTTGGTTTGATATGTGATTTGATATATTTGAATAAAAAAATTCAGTGAGTGATATGATTGGATGGTGATCTCTGTAGATGTGTTAATATAACCATTTGTGATCTCAAAGCCCTTTGCATATGTAATGGAGATTTGACACATGCCTAGATCGCATAATATGGAATCTTATGAGAGATATTTGGTACCTGACTCTGGAGAAAAAAGAGAACAGCTATATATGTAGAAATTTTGGATTGACCTACCATATAAGTGACAACAGCCTCTTTCTAATAGCTGTGTAGCTAGAATTGTTTTCATTTATGATCAAAGCAAAAAACTCACAAGTGACACCATTCATTAAGGTGTGGGTAAAGGAGGGCCTGAGGACCCCCTTCCCACCCCTTAAGCCATGTGACTCTGAGAAATAGGCTTGGGGTTTGGGTCTTGTTTCATTTTTCCTTTACATTTCCAAGTTCAGGTAAGGAAGTCTCTGACCACAGGGTTGAGCCTCAAGAATGTTGTAGTCTAGACCTGATGGTGTAGCCAGTTCATCAAGGAAGCCCCAAGAATCCAGGGTTTCAGAGTGCCAGTCCAAGGGACCTTTGGATTTAAATCTGATGGACTTAATGCTATGTAGGAACTAGATTAAGCTGTGAACCTGATTCTCCCTGCCCTTTCAAGAGATCAAGATCATATACAGAAGGTTATGCCAATAGCAAGTCTTTCTAACTGTTGGAGTCTCATTTTCCTCATCTGTTACATGAAGCTGACAACACTACACAAAATCTTGACCTCACAGGGTTATGTTAGGCTCAAGTGTGATCATGTAGGCAGAGACCTATGTAAACTTTAAAATGCTACGTAAGTATAGATTATAATTATTATAAACCTTCCATATCCAGTGAGTACCAATTCCCCTATTCTCTTAGTCATCCCAGAGTCTTCCTCAGAGGTCTTTTACATTTTTTAATTAAAAATTTTCTAGGGATTTTTCAGAAGCCAAGGGTAAAAATTTTCTGCCCCTGGAATGTACATATATGATCATAGAAAGTGGTAGATCAGGAAGTTTATTAAAAGAGATGATTAAAGTCCATTCAACCAATCAATGAATCAACAAGGGTTTACTAAGTAAATGTGCTAGGGATACAACTTTTAATAGGGTGAACAGGATGTAAGTATTTTATTCATATACAAAAAACATATACCAAACAGATACAGAATAACCTTGGGGGCTAGGAACTAGTAGCTGGGGGAATTAGGAAAGGTCCCATGTAGAAGGTAGTGCTCAAACTTAGTCTGGATGAAAATCAGGCATCAAAAGAGGTGAGAAGGCTAGTAGGTAGTAGGGAATGCCAGCCAGTACAAAGGCCTGCAGACAGGAGATGGAGTATCTATCATGTATGGGGAACAGTAAGAAGCCTTTGGCTGAACGACAGAGTACATGGAGAGGAGTAAACCTGCAATAAGGCTGGACAGGTAGGATGGGGCTAGGTTGTAAAGAGCCAAACTCAGTAGTTTACGTTTGAACCTAGAAATAATAAGAGTCCATTGTAATATATTGAGTAGGAGATTGACACAATACCATATTTGCTATATGAAAATCTTTTTGGCAGATGGCTGGAGTGGGGAAAGATCAGGGAGACTAATTAGCAAACCATTGCAATAATTGAGGAAGGGACTATCAATAAATCAGTCAATAAATGCTATGTGCCCAGTACTGTGCTAAGTGCTGGGAATACACAGAGACAAAAGACAGTCCCTGTCCTCGAAGAGCTTATGGTCTAACTGGGAGGAGAAAGTGAGGCCCGTGACTTTGCACAGCCCTCCCTCACTTGAATCCAGTTCACTTGCAAGTCATGGCATCAATATCCTGATGTTATGGCCCTCTTCCAGAACAAAGGACAAACAGCAACAGCCATGTCTAAAAGAGGAACAACACATGCATATACATACATGCATATACATATACATGCATATATATACATACATGTGCATATGCATGTGTATATGAAATAATTAATAGAGGGTAGACACTGAAATTAGGAGGGGTTGGGAAACATCTCCCATAAAAGATGAAATTTATGTTGGGACTTACAGGAAGCCAGGGAAGTCAGTAGAAAGAATGTAGGAGGGAGAACATTACAGGCATGGGCTATAAGCAGAGAAAATCTCTGGATCCAAGGCTGGAGTGTCTTGTTTGTGGAACAGGCAGTAGGCCAGTGTCACCAGGTCAAAGAGTACATGGGAGTGAGGGAGTAAGGTGTAAGAAGACTGGAAAAGTAGGAAGGGGCTAGATTATGAGGTGACAAGGGCCCATGTGAAACTGGTGTCAATGCCAGAGGAGAGAAGGGGGTGTATTTGAGGGATATTGCAAAGGTGAAACCAACAATCTTTGGCAACAGATTGGATATGGGCAGAGGGAAATAGTGAATGGTCTAAGATAACTCCTAGATTGAGAACCTGAGAGACTAGGAGGATGGTTTTGCCTCCAGTAAGAGGGAAGGTAGAAGAGAAAGGGTTTTAGGGAATAGATAATAAGTTCTGTTTTAGACATGTTATGTTTAAGGTGTCTACTGAACATCCACTTTGAGATGTCTGAGTGGCAGTTGGAGATGTGAGATAGGAGATTAGAAGAGAGATTGAGGCAGCATAAATAGATTTGAGAATCATTAGCAAAGAAATGGTCATTAAATCCACAGTAGTTGTTGAGATCACCAAATGAAGTGGTAGAGAGGGAGAAGAGAAGAGGGCTTAGGACAGAATCCTGAGGGACATATGCAATCAGAGTGCATAATCTGGATGAAGATCCAGCAAAGGAGACTGAGAAGGAGTGGTCAAACAGGTAAGAAAAGAACCAGGAGAGAGTGATTCCACAGAAACCTAGAAAGAAGAACATATTGGGTGGCTAGGTGGCGCAGTGAATAGAGCACTGGCCCTGGAGTCAGGAGGACTTCAGTTCAAATCCAGCCTCAGACACTTGATACACACACACACACACACACACACACACACACACACACAAACTAGCCATGTGTTCTTGGGCAAGTCACTTAATCCCAATTGCCCTACCTTATCCACTCCAAAAAGCAAAAGAAAAAAAAAAGACCACATTAAGATGGAGAGAGTGCTAGACAGTGTCAGTGGCTACAGAAGTCAAGGAGAATGAGCACTGAGCAAATGCAACTGGATTTGGCAATTAGGAGATGATTTACAGCTTTGGAGTGAGCAGTTTTGATGGGATGATGAGGTCAGAAGCTGGATAGTAAAAGGTTGAGAAGAAAGTGAGAAGAGAGAAAGTGTATGAACTAATTGTAGATGTTTTTTTCAAGGACTTTACTCACCAAGGGCAGAAGGGATTTGAGAAGAAATTTGGTTGGCACAGAAGGATCAAGTGAGAAATTTTTGAGGCTGAGGGCAACATGAGCACGGTTGTAGGTGGCATGGGTAAGTGAATCAGTAGACACAGAAATTGAAAATCAGTGATCACATGAGGATGAGAGAGGAGGCTAATCTGCTCAGGTAGCAACACTGTGTGGAGAGAGATGGATAGATATGAGATGTGAGGATAGAATAGACAGGGTTAGACAAAGGACTGGATATGTGGGATGAATGAGATTAAAGAATACAGGATGACTGAGATTTTGAACTGGAACAATGGTGGCACCCTGGAGAGAAGTATGGAAGGATAGTGTGGAAGAAGAGTGAATTTTGGGGAAAAGATAATCAGTTCTGTTTTAT
>CM053587.1:237749169-237772237 GCA_028646515.1 Pseudochirops corinnae | reverse complement strand
AATGTTGTCTCTCCCACTAGAATGTGATCTCTTTGAGTGCATTTTATCTTTTTTTAATCTCCAGACATAGCATAAAGCAAAGGTTGGAATGCATGATAAATACTTGTTGACTTTCTCTCTCTCCCTCTCTCTCTCTGTCTCTCTGTCTCTCTGTCTCTGTCTCTGTCTCTCTCTCTCTGTCTCTCTCTCTGTCTCTCTCTGTCTCTGTCTCTGTCTCTATATATATATCACACACACACACACACACACACACACACACACACACACACACACATCCCTTCTTTCTATTTCATTAGTTTTATGTTACCAGAAAGATTTCTTTTGATCTTCAGCACCTACATTTTAGTCCCTTTAAAGTGTGTAACTCTTTGCCTGATCCTTTTTCATACAGTTAGGCTTTCTGCATCTTCATCTCCCTGTCAAAGTCTTAGCTTCACTTGCTTAACTCTCAGTGACTATTGCAACCAACGCTAGAATTTTCCCTAAGGCCGCCGCATCCCTACATCTAAAATATCAGGTCTAGGAAAGTGTTTGTATATATCTAGCATCAGACTCATAGAGACTATAACAACAATTTTCAGGCAATTTCAAATGAATAAAATTATTCTTCAGTTTAGGATTAACATTCAAAATGCTCTTGTCCTCTGTGTTCCTTCTCATCCACCCACTATCACTGACCTAGATTCCTTATGCTAGAAATGTGCTCACCTGGAACCCGGATTAAAGGGATGAGTTCTGGGGAAGATTAAGGACCAGTGCTCCTAAGTGTCCCTAGGAGACAACTGGGAGAAACCTGATCTACTTCAGAGTAAGATTGGAAAACATTTTAATTCTTGGAAAGAAGTAATTAAATAATTTCCTTTGATGATTCTGTCTTTGTTCTCCTCTTGAAAGAGAAGAGAATCATCACCCTTTATCACTTTAAACAGGGCAAACTAACATTGGGTCCTCCCCCCCCCCCCCCCAACCCTTTCCTCAAAGTTAATTAACATGTAAATACTTGTCAGTAAAAGGTAACACTTCAGCAATTAGCATTTAAATGGGCAAGGAACAGTATTCTGCCACAAAGGAGGCAGCTTGGAATCTTTCTCCTAATGTATGTGGAAAGGAAAAAATAAAAAACTTCATAATTTCCATGCAAACAGTTAGGAAATAGAATGTCACCCGAAGCCTGGGGTAAAGAGTGAAATCTCACGCTTGGATTGAATGCCCCCGAGTTTGCATACACAACCCGATTTTATGTACATGTTTACTTAAGCAGCTACGACAGAAAGTGACTAATTGTTTCTGTCCAGAAAACACATCATGTTTGTTTGATTTTAATGGATACCATCAGCAAAGGAAACAGAGAACCATAGGTGGGAAAAGACTTGAAGGGCTAATTTTTCCATATCGGGTGTAATGATGAGTACACACACAAAATTGCACATGCGGCAATTGCTTCCACTCAGCCCTGAATTTGGATTTCAAATGAGGTAATTGTGCACCTAATGATCCGTTTGCACATACAATTATCTGATTGGCATATGCCAGGTGAGCTTTGGGGGATAATGGGGGCAAAGGCAGTTCTTCCCCTCTCTCCCACCACCCCCCTCTCTCTCTGTCTCTCTCTCTCTCTCACAAACACACACAAACCCATGATACCCTGGACTGTAAATTAGAACCATAATCCTAATTATATCATATTTATTACATTCCTATTAGAATTTTGTGTCCATGTGTTCATGGGATGTTCCTGCTAATGAAGATTATACAATTAGCCCAAGAGGAAAATAAACTCTTAGGCTCCATTGGCAAGGACACTTATACATTTAAAAGATAAATGAAAGCTATAACAAATCCTAGTACCTTCCTGCAACAAAGTTTATTAATGAAGGGTATCAAGGAATCAGAGTAAATTGATACCTTCCTTTGTGTATGTTGAGAAGGGGCTTCTTCTGGGCCATGGTTGGTGACAAAGTATTGGGAGATATCAATCACAAGATGCAGAGAAGGTCAGCTTGACCTACAATATTCCATCTGTCCAGACAGAGGTTTGAAGAGAGTAAAATGTCCTTTGGGATTGGGAATTCCACATTGGCCCGGACCATTGACAGTTTATAAGGCCGTCAAGCCAAATATTTAGGCCTACTCTATGTCAGACCTTGTTTAGAATGGAACCAAACCTATAGGACTACTGGACAGCTAATGAAGTTCTCACTTCAGTCCTAGAACTGAATCACTTTCCTTGGAGCTTCTTGAATGAGCAATGACCTATGTGTGATCCACTCAAGTACACCAAGA
This sequence comes from Pseudochirops corinnae, assembly GCA_028646515.1. NCBI lineage: Eukaryota > Metazoa > Chordata > Mammalia > Diprotodontia > Pseudocheiridae > Pseudochirops > Pseudochirops corinnae. The sequence goes on along the minus strand of CM053587.1, from coordinate 237,769,954 downwards.
ATGATCTGGCCCCAAAATGGCTGGCCTTCCCCTAATCGTCTTCAAAAGTGCCTTATCTTGTACTAAATTCATAGGGCTGGGTTGAAACCAGGTCAGCTTTTTAAAGTGGAAAGTCAAATTATGAGGGGCACCTGCTTCAGAATGGAACTATTCCAGGCAGGAAGATAATTCCAGGACAACTGAGAGAGGTGGGAGCCTGAGTATACAATTCTAAAAGACCTGACCATTTTCTCCCTATGATCCTTGTGGAGAATAATGGCACTATAAAGGACTAACCTATTGGTGTGATTGGCCTAAGTCAAACACTTTAAGACAGACTGTTAGGCCTGGAAGAGATCTTTCTTAAAGATAATCTCACCCAATCTGCTCATATTACAAATGAAGAAACTAGGCTTAGAGGGGAAAAAAAAAAGAAGTGATTTCCTATAGATCATGGAGAGAGAGAGAAAGAAAGAGAGAGAGAGATGGATGGATGGATGGATGGATGGATGGATGGATGGATGGATGGATGAATGGATGGAGAGACGGACAGGCGGATGGGTGGACGGACAGACAGATAGATAGATAGATAGATAGATAGATAGATAGATAGATAGATAGATAGACAGACAGACAGACAGACAGACAGACAGACAGACAGATAGATAGATAGATAGACAAATAGATAGAGATAGGAAGAAATAGATGAGATAGGAGAGGGAGAAAAGGAAGAGAGGAGAGCTCAGTGAAACACAGAAAGAGAGAAAGTGAGATGAGAAAGAGAAAGTGACTTGGGGAAAGGGAGGAGGTAGAGAGAAGGAATTATGTACTATATGCTAAGTGCTGGAGATAACAAACACAAGCAAAACAGTCCTTAACCTCAAGGAACTTATTACATTGTCATGGGAGAAAATAACATAAAGGCAACTGGAAATAACAATGGTGGGGTGTTCACACAGAGGCATATCTTGGAGCTGGTGGCCAGGAAATGGTGTAGAAGCTAGTTCTTGTAAAGATAAGGTAAGAACTAACCTATTAGAGCCCAGAGAGATCCTAGCAGTGAAATCCAAGGTTCCCATGGAGAGACAGTCAGTGATAGAATAGAACGAGGATCTGATTTTTCTCCATCTCAGGCTGTTTCTTACTTCTACCAAATGAAGACTGCTCCCTACTTTTCCCAGCTTTTCAAAGAGCCACCGAGATTTTCTTGTCTGTTTCTTTACTTTTGCATGGCTAAGGAAGATGGCAGCCAGATCTCTTTACAACTCATGCCCAAGCTCCTTGAAGTCAGGAACTGTTTTATATTTGTCTTTATATTGCCAGTGCCTAGCTTAGTGCTTGTCACGCAGTAGGTGCTGAATAACGCCTCTTGATTGATTGTTCCACACACAATTGACAAGGATGGCAGGCAAAATTGAAATAGGGAAGGAAAAGAGTTCATTAATAGGCAGAATCTATTAAACTCCTTCCATGACTACTAACACCTTATTTTCAGGCTGTGGGTGTGAAAGGATTTATTAATTGGCATTTCTACAAAGGCAAACACAGAATAAAACACATTAGTTTACTCATGAATTAGTCATGTTTGTTTAGTCAGGATTAGTAAGAAAATCAGAAGATAAGCTAATGTCACCAAACTTTGACCCAACCTAAATGTCTCTTTCTTTACATATTTTTTTTAGGGACACTTGCCAAATTCCTACTGACAGAGTTGTGGTGAGAATAGATATGAAATACATGGTCATATCATCCTTCCAGCTAATAGATACAGTGAATGGAGCACCAAACCTGGAGTCAGAAATAATAGAGTTCAAATCAGGCCTCAAACACTTAACTGTGTAACCCTAGGGAAGTCACTTAACCCTGTTTGCCTCAGTTTACTCATCTGGAAAATGACCTAGAGAAGGAAATGGCAAACCACTCCAGTATCTTTGCCAAGAAAACTCCAAATGGAGATCACAAAGAGTCAGAAATGACTGAACAATTAAAAAATTCATTAAAATCTTTTCCCAATGCCTTATTCGTGGCTCAGAGGTGATAACTTGATTTTCAAAGGTTTTGTCAATATAAAATAAGTACTGGCAGGTCTTAAGCTAGAAAGGTTTTGAGTATGGATCTGGGGGTAGGAATATGTCACCTAAACTTAGTTCAGAGAAAGACATCACCAGAAGATTAGCTAAAAGATGAAGGATTTTTTTTCATCCCAAGAAAACTGCTTATTTCATAGGACACAGAGAAATCAGTGTCAGTGGAGAGAGTATCTGCTCCTATGAAATCATGAATCTTTTGAAGTTCTGGCTTCCCAGCATGCTCTAGAGCACATCACTAGCCTTATCTTTGGCATTTCATATGCTTGCTTCTAGCATAATGCATTCAGCCTGCTTCCCATCATCATCAAGCCCCTGTAGGAGCCACTGTCAGAGACTGGAATTCTACTTACTGAATACGATTCCTACCTCATGAGGTAGAGAGAACTCAAACAGTGGAAATGCTAGGAGAAGTTGACCGTGTTCATATTCTAGAATGAGAGACACAGATTCCTAACTTAACTAATACATAGTATGATCTGAAAATTCTAACCTGAAGCAGCTTTGTGGAAATAAACATAGCCATAGTATCTTGAAAAGAATTTAGAGTTTCAGGCTCAAGTCTCATCTATGAGATTTACACCTTACACTTATTATTCTTATGACTTGTAGCCAGAGAATTAACTTTCTGTAATATCTACAAAATTGGGGGGGGGGGGAGGGAGATGGATTAGATGGCTTCTTAGATCCCTGCTAGATCCAAATGAGAGATTCAGAAGCTTTTTTCCTCATGGACCCCTTTGGCAGTCTGGTAGAACCTATGGAGCCCTTCTCAGAATAATGTTTTAAAATATGTAAGATTACTAAACATACCAATTACACTGAAATATAATCAGCAAAATTATTTTCAAATACATTTTTGGACTCCAAGATGAGAGCCCCTGCTCTAAAACTATGTTCTAATGCAGGACTGCTCTGTAGGTGGGCTGATGTTCTCAGGGAATTTATACATTTTGGACCATTGAAAAGAAGAGCTTATTGTGACTAATATAATGACATCCTGGACTCACTTTTATCTGTAACCAACAATGATCTCACCTCTTTCTAGACTATGAGACCAAATAACCAGAGTTCAGCCCTGTGGAGAGGATAATTCCCTATAATGAAGACCTAGAAATTATCTCACAGAGTTAAATAGATTCATCCTTTGATAAGGCAAAAGGTTAGAAACAGTCTAACACCATGGGCCAAAGAAATCTTCATTCTGTCCTTGTTCTGGACTACTACATCAAGACTGGATTTACATCAGTGATTCATGGTGTTCATGTTAGACTTCTGTGTGTGGTGTGTGTGGTGAAACATTGGGGTGGTTGTTTCAGAACTGAAAAATGATAATCAGGGCTAAAAAGAAATTAGTTCTAATTCTACCCTCCAGAAACTGGGGGTGTGAAGCCAGGTTTGTGGAAGATAAAACTGCCTGCTGGCAAAGAAAGCATAAATCTGTGTGTGTGTGTGTGTGTGTGTGTGTGTGTGTGTCTCCTCATGTGTGGGCTCAAGCACTTAGTTATAATAAATATATATATCACTCTTGTTATGAAACTTGTATTCCAATGACCCATGAATGTTTCTCTTCACCCACCCAGTTTGGTCAGACTGTAGCTATTAAGGGTGATATGCTTTATGGCTATTTTCAAAAGAAGTAGAAGAAACCTTTTGCAGAGACAGAGAAATAGTAAATATAAAAAGAAGCATAGTACAAAGCCCACTGATTTTTGACCCACCCAAAGAATTAACTTGTTGGCTATCTGTACATACTATGACATAATCATATTTAATTGGGTTAACTGTTTTAATAGTTCATTGTATAATCGGCTAAAGTAATAGAGTGTCTAAGACAAAATTAGTAGAAATTAATGCTAGATTTTTAAAACATAATTATAATTTAAAAATTCAGGGGTATTAAACTTAAAGTTTTAAAAGCATAAGTTTTGATAACTGCCAGTCAGTTGATAAACATTTATTAAGTGCCTACTGTGTGCCAAGCAGTATGCTAAGCACTAGAGATACAAAGAAAGGCAAAAAAAAAAAATATCCCTGTTCTCAAGGAGCTCAGTCTAATTGGGCAGACAACATGTAAACAATTATATATAAACAAGCTACATAAAGGATAAACTGGAGTTAGTTGACAGAAGAGGCACTAGAATTTATATAACTGGTTTCCATTGTAATTCTATGTATTTTAGTTTATGTCCTTAAAAAGATCATTCTGAGAAGCCATTCCTGGCTTCACCAGATTGCCAAAAGAGTGTATGATGGGAAAAAAAAGGTTAAGCATCCTGGACCAACTGAGGTCAAAGGTTCCCCTCCAAGACTAGTATGAGCTGATGGCAAAATCATGTGAACAGAAATAGGAGAAAATTTTATCCAACAGCACCATTATCAAGACATACAACTTTGAAAGATCTAAGAATTCTGTTCAGTCCAGTGACCAACCAGAAGTACAGAAGACCCATGATGAAACATGCTACCCAGCTCTTGACAGAGAAGCAAAAGACTCAGGTTGCAGATTGAGACAGATAATTTTTTTGGAGGTAGCCAATGGGAAAATTTATTTTGCTTGGTTATCCATATTAGTTACAGAGGTTTTATTTTTATTTTCTATTTTTCACTTATGGAATAGGAAATGGTGGAAGGTAGAAAAAAAGAGATTTTTATTCATTAAAAAAATAAAATTTTCAAAACATAAAATGATTGTTTACTTCTCCCCTTCATTCCTGTCCCCCACACTCATACATCCACACACTTATTATTGTAAATGACAAATATTTAGATGATCTGAAAAGGTGTCTTTATCTAACCTTTGCTAACTTTGCTGGCAAATGCCTCTCATCACTACCTTTTTGGGGAGGCACTATGATGGGTGATAGAGATAAATATGGAAGTTCAGATTCCTAAACCTTTTATTGTTAGACCTCAATCTCCCCTATATCACTATGTAGCCTGGAAAAATTATGACACAATCTCAGAGATGTGAGATAGCCAGCAACATCCTGTTTTACTTCCTAGATGTGGTGATTTTCATGGAAGAAAAGGGAATGTCTTGTCACGGATGAGCTGGATATCAGTTAGCTAAGCTGAGTATCAAATATGGGAAATTAGTTGCCATTAAAAGATAGCTTTAGGCAGTTCATTTCTCATCAGCCAAGCTGTGTAAGCCTCCTGCTGTGGACAGTGAACATTAGCGTACTAAATACTCCAACTAATCAGACATCACATTTACTATTGGATGGGGATGGGAGATGCAGTGCCATCATAAGGCAGAAGGAAAGCACAATATTACAGAGCATCTTCCCAGGCTGGGATTGAGAACAAAACAAAACAAGACACAACAAAAATTAGATCCAACTGGTCCCCAACAAGCCGTGTTCCTTCTTTAAGAAAGATAAAATGAAAACATTCCTTGACTTTCAGGGAACTTTATTCAGGGGTAGAGATTTCTAAACAAATAAAGAAGGAAATATCTATGAGTATATAGATTAAAATCCAAGAATATTGCCATTTTTTGGTGAATATCTATGGTCTTTCTAAAACTGCTAGTGTTGGGCTATCATTCAGCCCAGTAAAAAGAAGCCAGATTCTTAGACCAAGGGATGTGGGTGATTCATCATCATCACCATCATCATCACCATCATCATCACCATCATCACCATAATCGCCATCATCATACTTAGCATTTAAATGGTACTTTAAGATTTGCAAAGCACTTTATGTATGTTATCTCTTTAGATTCTTACAACCACTCTGAGTTAGGGGCTATTATTTTCTCCATTTTTACAGAGGAGGAAAATGAGTCTGAGAGAGGGTAAATGACTTTCCCAGTAAATGTTTGTGTTTCAGCTTGTGTTACTCTCAAGTAGGTCTTAGTTTCCTTATCTGAAAAAATTAGGCAGTTGGACGAGATGGCACTCTGAGGTCCCTTCTAGATTTTGGATTATTATCTTATGACTCTTTAGATCTTGTATCTCAAAAATATCTCTGATTCTCAGTGGAATTCTTTTTACTAACATTCTCCTTTAGCATCCTGCTTTACCTTTCCTGCCTTTGCCACACTTGTCCCCAAATCAAAGATCATTTGTAATTTAACAACTATTTCTTGAGGACCCACTGTGTGCATGGTACTATAATGGGCACAGGGGATACAGAAAAAAAACAGTATTTGTTTTTGAAGCTTACTTTTATGGGAGGAAAAATTAATACTGTACATTATTTTCGGCATGTCTGCCAGGAACAATTTTTATTAACTTGAATCAGAGCATTTATCTGCTAGAGAGAAAGAGAAAGAGAGAGAGAGAGAGAGAGAGAGAGAGAGAGAGAGAGAGATCCAAACTGGCAGAATCCCATTGGACATGTCTCTAACTAAAGACATTTTGAAATAATACTTGTGACAAGAGTTTTTAATCTAGGGGTCTGTGAACTTAAAAAAAAAATCATTTGATAAGTATACTTCACTATGATTGGTTTTTGTTGTAATCTTATTGATTTTATTTTTGTGCATTTAAAAACATGTCTGCAAAGGGGTCCACAGGTTTCACCAGGGGGGATGCAGGAGAGTTCAAACCACAAACAAGCTTAAGAATCTCTAATTTAATAGAGCACTAGTCACTTTAGTCTTTCCTCTAAAACCACTTATCTTTCTTTGATCACTCCCCTACCTCTAGGCTCCCTCCCAATTAGTCATAGGTGACTAACCTGAAGTAATCAAAGGGACCTCCTCCCTCTGATCAATCCAGGGTTTCTTATTCTAAGATCCATGGATTGGGGGTGGGGGGGGGAGGAGAGAGAGAGGGAGAGGGAGAGAGACAGATAGACAGACAGATAGATAGATAGATAGATAGATAGAAAGAAAGAACTATATTTTAATATAGTTTACCCTATTAGTTTACAGGTTTAAAAAACCTGTGGGGTTTTTTAAAAAAAAAAATTTATATTTTAAAACTTTATTCTGAGAAGGGCTCCATAGACTTTTCTGGACTACCAAAAGGGTCCATGACCAAAAACAAAAAAGTTAAGGACCATTGCTTTAATTCTTTCAGAACAGGGAAAAGGAGAATTGCCCTTAGATCTAATCCCTTCAGGGGAACCAAAAGGCAATGATCTTAACTATACAAGAGGAATTTCTTGTTCTGCATTTGGTTGCCAAGGTCTATTTTCCAAAAAAAAAGAATTGAGGGAAGAAAGAGGGAAGGAAGAAAGGAAGGAAGAAAGGAAGGAAGAAAGGAAGGAAGAAAGGAAGAAAGGAACGAAGGAAGGAAGAAAGGAAGGAAGGAAAGAAAGAAAGAAGAAAGGAAAGAAATTATACCTAAATCTAAAAAGGATTTTGACTAGTTAAATATTTATTTCTGGATATTTCAGATGAACTAAAAGAGAAATTTTTAATACACTGGGGACATGTGAGGTATTCACAAGCAAATAAATTCTAAATAATTTCCAAGTGAAGGAAGTGCTAATAATGGGGAATACTGGGAAAGGCCTTGAATAGGAGATGCCACCTAAACTGCATTCCATGTACCTTAAGGGAATTCTTAGAATTCCTGAGGTGGTCAGCTCAACCTCATTTTTATCTTATTTTTATTTTTTGGAGAGGGGAAAGCAGGGCAATTGGAATTAAGTGACTTGCCCAAGGTCACACAGCTAGTAAGTGTTAAGTATCTGAGTTTGAACTCAGGTCCTCCTGACTTCAGGGCTGGTGCTCTATTTATTCACTGGGCCATCTGGCTTCCCCCAACCTCATTTTTACAGACAAAGTTAAGATAAGTTGTGACTTAAAAGGAAACAAAGCCTAAAGAAATCTTCTGACCTTCAGGTCATCAAGTCTTATTGGATACACAGAGGAGTTTAAGAAGTGCTCTCCAATACCCAAACCACGGAGTTTGTGGAGGAAGGTTAGAATTCATCCACAGCCTCAACCAGGCTATAAGAAAGCCAATACAAAAATACTATAAATTGTGTCCCTGTACAGCATCACAAAGTCACCATCACTTCCCTCATTTGCCAGTCCTCCTGCATACACTCCAGCACTCTAAATCAGCAAGTACTTGTTAAACACTTATTATATGAGACAGAGTATCAGGCCTGGAGTAAGGAAGATTCATCTTGATTTAAAATCTGGCCTCCAACACTTACCAGCTGTGTGACCTTGGGCAAGTCATTTAACCCTGTTTGCCTCAGTTTCCTCATTTGTAAAATGAGCTGGAGAAGGAAATGGCAAACCACTTCAGTATCTCTGCAGAGAAAACCCCAAATGGGGTCACAAAGAGTTGGACAAAACTAAAAAGTTACATAACATGTGTCTTAGACTACCAACATCAGAGTCAGGAAGTCTTGGATTCAAGTCCTGCCTTTGACACATATACACTAAATCTGTGACCCAGAGTAAATCCCTTAACCTCCTAGTGCCCTCTAGACAGCTCTCTAAGTATAATACCAACTTTCACCTGTGAAACCCGTGGTTTTAAAATACATAAGGCAAAGGTATAGAACAATTTTATTAACATTCAACTAGACATGCCAACTCTCAAAGGGGAAGAGAAAAGCCTTTATTTAGCACCTACTACATGACAGACATTGTGCTAAGAATTTCACAATTCTTACATCATTCGATCCTCACAACAACCTTGACAGGTAAGTGCTATTATTACCCCATTTTCCAGCTGAGGAAACTGAGGCAGACAGCAGTTTAGTAATTTGCTCAGGATCACACAGTAAATAGCTAAGGTTGAATTTAAACTCAGGTCTCCATACACAAGAAGAGACCACTAAGGTATCAATTGCAACTACACTTTCTCTAAGGTGAAGATAGACTTGGGACTCCTCACTCCGTAAGTTATCACCTAGAACGTAGTCTTTGTTAGCAGTTACCTCCAGCTTTAACAAATTTTCTAGCTTTCAAACAGTCAAGAAATAGAAAAGAGAAACTTTAGAATCGAGGGGGACCCTTTGCATTCATCTAGACCAGTTTGTTCCTTTTATAGACAAAGACACTCAGAGTCACAGAGGTTGCATGACTACATAGCAAGTAAGGAGCAGAACTAGGTCTTGAACCCTCATCTCTCCTCACCCCAAGGTCAGTGCTTTTCCCATTTACCAGTGCTGCCACTAGAAGCATTGTACCAGGAGTCAAAACACCTATGCTCTGCCACTAGCCAGTTGTGTGACCTTGGACAACTTATTTAATCTCTTTGGGCCTCATCTATTAAATGAAGAGGATGAAAAAGATGATCTCTACCTTTCTAGATCTAAAATTCTGTGATTTTTTTTTTTGGAGGCAATCAAGTTTCAGTGACTTGCCCAGGGTCACACAGCTAGTAAGTGTCTGAGGCCAAATTTGATCTCAGAACCTACTGACTCTGGGGTTGACATTGTATCCACTGTGGCCCCAGCTGCCCCTTAAATTTCTGTGATTTTAAGTCTCTTTTGATGATCAGATAATAGTAATATAAAATGATCAATCAATTAACATTTATTAAGTACCTGCTATATGCAGGTACTGTGCTTGCACTGGGGATACAAAAAGAGACATAAGATTGTCCCTGTCCTCAAGGAGCTTACAATCTAATGAAGGTGACAACATGCAAACAAACATATATAAAGATAGATAGATGATAGACAGATATATACATAGATAGATAGATAGATAGATAGATAGATAGATAGATAGATAGATGGAAAGACATTTATATTTATATTCTTATATTGTATATGAAGAATAGAAAGTTATTTTTTTTTGTAAAAAGAGAAAGGCAAGAGAATTAAGAAGGGTTGGGGAAGGCTTCCTGTAAAAGATAGGGTTTTAGCTGGGACTTAAAGAAAGCCAGGCAGGCAGCAGGCAAAGTTGAGAGGGAGCGCCTTAATAAAATGCAGCACCACTCCTACGTGTACATATGTTGTACTTATTTATCTACATCCTTGTTTAATTCCAACAGAATGCATGCTCCTTGAAGGCATTTTTTGTTTTCGTCATTGGACTCTCCTCACCTAGCACATAGTTTAGGCTTAATAGATTCTTCTTCAATGATATTATGAAAGGGATAAAAAGAGAGTGAATTTGGTTATGCTCTTTCCTTCATTTTCTCCTATGACCTTACCTCTAACTGTGCGTCGGGGGGCAGGGGAGGCCTTACTGTAAGAGGAGGAGTAAGATCTTTTCTTTGCTGTTTTTTGAGATATTTCACTTTTCATTCCCCTTCCCCTTCTCACTTCTATACTTTACTACAGGAAACCATAAAATAGGAGACTAACTGGTAATAACATTTCTGGAACCAATGTCATTCTTATTCTTCCTTAAGACTTCCCATGTGGTGTTAATGGATTCTTAAAGGTGTTAATGTGCACATACATATACATAATATGTATTTATGCATATTTGTGTGTATTGAGTGTGTGTATGTGTGTGTGTATGTATGTGTGACAGCAAGCACCCTAGGATATGCAGGATGTCTGCTAGCACAGGTTCTTTGATCTGCTTTTCTAAAAGAAAGCAACTCAAAAGGGGTTGACAATTTTAACAAGTTTAACAGGGGAAAAAGTCAGCACCCTGAACTTCAGAGAAAATACAAACAGAAGTTACAAGCAGACACAAAAATACAGAGAGAGAAAATAACACCATTCAACAGACCAACAGACAGGGCTTCTAGCTGTCTGATCATCACATACCTACATAGTCAGTTACCAGAGAGAGAAGCACCAACATCTAGGTTTTCAAAGCCAGGGGGCTCAATATTGTCTCATAGTGGCCAAATCACATAACTCTTCTCGTGAATGAGCCCCCAAGCAAAACCTCACCTCAAGAAGTATATGTAGCCTTCTCCAGGGTTAGAGAACCTCACAACCTTTGTGACCCACTGCCTAATTGCAAAGTAGCAAAAGGTGGGCCTTCCTGAAAAACAAGCCTCCCCTCAGCAAACTTCTCTTGTTGGGCTCCAAGTGAGGCCCTTTAGGGGCAGGGAAGATCTTCAAATTCCTTTACCATTACAGTGTGTAATATGTATATGTGAATAACTTAATTTCAATCACTAAACAGGATGGGAGTTAAAAAAATTTTCTTACCCTACTTTTTTTTTTTAAATCCTCTACATCTCCACATATTTATATATTCTCTTTTCTCCATTTAATCCTTTTTTCTCATTTCATTTCTTCATTCTGGAAGTAAAGAGGAGAAGCAATAGGTAAACATCTCTTTGCTTCTTTCCCTTAGAAACAGACAGCATCATGAAATTTAAAAGATTTAATTCATCCTAATGAAGCGAACATATGACATAAAAAGAGAGAAAACTGAGCAGAATTCCTTATCCTGATTTTTCTGGTTTCTACATCAAATTGCCAACCAAGGGAACCTGTAGTCATTTGGAGTAATGTCTCTAAAAATACTATTTATTCTTTTAAAAAAAAAAACGGTTTTGTAATAAAACTTTTTGGATCCAATTTAAAGATTTTCCTTTCTATGGTGATAGGTACCAAATAGTTTTTATGAGAGTTGTTGAGTGCTGACTTTTTTTGGGCTGGCACTTAGGGATCAGGGTCAGAGTTCTTAAGAAGTTCACTAAGTAGCATCATTGTTGGCAAGGTCATTTGATATAGAACTTGCTTACCAACTGGTCCCTTCTCATTGACTATTTAGAGCAGGAAAGTACCTCAGTTTCCCATTTGTAAGATTGATATAGCAGCGAGGTGAAAATGAAATTTATTGAAAATCTCATTTTTTACAAAATTTCCATTCAATGGGGCAGTGTAGAGAAAATGTTCCCTGTGCCTAGGAAAGAGAAGCTTTATTGTCACTTCATTTTCTGAACCTGAGAAGACAATGACTTCCTCACAAACACAGACAGATTAAATAAACCACGTTTTGTCCTTTTTACCATCTGCTTCTTGCCTATTTTATTTTAAGCTGCATGACTAAGCTTTACTATCTGATGGGTGAAGGTGGGCCCTGCTGTCTTCCCTCCCAGCTCCTTAAGGCTTACAATGAATCTGAAGATGCAGAACCAAGCTTCATAGGGGTGAGTCAGAAATCAGCAACTGTACAATTAGGACTCACTGTGCCAAATATCAGGATTTAGTCATTAATGTTATCCAAGTTCCTCAGAGCCAGATTCATGGGGAGAGGGAAAAAACAAAAAACAACCTGAACCTCTCAGAATAGCTATTTTGCATACTATTTCTCCTCTGTGTTCAGCTATAAAGGTTATAAGAAAGGTTATGTGCCTCATGTCCCAAGTTTTCTAACTTTTCCAAGACTTTAGTAATTTTATTATCCTCTTAGTTCCATCTTTTTGTCTCTTTATCATCCCCAGCCATCTTAAATGGAGTTGCTAGATTCAGAGAGTACAAGATGTCTATCCTCAAGCATCTGAAGGGTTTCAGAGGGAAGGACTATATTCTATTCTGTCCCAGAGGGCAGCATCAGGAACAGTATGACATGGTTAAATTCCATTTAATCAACAAATCTTTATTGAGTGCCTACTGTGTGCAAGGTAGTATACAGCAAATGTTTTTGACTGTGCATTGCATTATTTTCCCAAGTATATGAGTATACATAATTTGATGGACCCATTGATCTGTCATTGTAGACTCTCCCTTTACTGAAGTATCCCTAAATCCCTCTGCAACTGTGTAACTCTCAAAGAATTGTACAATTATTAGCCATATCTTTCTATAAATTCACCATAAATGACCAACACAATGCCCTGGAGGCCTTCCTCTTTTAGTTTCATTTAGTATCTTAAAGAAGAGATGTCAAAAATGCAACTCACAGGTCAAGTTAGATCTACAAATCTTCTGAGCATGACCCAAAAGTAATTGTGAAATGTTTAACATAATAAATATAAACACAATAAAACATAGATAATATTAAGGCAAAATATAATCCACATTTATCTTTTAGTGGCCCCCATTTCTATTTGAGTTTGACATCACTGAACCAAGAATACATAATATATAGTTGACAGTTGAAGCTACTTGAGTGAATGAATTCTCTTAGAGGAAAAATGGAGGACTCAGGATTTACTAAATCCCTTGATACACTGAGAGGTAACAGTAGAGGAAAAGAAGAGTCAAGGAAAGAGATGATGAGCCATCTAAGAAGTATGTAGACTAGTACATGTTTGTTGGTGGAGTAATAAGGAATATACATTGCTTAAGTTATGCTAGGGCGCAGGACCTGTGATTTCATTGATCTAGGGAATTTCTGGGTGAGGAAATTCCCTCTAAGAATATGGGTACCTTCTCTGAAACTTATAGTCTTGAAGAGTAGCCAGGAGTACTGAAAAGTTAAGTGATTTACCCAGGGTCACACAGTCAATATGTGCAAATATGTGAATGCCAGTCTTCCTGGCTCTGAGGTCAGTTCTCTGTCCTGTACCATATAACTTCTCAGGGTGCATAAAGGTAAGGAGTAAATGCTCACACTGAAAGTTTAACAATCAGCTTTTTAGAGCTGGTATGAGCTAGTCCTAGAATACCCCTGGATTTAAATAATACAGTCCTTAGAGAGATAGTTGGGGAAAGGGCATTATGGAAAATTAAACTCTGTTTGCATAAATTTACTAAATTATAAGTACCTTGAAAATAAGGTCCATGTTTTAGTTATTATAGTAACAGAGAGCCTAGCACATAGTTTACATTTAATCAATGCTTCTTGATTCCGTGTTGAATCAATATGTTCACAGAAGTCAGGTGGCCAAATTCCAACTCTTCCTTTTCATAACTCCTTGATAACTAAAATCTGTACTACACAGATCATATTTTACATTGGTAATCATTCATTCTTGTGACTTTGCTGTCTTCCTACTCATAGTCCTATGAGTTCCATGAGAAAAGGAACATAGATAGGACTACAGAACTAAAAGTAAGAGGGACCTCACAGGCCATCTAGTCTAATTCCTTCATTTTTCCAGATAAGTAAACTAAGACCCAAAGATGTCAAGTAACTTACCCAAGGTCATCCATTTAGCAAGCATCAAAGGTAGGTTTTGAAGCCAGATCCTCTATTTATATTCAGTATTCTTTCTGCTGTGTCTCACTCCTACTACTTTCTATCCACAGAGCTTAGCATAGTCCCTTGCATATAATAAGAGTTTCAATAAAGCTCCATAAATAGTCGATGATCATGATGCTTGCATTTCAGCATCTCTTCTCCTTGCTCTCAATCAGATTACCAAATTCTCAGAAACTAGATTTTTATTGAGTCATTCCAAATCAAATTGATCCACATAAGATTATTGCATGGATCTTAAAGTGTGTGTGTGTGTATGTGTGTGTGTGTGTGTGTGTGTGTGTGTGTGCACATTCCAGAATGCTATACCATAGGACAGTTGTTTATGCCTTAAAGGAGGCTTGGAGCGAAAGAAGATTTGATGGCTGTAGTGAGTCTGTAGAATGGAAACACACTAGATCTCTGAGGAGCAGAAGTCGATGAGAACAATCCCAGAAAGCTCACTGTCTATCATGGGAACAACTCAAAATAACCAGGCATGGCAGGTCCCTTCCTCCTTTTTAAATGCTGAAGAAGTACAGACTTGAGTAATAAACTATGAAGGGAGAAAGGGGAAAAGAAAGAACGGTTCTGTCATTCCTTTAAAAATCAGAACATATGGGGTGGCTAGGTGGCTCAGTGAATAGAGCACAGTCCCTGGAGTCAGGAGGACCTCAGTTCAAATCCAGCTTCAGACACTTAACCCTTACTAGCTGTGTGACCTTGGGCAAGTCACTTAACCCCAACTGCCCTGCCTTCCCCTCTCCAAAAAGCAAAAAAAAAAAAAAAACTCAGAATACATCAGATAAACTTGACTAACTTAAAAGAGTTGGTTGAGGTAGTTTTTTGTTCTAGGCCACATGAATTCAAATTTTGTAATGTTTACAATCAAGCTTTTTTAATGCACCATTTTCCCCCCCAGAGGAAAAATTGATGGGATGGAGTTGAGGTCTGTAAGGATTCTATATCTCCATTCAATATTTCCATTCAATGTCGTCAGTTTTAGATAGAGAATGACTGAATTTTAGAATTCTAAGACACTTTAAAGATCATGAAGTCTTCTCTTAGTATCTTAATACAGAAAAATCAAAGGTCCCAAAAGTTAAGTGATTTATCCAAGACCACATAGTGAGAAGCAGGCTAAAATTCACATTTCCTGATTTCCACACTGAATTCAGGAATTAGAAGGAATTAAGGGTTCCTTCTAATATGTCATACTACCTAAGCTATGGAAGCTAGGTGAAAGGAGTATTAACAACTCCATTTTCTTTTATTAAGTGCTAAGGTCCTATCTTTAAAAAAATTGACCTAAAGCTGGATACATTTATAGATTACATCAAAATTAATTAAATGCTTTTTTTTTTTTGCTTTTTGGAGGGCAACTAAGTGTGTCAAGTGTCTGAGGCCACATTTGAACTCAGGTCCTGCACCACCTAGCCGCTTCAATTAGGTGCTTTCTTGGTAATAAGTCTGTGAAGTAGGTAGATAGAGACTAGAGCTATCATTGATATAAGGGACTTCTACCAATGCAGGTCAGCACACTCTCTGTTACTTCTGGTTCTTTTGGTTATGTCTAATTGGATGTGCCATTGGCATCTCAAACTCAACATGTCCAAAGGAGAACTCATTATCTTTTCCCCTCAAAATTTCCTCTTTCCAATTTTCCTATTATTGTCAAAGGTACCACAATTCTCCCAGTCATCTAGACTCAAAATTTCAATGCTACTTTTGACATAGTCTCATGTGTCCAATCACTTGCCAAATCTTGTCATTTGTACCTTCATGATGTCTCTCATATACATTCCTTTCTCCTCTATAGCCATATAGCAGTTCAGGACCCCATCCCCTCTCACCTAGGGCAATATAATATAATATGTATAATGTCAGTACAATAACATATGATGCAATACATCTCCCTGCCTCAATTCTTTCCATCCTCTAATCCAACCTTAACTCAGCTGCTAAAGTGATTTTCTTCTGTTGTTATTGTTTTCATTAGAGTATTTATTTTTAGTTTTCAACAATCACTTTCATCAGTTTTAAAATTTTTTTCCCTTCCTTTTCCCTCCCTCTCCTAAACAGCTTGCATTCTGATATGAGTTCTACACATATATTCCTATTAAACACATTTTAACATTAGTCATGTTGCACAGAAGATTTATAATGAATAGGGAAAACCACGAGAAAGACACAACAAAAACAAGAAAAGAAAATAGTGTGATACATTCTGCACTCTGACTCCACAGTTCTTTCTCTGGATGTGGCTGGCATCTCCCATCATGTGTCCTTTGGAATCATTTTAGGTCCTTGTATTGCTGAGAAGGGCTGTCTATTCTATCAAAATCAGCCCTCACACACTGGGCTGTTACTGTGTACGATGTTCTCCGGGTTCTGCTCCCCTCATAAAGTGATTTTCTTAAAGAATAGGTCTAATTGTTTTGCTTTTCTCTACTCAATAGACTACAATGGCACCCTATTACCTCCAAGATGAAAAATAAAGTCTTCTGTCATTTAAAGCTATTCATAAACTGACCCCCTCCTGTTTTTCCAGTTTTCTTGTATTTTACTCCTTTCCATGCCCTCTGTGTTCCACTTGACTGGCCTACTTGTTCCTTCCACGTAAGACTTCATCTCTTATTTTTGTTCTTGTCTGCCATACTGGGAATGTTCTGCCTCTTCATCTTTGCCTTACTTCAAGACTCAGTTCAAATCCCACTTTCTAAAGGTGTCTTCCAGTGCCCTCAGTTTCTGGTGCCTCCCCCTCTTAGGTTACCTTATATTTACTCTGTATATATCATGCGTATACCTAGCTATTTGCATGTTTTCTCCTTCATGAGAATATGAATTCCTTGAGAATGAGGAGGTTTTGGCCTTTGTTTGCATCTCTAATACTTAGCCTAATATATATGATATATGCTCTTTGACTACAACTTATATCCTTAGAGTTTGTCTAAAGCTAAGTGACTTTCACAGGGTCATATAAGCATCTATCTATCAGAAGTGAGATTTGAACCCTGGCTTTCCTGACGCCAAGGCTGGTTCTCTATCAATTATATCATGTTTCCTCTAGGTAGAGCCAACTCAGTCACCCCTATCTTACTGATGGAGAAATTGACATTTGCAATGCTAAGTAACTTGTCCATTTGCACTTAGTCCACATCAGAGGTAAGATTTGAGACCAGGTTTTCTGACTGCAACTTTTCCTCTACACTTGCTTCTTCTAGAAGTTTTCATCAGAGGGGAAAATAAATGTTGTGCCCAATTTCAGTAAAGACTTTCCAATTGTTTGTGATGAATGAGGACAATTCTAAAAATACACATGTACGTGATTATAAACATTTGTTCCTAAGAGTCTCTTTGTATTCATGCAGTTTGACTGTTTCAGGATGAAATTTTGCTGCTGTTTAGGTTATAAAATTGATGAAGTGGAATAATGCCTTTTACAGTTTTGGGAAAAAGTGATACATTTTGAAAGAGTCCAAGTTCTTCTTTGGAAAATAACAACAGAATACGAGAGGTAATTACTTTGTGACAATTTTCACTTTTCTGGTTGCCAGCTACCTATTTAAACCCTCTTTTTCCCCTTGAAGTGGGTGGTTAGATGGGACAAGGAGGGAGTAAAAAAAACCTAAGCCTTTACAAGGAGAAAGGACTTGAATCTGTATAAAGATGTTGGAGCCTCAAGGCGTCTTGTATAGCTTGTGCTTTAAGGCAATTTAAGAATTTAAGGTTCTAGGAGTTTACCAGATATAAATATGCTAACAAAGTCTAAGGAATGTCAGGAATTCTTTCCATGAAATTTGTCACACTCATACATGTAGTTTTCATCACTCACTGAATAAGTCTAGTATAATTTGCTCTTGCAAATTACCTGGTCCTTACATTTCAACCAGCATTCCTTTCAGAAGAGAAAGATATCTTAATGGATGGCCCAATTTACTTAAACTAACTCACTAGCATTCAGCAATTTTTGATGCAATTTGGAGATGATTTCAGGCTCCTTCCTTTCTGTGACTGCCATGTGCTGAAGGCAAATGCTCATTGGACTTGGGATCCAGCCCTAGTTCTGTCTCTTCTTAGAGATGGAATCTCCAATTCGCTGCAACTCCACAACCATGTTCTAAAGGCTTATCATGTGTAAGATACTCTACTGAGTGCTGGAAAGGCAAAGAAAAAAGCTAGATGGTCTCTGTCTTCAAGGAGCTTATATTCTGCTCAGTTTCATTCTTTCCTTTTCTATAAAATGGGGCTAATCATATTTACAATAACTACCACACAAGATTGTTAGGAGGAAAGCCCTTTATAAAATGTAAAAATCTGAATTGATTTAAGATAGCAAACAACTATGTACAAACAAGATATGGAAAGGATAACAAGAAGAAAAGTGAAAATCAAATGACTGGCATGCTAATTCATTTATAGAAATGAAGGAATTTATGATATTAATGTAAGATTAAATGATTGCTTCAAAAATTAAAGAAACATTATTCATAACCAGGAGGAAGTTGATGATCAATGCAGATTTTTCAAGAGAATTGTGTTATATAACAATGCAGGTTATGAGAAATTAGTACCCACCAAATACCTAGAAAGACACAATCAGATGGCCAGAATTGTTTGGAAGAGGTTCACTCTCATTAATCACCTAGGAGTAAATCCTCAAACAACAAATATAAACCTGAAAACATGCTTGAAAATTCAACCTGTATTGGAATCCAAGCATTGTCACAAGCAAAAATGCTGCCCACTGTTGCCTGAGCTTAACAATGACCTACACAAACTTCAGAATATTATTTTTGATATGTTTCCATATTGAATATTCATAACCTCTACTTTACATGGGATGAAAAACTCTCAAACATAAAGACCTAGCAGATGAAATTGGAACTTGTGGGAATAGGTAAAAAAGCATATCTTACTGCTCACCCCTTTTGCTACTGCGATCTCCCAAAGATGCTTTCAGTTAACCTAGAAAAAATAAGCTTAGATCCTAATATTTTATTTAATTAAAATAATTATATTTATTATAATTATAGACTATATAATAATAAAGACTATATAATAATCTGTTGACCATTAAATATTAATATATAATAAAATGTATAAAATACAATATAAATTATAGACATAAAAGAAGATAGTGACCTCTCCAAGGATTCCTCCTAAAGGAACTCCATCAAATATATGATGAAAAAAATGAAGATGATGATGACAGTTTAAATGTACTTCAGATCTGTCTGTAAATAAACTATTAGGTGGAAACTTCCCAAAAGGATATACAGCTGTGTTGGAGGATATCTCTTGGATATTTAAAGGATAGCCTAATGTAGAAGGCTCAAGGTTTTCACTTTTTAAGACTTCAGTATGGTTCAGAGACTTGCCAGTCAATTGATGAGCATTTAGTAATCATTTTACTATGTGCCAATTGCTATGCTATTTGCTAGAGATAGAAAGAAACAGAAAAGACAATCCCTGCTCTCAAAGGAGCCCATTGTCTGATAAAGGTGACAACATACAAACAAATGTACAAAAAAGATATAGAAGGGAGAAATTGGAGATAATGACAGAGGGAAGGCATTAACATTAGTGATGATAACAAAAATTGACTTGTAAAGGGAGCGGAGCCAAGATGGCGGCGTAGCAGCAGCAACATATCACAGCTCTCACATAGCCACCCCAAAATACCCATAAAATAGGACTCTAAAGCAATCCTAGAACTCCAAAACGCACACAAAGATACTTCCCACTAAAGTCAGCTTGGCTACGAGGAACCATATCAGCACTGCGAACTGAAACCAGCCTGGCCTAAAGCCGCTGCTGAGCCCCAGGGGTGGCCGGACGAGAGGAGTGGTGAGCGGATTGGCGGCAGCTGTGAGCAGTGTTGAGAACTAGGTCAGTGGGACTTGCGAGGTCTTGGGAGAAAAGCATTCTGGCCGAAAAGGCCTCCAGAGTGGAAAAGCAAAAGGCAGAGGTTTTGCACCCGCCTCTGCATTGCAGCTTCTGCACCTGTTGCCTGCAGACAGCAGAGGGACTAAGAGATTGTTCAGAGGCCAGTGCTCTCGCATTGAGTGGCCTGGATCCAGATCGCAGTCTTGGGCTTTGGTCCTGGAGTCTTCATTATCCAGTGAACTGGAAGTAAGTAGGAAAGGGACCCATAGCACCTTCCTGAGAGCTACAGCTGCCAGGAGGACCCCAGCGATTTGGGACAGAGCTTTCCCTTCTGGAAGCAGAGCCCCACAGAGATTAAAAAAAAAAATCACAGTCTGAACAACCATGAGTAAGAATAAGCATAAGAAGCAGGGTAAGAACAGCAATCAAACCCTAGATTCCTTCTTTGGGGAAAAGAAAGATCATAGCAAAGAAAGGGAGGAGGAGAGTTCAGCCAGAGCTCCCCCACCAGGGGCCTTCAATAAAAATGAAGAATTCTTAAAGCTAGAGGTGAGCTGAAGAAGGAATTTGAAAACCAAATCAGAGAAGTGGAAGAAAAATTGGGAAGAGAAATAAGAATGTTGCAAGAAAATCATGAAAAGAGAGTTGGCAATATGACTGAAGAAATCAACACCCTAAAAAATAGATTAACTCAAATGACAAAAGAGGCCCAAAAAGCCAACGAGGAGAAAAATGCCTTAAAAAGTTGACTTTGCCAGATGGAGAAAGAATCTCAAAAGCACTCTGAAGAGAATAATTCCGTCAAAATTAGAGTGGAGCAAATGGAAGCAAATGACTTCATGAGAAATCAAGATACTATCAA
>CM053587.1:237729197-237748669 GCA_028646515.1 Pseudochirops corinnae | reverse complement strand
CTGTAGAGGGATGGGACAGGGTGGAGAGTAATTGGGGGGGGCAGGATAGGAAGAAGGGACACGTAATCAGACTCTCACAGTGTGCTCACTATGGAGACGGTCTGCATAATTTCACATGTTCAGCCTGTATTTGATTGCTTGTCCTTCCAGTGGGGGTGGGTGACGAGGGAGGAAGAGAAAGAATCTAGAATCTAAAGTTCTATAATCAAGTGTTATAAATATATATATGCAATTATTTTTATTATTATTAACTTCATCCAACTGGAACTTGAAATACATAGGCACTGTGGTTGGGAGAGCCATCCTGCCCTACGGAAAAGTCAGAGGGGTGAGTGGGGAAGACACAGGAGAGAATAGACTGGGGGAGGGGGGATACACTGGGATGGCTGTTTTGGGGCGGTGGGTAGGGGAAAGATGGGCAGAAAATATGTAACTCAAAATCTTGTGGAAATGAATGATGCAAACTAAAATAAAATTTAAAAAAAATTCCTATCCAAAGTGATCAGTTCACCAAACAATGAGTTATTATCCCCATTTTCAATATCCCTTCCAACACTTGTGATTTTCCTTTTCTTTCATCTTAGTTAATCTGATAGGTGTGAGGTAGTACCTCAGAGTTGTTTCAATTTGCATTTCTTTAATCAATAGTGATTTAGTGAATTTTTAATGTGACTATTGATAGCTTTGATTTCTCCTGTAAACTGTTAATATCCCTGGGCCATTTATCAGTTGGAGAATGATTTATATTCTCATAAATTTGACTCAGTTCTCTATATATTTGAGAAATTAGGCCTTTTGTCAGAGAAACTTGCTATAATTATCCCCATTTTCTACTTTTTTTTCCTATTCTTTGCTGTATTTGGTTTTGTTTGTGCAAAAACCTTTTATTTTAATGCAATCAAAATTATCCAATTTATATCCCATAATGCTCTCTATCTCTTGTTTGTTCACAAATTCTTCCCTTATCCATAGAACTGACAGGTAAAATATTCCAAGTTCCCCTACTTTGCTTATAATATTGCTCTGTTATGTCTAAATCATATGCCTCTGTTGACCTTATCTTGATGTACAATGTGAAACGTTGGTTTATAGCTGCTTTATTCTAAACGGCTTTCCAGTTTTCCCAACAATTTTTTTAAATAATGAGTTCTTAGGTTAAAAGCTTAGCAATGAAGAAACAAAATTAACACTCTTTGCAAATACGATGGTATACTTAAGGAACCTTAGAGAATCAATTAAAAATGTAGTCAAAACAATTAACAGCTTTAGCAAAGTTGCAGGACATAAAGAAACCCACAGAAACTGTCAACATTTCTATATACTACAAAAAAATCCAGCAAGAAGAAAGAGAAAAATAAATTCCACTAAAAATAATGGCAGAAAAGATAAAATACTTAGGAGTCTACCTGCCAAGATAAACTCAGGGCTTATATGAATACAATTATAAAACAATTTACGTAAATAAAAACAAATCTTCACAACTGGAGAAATATTAATTGCTAATGGGTAGGCTGAACCAATATATTAAAACTCCCTAAATTAATTTACTTGTTCAGTGCCATATCAATTCACTGATCAAAGTATTAATTGTATAGAACTAGAAAAAAATAAAATTCATCTGGAAGAACAAAAGGTCAAAAATGTCAAGGAAATCAATGAAAAGAAATGTGAAGGAAGGTGCTCTAGCCATGCTGGATCTCAAACTATATTATAAACTGGTAATTATTAAAAACACTCTGGTACTGGCTAAGAAATAGTGGTGAATCAGTGGAATAGATTAGGCATGTAGTACACAGCAGTATATGACAATAGTAATCTAATATTTAATGAGCTTATTTAGATATGAAAAGTAGTGTGTATATGCATATATGTGTGTGTATGTGTGTGATATCATGGGTCTTCCAGTGCAGATAAGAGAATAACTGTTGGACATATGTCATAGCCAAGATCATTTGCAAAAAGAATTATTCTGTGTTAAGCTTTTACTCATCTTAGGTATTTTTTTTTTTTGCCAGGGGAGGACAGGGCAATTGGAGTTAAGTGATTTGCGCAAGGTCACACAGCTAGTAAGTGTTAAGTGTCTGAGGCCAGAATTCAACTCAGGTCCTCCTGACTCCAGGCCAGTGCTGTATTCACTGTGCCATGTAGCCACCCCTCATCTTACATATTCTGACCTTAGGTCTCTTTAACAGTAGGAACAGAACTTTTTCTATTTCTTTTTTTTTTAATCAACCCATTGTTGATCCTGCCTATCAAAATTAGATTACTTAGCAAAAATTGTCATTATCTGTATCTTCTGCACCATTTATCTATTGTGATGCAGACAGAAAATACTTGGTGGGTGTTGAGTTAATTCCACAATATGTTGCCATCTTTTTATGTACAGACTCACTGCAACTTCATCTTGCACTATTTTGAAGAGTTATGGCAGTAAAAACGGACATCATCCAAGTGCTTCCCTATCAGTACTGCACACAAGGTAAGGGGATGAAGTCGTTTTGTAAATCACAGATATTATCCAAAAGTCTAAATGGGTTAGACAAATTGAGGTATTATGCAACCCAACCATAATGGATTTTTTCATGAATAGGCCCTTAAGTACTCTTTGAGCATTCTTTAACAATTGTCTTCTGATAAATGGTATAAATAAAAGAGTGATTAATGAATTTATAAGGCAGTGTGTTGATAGGTCTTTAGCTAAACAGAAAAAAAAAAAAACCAGTTGATTAGTACTAGAAGCCTGCTGGATAGGTTAGCAGTGGGCAAGTTAGAATGTCCAATAACACTGACGGTAAATCTTAGACTTATAATGAAAAATGCCAACCTTCTGTCCTGGGGAGATATGTGAGGATATACCATTTAGCCTAATGAATAAAATGCATCAGTTAGCTGCAAGGTTAAATTAATAGTGAATTCACAGATGGAGAGAGGAATGAGAAGGGGATAAGGCTCAGGATGCTTTTGACTATCCAGGGAAATAAAGGACTCAGCACACAAGAGCATTTAGCTCAGGGAAAATATTTACAAAAGCACAATGGATGCATATGTTTTATAAGTTAGTTGAGTGAGACTATATCTGGAAAAGGAGACTGATAACAATAAACAGGATTAGAAAGGACATTAGCTAAATAAAAATAGACACAGGGCTTAAGCTCTTCATCTCAGATCTTGAGTTAGCATCTCAGGTCCTGGGGGGAGGGGGGTTATGCTCCTTTCATTAAAGGAAAACCGACATTTGAGAATAGGGCTGAGATTTATTATCTGTCTAATGTTGTACATGCCACTTCAAAAATAGTAGCAGTAAATGCAGAAAACAGCTATATTTAGATACAAGTACATTGTAATTTTCATTTACCATACCTTAAAATTAATTTAAAATTATCTTAGAGTAATTTTTCTGAGGTTAATCTGACACTTTAAAAAAAGATAAAGAAAGTAAAGCAACTTGTTCATGGGGACATTATAAACCAAGAACCAAATAGAAAAGAAGAAAATTTTTGAAACAATTAAAAGCCACCAACTTCTTTGAAAAATTTATCTCTTCCTTGATGTTTTCCTAGAAAAAAATCTTACCTGTTTCTGATTTCTCTCAAATCAGCCCAATAGATTTCCAGCAGACTATATGCAAATAGTCTTTGCCTATCTTGCTGAGTTGAAGAATAACCCGGGAACTGTCCAGGGTAGCTAGCAGGAAATCTGTCCTTATTATGTTGCTTCTCTGTTAACATTTAGTTAGATCCATTGAATTGCTGAGAAATTTGATGTAAGTAGATCATTCTTGAGGGACTCTTTCCTCCCCAGGAGTTTAAGAAGTTACTTTTGAATTCAGAAAGTTATTTCCAGAATTATGTCCTGAAACAGGTTATGTCCCCCAAACAAGATAGATAGATAGATAGATGATAGATAGATGTAGATAGATAGATAGATAGATAGATAGATAGATAGATACATAGATAGATAGGTATCTCATAGGCCAGATATGTCTTCATGTGCAAAGTACAGTTAGATAGGCAGATTATTTAGACCTATGTCCTTTCACATACCCCCTCCAAAAAAAAAAAAAACCAACTACTTTCCTTTAAATGCACAAAAAACAAAAGCATAAGAATTTACTTAGTTTGAATGTTCATTATAACTGCTCTTCTACTCCCTATCACTGTAGCTAGAGATAAATCTCCCTTATTAAAAAGTTACATGTGTCTAGGGGTGTTCTGGAGCCAGCTTGAATTGGCTCATGAGAACTGATTGCCAAATTTTCAAAGTGAGCATTTACACCTCACAAATCAGCAAAGCAGTGTTTGATTTATTGTTTTGCTGATGGTCTTGATTTAAGAAAGCGATGAGAAAAGTGTTGATGACACAGATTCATCTTCAAGGTGTGTTTGCATATGCTTTACCCTAGAGAGTTTATTATTAAATATTTTCCATTGCTTATTTCCCCAATAATGGAGACTTTCATTCAAACTGAAGCAAAGTTATTTCTTTGCCACCTTCTATGGGAATACTTTCCTAATTTCCATGTTTTAGTGCCTCTCCCATTATATAGGGTGGATGTCTCAAAGTCTTGGTGAAGTTTTAGGTTTTAACAGTTTAAAACTGCACTGAGACTTTTGAGATGCCCTAAATTTATTGTAAAAAATTTTTGCAAATTGTATTGTAATATTTTGTTTTCTGTCATTAAAATGAAGTTGCTAGGTGATGCAGTGGATAAAGTGCCAGGCCTAGATTCAGGAAGACATGAGTTCATATCTGGCCCCAGACACTTACTAGCTGGGCAAATCATCTAGCCTCTATTTGCCTCAATTTTTTCATCTGTAAAATAAGAGTAATAACAACACCTGCTAGGTTCTAATGTAGTTAGTTACCCAGGGTAGTTGAAAGGATCAAATGAGATCATAATTGTAAAGTGCTTAGCTTGGCAAGTAGAAAGCACTATATCAATATTAACCATTATTCTTAAGCTCTTTGAGGGCAGAGACCACTCCAGTGCCTAGTATAATGTCTGCCCCGTAATAATGCTTGTTGAATTGAATTGCCTATGTTTCCATATAACTGATTTATGATTGTTGTTAGTCATTTCAGTTACATCTGTTGATTAGTAACCTCATTTGGGGTTTTCTTGGCAAAGATATTAGAGTATTTTGCCATCTCCTTCTCTGGCTCATTCATTTTACACATGAGAAAACTGAGGCAAACAGGCTTAAGTGATTTGCCCAGTAGTAAGTGTCCAAGACTGGTTATGGACTCAGGTCTGGGCCTGACTCCAGGTCTGGGCCTCTTATCCACTGTACCACCTAGCTGTCCTAGTTGTATAAATGATACTAGTTACTTTCTCAGGTTTTCTGTTTATGAATTATTCAATTAATTGACTTGGATGTGGATCACCACATATACTGTCAGACTTAGTTGATTTGTTGTTTAGTTTTGCTAAGCTGTTTTTTCTCTTCTCTTCATTTTTTTAATAATAAGGGATAGGCTCACTGATTTTGAGAGGTCGAAGAGATGCATAAAAATGAAAGTGATATAAAATAAGCAGAGGTATCAGTAGAATACTAGGTCTAACTTTAAAGCATCAGGTAGTTGAAACTTGAAGACCAGCTAATAGATTACTTTCCTGATGTGGAAAAGTGTGTTGAACCTAATGGTCAGAGCTTTACACTAAGAATGAAAAGTCCTGGGTTCTAGTCCCACCTCTGTTACTAATCAACTTTGTGACAAGGTCACCTCATCATTCTATCTTTCTTCTGTATTACTCAGTAACTCTAAAATAAATGAGTTGTATTAAAAGAATGATTCTAAAGAATTTTGAGGTAAGCCATTAGACTCAGTACACAGAGAACCTAGGGTATGATGATATGGTATATAGAGGTATCTGTAGTAGTAAGTACCCTAGCACACCCAGGATGACCTGCTAGCCCAGGTTCTTTGGATATGTTTTATAAAAGAAAGACAGTTTTAAAGGGGTTAACAATTCTACTTTAATTACAGAGAAAGAGGTGAGTATAGAAAGTACAAAGCAGAGAAATTAGCACAAAGACCAACAGATAGGGCTCCAGTTGAGTGAACACAGCAATATTGCTATTCACTTTACATACATCACTGGATCGAGGGAGCACAGATATCTAAGCAGTCAGGGGGCTCTGAACATACAACTACTCAGTCTTGACCAGGAAATCAAAATATCCTTCTCATGAGTGATCCCCCAAAGCAAAATGTCAACCTTCCAGAATATATAAGATCCAGCCACTGATTGACTCAGAGCCATTAGGCACAAAACCTATGTGACTCTGCACAGTTGTGAATTATCAGGGTTCAAAGGATATCAATCCTTTAGATGTTTGCAATTTAGCCTGAGTGTAGGAAACTGAACTCCAAAAAGAAAACAACAAAAATCCCACTTTGCTTATGCTTACAGCATCCTAAAAAACAAACAAGATAAAGCTTTAGATCCATCTCTAGACTTCTCTATTCCCTTGCCACCAGCCTTTCCACCCTAGAGGAACCCCAACCCTGATGCCATCTCTCCTCATTAATGAGCCCCTATCAAAGATCAACATCTCATAAGAAACTCCAGATATGTTCATTTTATTTCTGGATTACCTCAGTTTTTTAACTTGGCTATCTCATCAATAGCAGCTTTCACCCTGGCCCCTCACATCTCTTCTCCTTCTTTCCACCTCTCCTTTAGGTATTCCTCCAATACAATGGGAGTTCCCTATGGGTAAAGTGAAAATACGATGAAACCATATTAAAAAATGGTAGTCATGAAAACAGTCTGGTATTGGATGAGAAATAGGATGGTGGATCAGTGGAATAGATTAGGTACGCAATACACAGTAGTAAATGACCATAGTAATCTAGTGCTTGATGAATTTATTTAGATGTGAAAAAACCAGTGTGTGTGTGTATGTGTGTGTGTGTGTGTGTGTGTGTGTGTGTGTGTGTGTGTGTCTTTCAGATCATGGGTCTTCCAGTGTATATAACAGAATAACAGCGGGGCATATGTTATAGCCTAGATAATTTTTTTTTTGTATTTTTGCCTTTGTATCATCTAATTCTACTATCATTTTCATTTAGATATTTTGTTTTTAGAGGTGGAAGGGGTGTTGTCAAGAGCAGTCAGTGTGGAAATTTCCTCCACTATAGTTTATGATCTTGGACAGTTATCTAGGGCACTAAGAATTTAAGCTAATGGCCATACAATATCTATTAGAAACAGGAGTTGAATCTGAAGCTTCTTGACTCTGACTGGTCCTCTATCTACTGAACCAAGTGGCTTTTCTTGATACTACCTACTTACAGATGGCATTAAGAACTATAACAGTTATAGACTTTACCCAAAGTTATACAATGTTATTGAAACAACTGTAAAAAAAAAAGAGGCACATCAGCAATATGAAACAAAGAAACATCTAGTAACTATTTCTGTGATAATGAAGTTACAGCATTCATAGAGTATGTCATGGAAACATAATTTGCAAAAATTCAGATAAAATGAATGATTCTCATAGCTATACTCTCCAGGAGAAGCAGGTACCCCCTTTTTTTTAGTTGCATTTGGCTTTCCTAATCAAATTTGTTTCCAACCCACAGAAATAAATTCAAATAAAAGAAAATCTCTTATTTCATAATAACAAGCAAAATTCTTTCTCTTCTAGAATATGAACCATTCCCACATTCTTATATTTCTCAATGCAGATTCCACCAAATTACATTGATGCCTACCATAGGCTGACATTTCATAGAAGATCCTGATCTATTCATCTCAATTCTAAGCCTCAGCACTATCCTGTCTAACTGTCCTAAGAGCCATCTGGGTGTTTAAACAAAAATTATCTACTGATTTTTCCTTGTACGTCACAGTATCACAGATTTTCAGAATTAGAAGAGGCCTCACAGATGGGCCTACGCAACCTTCATTCTAGTGATTGGATTTAAATTCAGAGACACTGTTCTAGAGCCTCTGCTTTTTTCATTGCCCCATTGAAAAATCAACGAACCCTGTGAGGTCTAGGTTGGAGGGCAGGGATCATTGCTTACTACATAGACCAGAAGAGGGGGAACCTGCAGCCTTGAGGTCACATGTGGCCTTCTAGAACCTTAAGTGCAGCTTTTTGACTGAATCCAAATTTTGCAAAGTTATTCATTCTGTAAAATTTGGATTCAGGCAAAATGCCACACTTTAGGATCTAAAAGGTCACATGTGACCTCAAGGCCACAGGCTCCCCACCCCTGACATAGACCAAAGAAGACTTTAGAGAGTGGATAAGTATTCAGCAGGCTGAAAGAGAGGGAAAGCACCTCAGGAATAGAGAGAACTATAAACATTGAACTTGAAGTTAAGAAGACCTGGTTTTGACATTCCTAAGACATTTATGGTCTGTATGAATCTGGGCAAATTATTCCACCTTTTGGGGTCTCACTTTATTCATCAGTGAGAAGATTGGACTTAGTCAGTCAATAAATATGTTAATTGCCTACTACGTGACAGGCATTGTGCTAAGTATTGGGGATACAAAAGAGGCAAAAGATATTGCTTGTCCTCAAGGAGCTCACAAGCTAACGGGAGAGGCAACAAACAAATATACACAAACCAGATACATATAGGATAAGTAGGAAAGAAATCACAGAAAGAAGGCAGTGGAACTGAGAGTCTGGGAAAGGCTTCCTGTAGAAGATGGACGTTTAGTTCAGACTTAAAGGAAGCCAGAGGAAGCAGTAGGCAGAGATGACAAAGGAGAGCATTCCAGGAATGGGGAGGCAGCCAGAGAAAGTGCCCAGAGCAGAGAGATGGAGTTCCTTGTTGGTGGAATAGCCAGGAGGCCAGTGTCACTGAATCAAAGAATGCATGGTGTGAGAAAACAAGAAAAATGGCATGGAGAGGGCAGTGCTAGATTATGAAGAGCTTGGAATGCCAAATAGAGCATCTTATATTTGATCCTGGAAGCAATAGAGAGCCACTGGAGTTTATTGAGGGAAGGGATGAGTGTGTGATATGGTCAGACCTGCACCTTAGGAAAATCAAATAAAGCATTTAAACAGTTGAATAGAGAATGGGTTGGAGTGAGGAAACACTTGAGGTAAGAAGATCCATGAGCAGGCTATTGCAGTAGTTCAGGCATGAAATGCTAAGGTTCTGCACCAGAGTGGTAAAAGTATCAGAGGAGAGAATAGGACATGCATGTTGGAGAGATGTTGCATAGGTGAAATTGTCAGGTCTTGGCAAGAGATTGGATAATGAGGGGGAGAGATAGTGCAAAGTCAAGGATAACTCCTAGGTTGTGATACTAAGGGAGATGAAGGATGGCGTTATCTACTGCATTAACAGGATAGGTAGGAGGAAGGGAGAGTTTAGGGGAAAAGATAATGAGTTCTGTTTTGGACGTGATAAATTTAAGATGTCTATGCCATATCCAGTTTTAGAGATCAGAAAGAGAGGAGAGATTGAAGGTCAGCAGAGAAGTTAGGTCAAGATGGGTAAATTGGAGAATCATCAGCTGATAATTAAATTCGTGGGAGCTAATGAGATCACCAAATGAAGTAGTATAGAGGGAGAAGAGAGTACAGCCCAACACAGAGCCAGCCCTATGGGATGCCTATGTGTTCAGGGAAATGATCTGAAAGAGGACACAGCAAAGGAGATTGAGGGGGAGTGGTCTGAAAAGTAGGAGAACAAGAGTGGCTCCCCAAAACCTAGAGAGAAGAGAATATAGACAAAGAAGAGGGTTATCAACAATGTCAAAGATTGCAAAAAGGCTGGGAAAAGATAAAGTTTGAGAAAAGGCCCCTGGATTTGACAATTGTGAGATTTATGGAAACTTTGAAGAGAGTAGTTTTAGTGAGAAGATGAGGTCAGAAGCCCAATTATAAAGGATTGAGAATGAGAGATGTGAAAGTGGAGCTGCCTCTTGTAGATGGCCTTTTTGAGAATTTTAGCCACAAAAGGTAGAAGAGCTGTAGGATAAAAGAGATGGGAGTATCAAGTGAGGGATTTTTGAGGGTAGAGGAGATGTTGACATGTTTGTAGACAGTAGAGAATGAGCCTGTAGACAAGCAGAGACAAAGAAAGTGATAAAGGGTGGATGACAAGGAGGGAAATCTATTATAGGAGATGGAATCCTTTGAACAGGTAAAGGTGCTAGCCTTAGCAAGGAGAAAGGTCATTTCATCCTGTGAGACAAAGGTGAAGAAGGAGGTAGTGTCAGAATGCCTATCAGCAATATGAAAATCAGAAGAGAGAATAAGAGGGATCTCACATCAAATGACGTTTAATTTTTTTCCTGTAAAATATACAGCAAGGTTCTCAGGATGGTGGGAGGCAATGTAATGGAATATTTGAGGAAGAATGTAAAGGTTTAGAAGAACCACTGCATAGGATGGGATAATGAATTGATAAAGGAGGCATAGAAGGATTGCTTAGCAGAATTGAGAGCCCAATTTTGGTTGTGTAACATGAATTTGTAGTGGACCCAATCAGATAGTTGTATGATTTTTCTCCTTCATTCAGCAGCATATGTATAGGACAATAAATGGTGGGAGTAATCCAAGGCTGAGGCTTGGCAGAGCATCATAGGTGAAACAATAAAGGAGGTAGGGACTCAAGAGGACAATGTGGAGTTGAACTAACTCACCAAGGGATTAAGATGGGGAAAACAGGAGAGAGTGGCTAATTCAGGGGAGATAGTCTAGGAGAGAATTGGAGTGGGGGAGGGTTAAAGGGATTGGAAGTCACCAATAAATTATGGTCAGATAAAGGAACTTCAAAATTTTTACCATAAAGGTGGTGTATTTGTGGGTGATGACAAGATCAATGTTTGGCCATTTTTGCATATGGTTGAGGTAGAAGGTTGAGGAGTAGCTGATGGGAAGTGATTAGGTTGAAGAACTGAGTAGTCAGGATGTTTGAGAGAGAATCAAATCTCAAAGGTCCTTCCCAGCTCTGAATCTATGATCACATGACCCAATGGAAAATCATGGAGGCATGAGAATGCAGGGAAAGTTCTTGGGAGAATAGAAAAAAGAGGATGCCACATTGCCCAGTTTGTGAAACATATAAAGAGTAGTAATATGATGAGACAGGAAATGAAAGATGACAACCACATGTGAGGACGCTTGAAGACCAGCCAGACCAAGGAGTTTCAGGGTGATCTGGTCCAATCCAGCTAGCATTTAATATGGGAGAAACATTGCATGTTGGACAACACAACTTCTGAGACCTCTTCTAATTCAAAATTTTGGTGATTGGTTTGCTATTTTAATATGAACATTAGAATCTGTGATCAATGTTTATAATGAGCAAAAAAGAGGAGTATACCACAACCCCATATCTTACCAGGCTATCTCTACCTTGGAAGCCTCTGAATCCCATCACTGTTTGAGAAGATGCCACTCTGAAAGGCTGCCATTCTTTCTCTCTCTCCTTTCTTCCTTCTGTCCTCCAAAACATCTTTAGAATATTCTCAGGATACTTAGCTGATTCCTCATATTTGACTTTCCTGATAAATTGGTAGTTCAGAGTTCTGGGTTTGGCAAGGGAAGCAAGGAGAAAAACCATGCTGGATCCATATTGACTAAATGTTACCAGAGCAATTTAAAAAAAAAAAATGAGTGTTGAAATGTATGAGTTGTGTGTTAGAGAGCAGCTGACTAAAATATGCTTTGTGGCACTGGGTAATAATGAGGGAAAGGTTATTTTGTTTTTAATTTTCTTTTTTTTTCTTTTTTTTTGCTTTTTGGAGGGGGGAAGGCAGAGTAATTGGGGGTAGTGACTTGCCCAAGGTCACACAGTTAGTAAGTGTTAAGTGTCTGAAGCTGGATTTGAACTCAGGTCCTCCTGACACCAGGATGGGTGCTCTATTCATTGTGCCACCTAGCTGCCTCTGTTTTTAATTTTAAAGGTAGTACTTGAATAAGAAATATATTCTAGGTACACTTGCATCCATCTGAGAGAAGTAAAAATGGCATGAATACTGCCCCAAAGATCTTTAGGATCATTTTCCAAAAGTCAAAATAGTAACAAAAAAAATAGTCAACATTTATATTAGCTGGAGGTGCAATGTAGTATATAGCTAGGTCCTAATCAGTGTAAATAATGAATCCTGTGAAGTGGTCACATTATTCAAATTTGCACTTCATATTTCCACTGGACTAGAACTAATTAACATATTTTACATAATTATAACTCTAAATAGTGCGAATTTGAATACTGAGACCACTTGAGGGAATTCATTATTTGAAATAATTATCACCTAGGTGTAGTGGATAGAGACTTGGCCACAGATACAAGATGACCTGTGTTCAAGTCAAAACTGACACATACTGGCTTTGGGACCCTGGGCAAATTAATTAACCCCTTTGTGTTCCTAAATAATTAAGAATATAAGTGTCAGAGAAAGTATAAGTCTACATTGGTAGAGTTAAGTTCTTCACTAGGAAGGAGCTCTCTACACCAATCACAAGTAAGGTAAACAACTATGTGTGTGTCTGTGTGCGTGTGTGTATGTACGTATGTGTATATATATATATATGAGATTGATATATATGTCCATATACATATATTTGTGTATATAACACATATGCTATATGTTTGTGTGTGCATGTGTATCACATTTAAGGCTTGCCAAAAAACTTTATGGATGTGTATGTGAAATCTCATTTGATTCTCTCCGTGTTACCTCCTGTGAGGTTGGTTCTACTAGTATCTCCATTTTGCACCTAAGGAAACTGGAGTTAGTAGAAGTTAAGTAACTTTTCCAGGTTCATACAGCTAGTCAGTGTCAGAAGCAGGATTCAAATCTAGGTCCCTTAAATTCCAAATCCGATTCTCTTTCCACTACATCCTATTGTCTTTCAAAACCTCCAGTAAATACTCTGTTAGCTTCTCATTTAACTTAAGGAATGCAAATAGATGACTTTTCACAGTTTAAAAAAACCTTTAACAAATGAGTGTAAAGTCCAACTTTTGAGAATTAAAAGGCGTCTTAAGACATCAAGGAGTGCAATTCCCTCAGATGAGGAAGTTGAGGCCCAGAAAGATCAGAAGGGAACAGTGGAAAGAATATTGGTTTGGGATTCAGAGAATCTGGGTTCAAATCCTGCCCCTGCTATTCATATGACTTTAGGCAGGTACTTCACTTCTCTCAGATTCACTTTCCTCATACTTCTTTTGAAGCATCCCGCATACCATTTTCCCAGTCACCATGGACCACAACGTAGATGATGTCATCCTCAATTCTTCAGTCTTCTCTCAATGCCTGTATCCAAACTGTTATGTCAAGGCCTGTTGATTTCATCTGTATAACATTCTGAATAGCCTCCCTTCTCTCCTCTGACAGATAGACTATTGCCATAGTCTGCTGGTGGCTCTCTCTGACCCTAGTCTCTCCCATTCCAGTCCATCTTCTCAGCTACCAAAGTGATTTTCTGGAAGCTCAGGTTGAACCATGTCATCCTCCTATGCAATAAATTCCATTGTCTCCCTGTCACCTTCAGGATCGAGGATAAAATCCCCTGTTCTAGCATGCAAAGTCCTTCACAACCTGGCCCCACCCTCCATTCCTAGAGCAGTATTCCCTTCCATGCATACTCTTTGATCTAGTGGCACTGGCCTCCTGGCTGTTCTTCAAGCGAGACACTCCATCTCTAAATTCTGGGCCTTTTTACTGGCTCTCCTCCATGCCTGGAATTCTCTCCTTTCCCATCTCTGCCTTCTGGATTCCCTGGACTCCTTCAAATCATTGCCAAAATTCCACCTTCAACAGGAAGCCTTTCTCAATCTCAATTTTATTATTATCCCTATTTTGATAATATTCTATTTATCTTATTTATATACCATGCTTGTACATAGTTGTTTGCATATTGTCTCCCTGATTAGATTCTGAGCTCCTAGAGGGCAGAGTGTCTTTTGCCTTCCTTTGTTTCCCTAGACCTTAGCATAATGCCTTAGCATGCAATAAGCGCTCAATAAATGTTTGTTGACTGACTCACCTATAATATGAGAAGTTTGGATCTGGTAGTTATTTATATCCCTTTTAGCTCTAACTCTGATCCTAAGATCACCTCTCCAAACGCAGGCATCTTCTTTCACTCATGGAATCATGTATTGCACTGAAGTCCAATATTAAGCAGTATTAAGTGGCAGAGCTGAGATTTGAACCATGGTCCTCTGATTGCAAATGTACCACTCTTTTGACTGTGCCACATTGCTTCAGATAGGAATAATGGAAAGAAGGAATAATGATCACTAATAATCTCATAAACCCTCAGAACCTACCTATTTTTATCTTTCCTATCTCCAGATGATTAGGTAACATGCTAGGGATTTTTTGGCATTTCCCTGAGGTGTTCTCAGGCCTGTTTCTGTGCTCATTAAACATTTGAGAAGTTGGGGTAAGAGGAATTTGGAAACAACTTTTTTTTTCTTTGTCATGTCACAGGGACCTTCACAGATATTAAGGAATAGACAAGATTGGAAGGATACATACAGTAAGACCAAACTAACCCTGTGTCATAAATTTCCTTGTTCTATCATCTGACATTTTATTGATTCAAGATGTGTAGAGCAGAAGTCATGTAACCCTAACTGGGAGCTTACAAGGACATAATATCTGTGTAGAACTCACCATGTGACCCTCTCCAATGGTCTGTCGAATCTTACATTTCAATAGATAATGGTGAAAGGTTTGAGAAAAATGTTGCTATCTCCCTGTAGGGACATTTGACCCTCAGTCACCATGATGTGCAGCCTGACTGGCATGTATTTACAGATCAAAGAACATCTCAGATATTCTCTCTCTCTCTCTCCTCTCTCTCTCTCTCTCTCTCTCTCTTCTCTCTCTCTCTTCTCTCTCTCTCTCTCTTCTCTCTCTCTCTTCTCTCTCTCTCTCTCTTCTCACTCTCTCTCTCTCTTCTCGCTCTCTCTCTCTCATTACTTAGCTGCACAACAACCTTTTATTCTTGATTATTTATGCATTAGCAGCATGGAATGGAGATGTGCTATGGGGAAAGTTATTATTTACTAATTTGCTGCTTTTAAAATACACAGCACACTATCTATTATGTATCACGCATCACAATTACAACAACAGTTTAATTAATCACCAGTACCCTGTTTTGTACCAATCTACAGCAGGATTCTGGGTAATGGTGTTGTTTACTATTTAGCAAAGTACCCACACTTCACTCTGTTTCACTACATTAAACTGCTCAAATAAAGCAAACGGATATTGAAAAGAGTTGGCCATCTGCCTTTATTTTCTTTTACTTTTGTTTAAAAAAAAAAAAAAGCCCTCCTCTCAAAGGAAAAAAAGAACACAGCCGTGAAACTGATAGTGACAAAAAAACACTCTTTTTTTATCAGGTCAGAATCTCATCTAGATGCAGTTTTGATGAATGGGGGGGGGGGGGAGGCTTGTTTTGTGGATTTCAAGTGGGTCTCAAGACCAGCCATGGAGTCTAATGATTATTTAACGGTGCTGCACTTGAGGCTGGATTATGGGAGCCTCCTCTTAGCCCTTTAAGAGTTTGATGAATAGGTCTTGTGACAGGCATCTAGGAATAAACAAGAATTCATCAGTCTGCATAAGAAGAAGCCAGTTTATAGATTAAGTTTCTTGAGGTAATTCATGAGGTCAGTCCCATTTAGCTGTAGACTATTAGGGCTCAGCTTTTGAGAGTGGCCATACAGAGGAGTTACTCCAAATGGACCCCGCTCACACAAAGCCCCCTTTCAGAAAGAAGCCTGCAATTTTTATGACCCCACGGCTAGGAAGCACATCAACTTGTCACTGCACAGATCTGTGGGGGCAGGACCTCATCACTCTATTAAAGAGCTCTGTGACCCTATTGATTTGAAGTATTTAAAGCAGGGGTGAAGTTCAAAGCAATTTCTTTTCTATACTATTACTCAGCCTCTCCTTGTCTTGGCACTAAAACATCTGCTGTCAGTTCCTCTCTGTTGTCTGACTCTGGAATCTGTCACCAGAGAACAGAGTAGTTTTATTTAAAATAAATTGGATTCCTTTTCAGTTCTCAGCATTTTGTATTGTGATCAATGGTTTACACTCCTTCATCTGCCATGAGGCTTAACTGCAAGTGTATCCTATTATGTCTCTTTAGGGGAAAACCAAAGCTGAGATGGCTTTTAAGGCTCGAGGAACAGAAACTAGCCTCAGAACTAGGTAGCAGCCACCAGCTTCTCTAATTGGACAAGGAGCAAAAATAACAACCTTTCATTTTCCAAAAACAAAATATAGCAAGAGGAGGGGTGGGGTGGTAAACACAGCTCCAAATGTGGCTCCAGGACCCAAATGCTAACCATTCCTCTAAAAAATAAATAAACCAACTCATATTTGCTCCAAGAAATGAAAACCAAATAAACAACTCGGTTATTTTTAAATGCCAGCAGGTAAGGTAAACCTTAGAGCCAGTTCTGAAAGGTGTTTTGCTAAACAATACCAGCTGCCATACTTGTTCTGTGAAAACTGCAGGAACTTGAGTGCATTTTGAATGGTTAATAATACATTAGACATTGTGCATGCATTACAGGCCTGATGGTGGGAAACTGGTAGCCTTTTTATTTGTTCTTCAGGCAGGTCCACAAGCCAATTTGGACAATGTACTAATGCTCTAATGATATCAGGGACATTTGGGGCAAGGGGAATCATAACCGGGAGTGAAAAAAATGGTTAAAAACATCACAAAGATTATAGAGGGCTTTTTTTAATGAGTATTTTCATTCACCAAATACTGCTTTGCAATAGAGCTATATCAGAACAGAATTGTTTGTCTCAAAAGATAGTGGATTCCCCCTCCCTTGAGGGGACTGAATGATCAAGTGTATAGGATATTATGGGGTTTTCTCAGGTGTGAGTTAAACTAAATGGCTGTTGAAATCTATTCTAATTGTCAAAGTCTGGGATTCTGTGACTTCTGGAGCTTGTGTGTCAAATGAATTAGTGAAAGGCCCTATGGTTTGGTCATAATAACTACTACAGTGGTCCCCATGCCAATGTCTTAGATCCTAGGAGGACCTGACCAATAATGCTCAAAAAAGTACCAATATAGACATCTCTAGGACGAGGGGCAGGGGAAGAGAGAAAAAAAGGAAAAAAGTTACAAGTTAAAAGATAATTTTAATATATATTTAAAAGGAATAGTTCATAGTAGATTTGCAGTTTCATGTGCAATCATCTTTTTTTTCCTATTCTACTATGTTATAGAAATGTTTTTTTATTTCTTAAGTGTATGAGAGTGAGAGACAGAGAGAGAGACAGAGACAGAGAGACTGTGTGTGAGAGACAGAGACAGAGAAAAAGAGAGAGAGACAGAGAGACAGAGTGTGTATGTGCGTGTGGGTGTGCATGTCTGTGTGTGTACGTGTGTGAGAGAGAGAGACAGAGAGATACAGAGAAAGATGAAGACAAAGACAGAGTGAGATCAAGTCAGACAGAGACAGGGAAAGAGACAGGAATAGAGAAAGGAGAGAAAGAGAAGGAGAAAAGGGGGAATAGAAGGAGAGAGAATGGCCCCATGCCCTACTTTTCTTTCAGGTCAGCAGGTGACTTAATGATGCCTTGTGTGGAGTTCCTGCTAAAACCATCTTGCCCTGAGTCCTTTGCCTGCGAATAGAAGAGCTAGAATTTCTTTTTGTTTTATTTTTTCTTGTCTCTTCTTCTTTAACCTGAAAACAACACACATTCCTGATAAATCTCCTGGCAAATGTGTACACACACACACACACACACACATATACACATACACACACATATACATATATAAAGTATGTGTATGTGTTTGTATATGCATATATATGCATATGTGTATCTATATGTATATATTAGGGGTTACCGTAACTGAAACAAAGGAGATATACTCAGTATGACGTGGAGTTTTGAGGTGAGGAATAAGTCATAGCATGTTGCTACTGAGGTGAGAGCGACAGGGAAATAGAGGGTCACAGGACCACACATTTAGAGCTAAAAAGGATCTTAGAGTCATTTACTCAGTCAGTAATCATGTATTAAGTACTTACCATGTGCCAAGCACTGAGGATACAAACACAAGAAAAAGGAACACTACTCCCTGCCCTCTCTAGTGGTGCAAGAGAACACATGAATAGTGGGGGGAGGAGAGGTACTGGCTTAGGGCTGGGGCATGGCAGAGAAGTCCTGACTGCAACCTGTTGAGAAATAAAGAAATGACTTGGCCTGGGTGCCCTCTTTAAGGAACCATCTAATCAAAAAGAAGACCCCAGGGGCTGAGGGTACTTGAGTGGTGTGAATCCCAGTATGACATGATCTTCCAGGATGAAGTTTTCTGGAGCGTGATGGAGGAATCAGATTCCACCCTGACTTCTCTTCACTCCCAGACTTCCTTGGATTCTTCCCTCTCTTGTCCCCTCCATCTTTAGCTAGGTTCTTCTTTCCTGTCTACCTTGTATTCTTTCCTAGTCTTTGACCCAAAAAAGACTTCCTCAGTCAAATTCAAGAAGAATTCTGTTGAGAAGTGAAGCCATTTAGTCCAATCTCCTTATTTTAGAGGCAAAGAACTAAGTCTCAGAGAGGTTAAATGATTTGCCCAAGGTCACACAAATAGAAAGGATCAGAGACAGAATTTGAACCCAGGATCTCTGACTCTAAATCTAGCTTTTAATAGCTAGTGTGGATAGGGAACAGGAATCGGGAAACATTTCAGGTATTATCAAGAAGGGCTAAGAGTCTAGTTGAGACTAGATAATAGATTTGTAGGTGATCCAGCCAGTATAGTTATATGACTTCTTTGAGGGGCTGTCACCAACTTGAGGAAGAACATAGAGAGAGAGAACAGATGGTGAGGATGACCCAGGATTTTGGTTTGGTAACGTGTATCAGCATCAACAGGACAAGGAGACAAGGGATCAAAGGTAGGGGATAGCATTTATTTGAACTGATCAATCACAGGTTCAAGACTGGGAAAAATAATACAAAATAAAAATGATAACTTTTATAGCTATTTAAAGTTTGCCAAGCACTTTATAAATATTATCTCATTTTTTCCCTCACAACAACCTTAAGAAGTCAGTGGCACTATTATCCCCATTCTATGGTTGAGGAAACCAAGACTGTGGAAGTTGTTCTTGCTGAGGATCACATAGCTAGGAAGCATCTAAGGGTAGATTTGAATTCAGATCTGTCCTAATTGCAGGCCCAGCATGATATCCACTGTGCCACTGTTCTGGGAATCTGAAGATCTTCCCTGCCCTTAGGCCCTTTGCTAAAGTGGCTTAAGTGACTCTGAGACCCTTCCCAGATTTGAAAGTATACTCTGTCCCCTAATAGGCTGAATGTGGTCACGTGGAGTCTGTGGTGGGAGGCTTGTTCTTCAGGAATGCCCACACCTTATTACTTTGTGATTGGGCAGTGGGTCAAGAGGGTAACATTCTCTGAGCCAGGAGAAGGCTATATATATGCCCTGATATGAGGTTTTGCTTTGGG
>CM053587.1:237711781-237729097 GCA_028646515.1 Pseudochirops corinnae | reverse complement strand
ATAGGTATGGATGTGATGGTCAGATGACTGGAAGCCCGTCTGCTGATCTGTTTCTCTGTCTGCTTGTAGCTTGTGTTTGTAACTTGTGTTTGCATTCTCTGAAGTTCAGGGTGCTGACTTTTTCCCCTGAACTGGGTAAATGATATATGTTTGATTGATTAAAATACAATTGTTAACCCATTTTGAGTTGCTTTCCTTTAGAAAAGCAGATCTAAGAACCTGTGCTAGCAGCAACCCTGGGTATGCTAAGGTGCTTGCTGATACAGCCACTTGGCTTTTTCTCCAGTTACTGATGCCTTCATACTAGCTGGATAGTGGGATCCTCTAAGGAGGAGAGATAGTTTCTCTGTATCTACTAGAGCCTTCTTCTCTTAGCTTACCTTCTATCTATTCTGTATGTATTTATCTACTTATTATATACCTGTTATCTTCCTCATTAGAAGGTAATCTCCTTGTTTGCAGGGATTTTTTTTAACCTTTCTTTGAGTTTAGTGTAGTGCCTAACACAGATGATGACTATGAGTTCCCTCCAGAGCATACTCAGGATCCCCCCAGAAGTCAAAGATCCTAGAGACAGACAATGCCACCTGTAGTGAACAGGACCCCGGGTATTCCACTGAATTCATGTGATGCTCGCTAGCTCTGGGTTGTCATCCTTAGAACTACAAAAACTCACATTGATGTAGTACTTTTGGTTTTGAAAAGTGCTTTAAATATATTACCTTCTATGATTCACCCAACATTCCTGTGAAGTTAGTACTATAGTTGTCATTATCTCCATTTTATAGATGAGGTAACTGAAAGAGACATTATATGACTTATCCAGAGTCTCACAACTAGTACATGTCTGATGATGGATTAGAACCCAATTTCAACTCTGACATTCTCCCCACTAAGGTGCATTCTCTTTTTGCTGCGTCCCAAAAATATCAGTGCATGAATTACTCCCAGAAGTAAGCCCAGATGGGAAATAAGCTTCCATCGCCTAATCTTGGAGGTCCTGGGAGTAGAGTGTCTCGAGTGCCTTTGGTGTACTGAAACTTGGGAGTCTCTAATGGCTATGAATCACCTTCAGCACAGCCCTCTTCTCACCCTTAGTGGCACTATGGACCTGCCAATGGCCTTGTTGTGAATCTTTAAATTCGAAAACTCTTGCCAATCAGAGTTGGCCTTCCTAGGTTTTACGTCTCTAGCAATCAACTAGCACTTATGTTCTTTGCCCTCCTGGAGATCTCAATGGGCTTGGCCTTGAAAGCACTCTCTCTGTTTCTCTGTCTCTTCTCTCTCTCTGTCTCTCTGTCTGTCTCTCTCTGTCTGTCTCTCTCTCTCTCTCTGTCTCTCTGTCTCTCTTTCTTTCTCTCTGTCTCTCTGTCTCTCTGCTTCTCCCTCTCTCTCTTTCTCTCTCTCTCTCTTTCTCTCTCTCTCTTTCTCTCTATCTCTCTCTCTCTGACTCTCTCTCTCTCTGTCTCTCTCTCTCTCTGTCTCTCTCTCTCTCTCTCTCTGTCTCTCTCTCTCTCTCTCTCTCTCTCTCTGTCTCTCTCTCTCTCTCTCTCTCTCTCTCTATCTCTCACTTCTTCCCAACCTCCATTTCTCTCAAAACTGTTCAACCGGTTTCTAGCTCCACCAACAGTAAATTACCATTCCTGTTTACCATTTAAGGCATCTTTATTTCCTCTTACAAGGGGTGGCAGAAGAGACACATGAAAATGGCGACCCACTCCAATCTTGATACAATTGGAATAGGCTTGAATTTTGAGACAGAAGGTATAAGTTCAAATCTAGCCTCTCTCACCTGACTAATATGCATGACCTTCAGCAAGTAACTAAACCTCTCTGGATCTTATTGTCCTCAACAATAAAATAAGGAAGATTAAACTAAATAACCTCTAAAATAATTTCTAGTTCTTAATCTATAATTTTGCAATAATAGACAATATTTCCTTATTTATATGAACATCAGAAGTCACAGAACTAGAGCTAGAATTGGAGAACCTCAGAAACCCTTTAATCCAGTCTCCTTATGTTACATATGAGGAAACTGAGGCCTGGGCTAGTCAGTGACTTACCCAAGTTCATAAAGTAGTAATTGTCAAAGACGTGATATGAATCCAGGTCCTCTGGCACCAGAGTCCATGTTTTCTTGTTTTTATTCTTATACCAGGAAAAAAGAGAAGAATCCTGAAAGGAGGGTATGGTGCAGTTATTCAGGTTTCCCAATGCACTAAGGTAAAGCACTAGAACCCTCTAATAGTTTAAACAGAGGCTTGAGTTGATTCTACATCATATGGTAACAATCACTCATATTTACATAGTGCTTTAAGAATGACAAGTCATTTTCCTCACCAACAACCCTTCAAAGTGGGTAACAGAAGCATCATTTTTCCCATTTTACAGATGAGGAAACTGAAGCTCATAATGGTCAAGTGACTTGCCCTAAGTCATACATCTAATAAGTGACAGAGATGTAAGATTCAAACCCCAGTTTCCTGACTCTGAATCCAGTGTTCTTTCTGTCATATTGGTCTGCTTCTCATAATTTAATTCATTTGCAAAACATGTGTGATTTTCTCTGAAGTGGACCTGGATGGAGAAACTTCCATTTGGGCATCTTTTCTTCCTAAAGCTGCTTGTGAGTAGTTGTACCTTTCTAGGGGCAGGACTTACATTTATGCAACTCTGACAATTGTCGCTTATTCAGTGCTATCATCAGATATCTAGCTGTGGTTCTGACTGATATATATTGTGTGGTTTTCTGGTCAGTCAGAGTACAGTAGTGTCATTTGTTATTTGTAAAATCATAAATATGTGTCCTTTTGAGCTCAGTCCTTTCCTTTAGTCAGCACAGAAAGTAGCTCAGAGGTCAACTGTAAATATAGCAGCAGCATCTCTTCCTGAGAATTTTCAATAAAGGAAGCACAAAAGATTGGAGAGAGATAATAGTTTGCATTCAGCACCTCTAAGAAAGTCTGAAATAAACAAGATTCAACTCTATTTCTCATAACTTTAATATGAAAAAAAAATGGAGCCGTTTGGTTGTCAGTAGGAACAGAACACCGTTACAAGTTGATATCATCCTGAGTTCATGCAGCCAAATACATTGGCATTTACAGCATATTCTCCTGGGGCACATTTCAAACCAAAACTGAAACTTGATGGAACACTGTATTCTGTTTAAAAAAAAAAAGGTTGGGGAGGAGGGGAAAGAATAGAATGATATAGCCATAGCTATGACAAATGGTTAGTTTCAAAACCAAGTGGCTTCCTTCTAGAAATCTATATGTTGAAAGTCAGTCCAAAGACACAAATCAAAATGTTTATTTTGTGTAGGATTATGACTTATCCTAAGATGAAGCAGTCCTATTTATTTTTTCAGGACGATTCTAGATCTCTAAATAGAGAGGCATAATACAAGGGGTCATTTTACTGGTGCTATTTTTTCATTATATTTGAGAACTAGATCTATCCCCAAAGGGCAGCATCTCTTCCAAGAAAATAGGACACTCTGTGGACTAGGCTGAAATTGAAGTAAGACTTTAGAAATATGAGTGCAAATTCTACCTTTAGAAATTTTCTCAT
Source organism: Pseudochirops corinnae (assembly GCA_028646515.1). NCBI lineage: Eukaryota > Metazoa > Chordata > Mammalia > Diprotodontia > Pseudocheiridae > Pseudochirops > Pseudochirops corinnae. The sequence continues at coordinate 237,725,521 of CM053587.1, read as the reverse complement.
GGTATCTCTTATCTTTTTCTTGAGTAGAAGTCATTATGACAATATCCAATGCTAACCTGCCTCATAGACTACTTCGTTATCCTCATCGCCATAGAGTTGAAACACTAAGAGAACATTAGGCACCATACCAAAATCAGACCAGGAAACTTTTACCACATCAGATTAGTCTAAGTTCATAAAGCCTACTGCAACTAATAATAAACAAACAAACAGACAGACAGACAAAAAAATAAATGACTTTTATATATTACTTTAAAGTTTGCAAAACACATTATGAATATTATTTCATTTTATCCACATATCCACATTTTATCCACCCAGGAAATTAGGTGCTATTTTCATCCTCCTTTTTTTAAGTGAGGAGACACAGAATAAAGGACCTAACCAGGCTCACACACCTAGTAAGTACCCAAAGCTCAATTTAAAATCAGATCTTTTTTTTTTAAACTCCAGGCCCAGTGCTCTATCCACTGAGAAATCTAACTACCTAAACAAAGGCACTTTTCAAATATCATTGAAACACAGTTTATGTCAGCCACAGGACTTGTCAAAAATACTCACGTAAATGCACAAAATATATCTGTTTGTATATGTATTTAGATAATATACGCATATGCTTTGGCATGTATATATACATATGTATGTATGTGTGTGTGTGTGTATGTGTGTATGTGGAAAGAGAGAGAAAGGGAAAGAGAGAACTCATTTTTAATGGTATTTGTCCATTCAAGTGTCTCAGAAAAGATTTCATGTCAAAATTCAAGGATAGACTTGCACACATAAATCACAACTGAAGACCAAACATTGACCAAACAATAAACCAATTAAAGAATGCATGGGTTCTATTTATATGAAATAATTTACATAATTTTTTGTATTTTATATAAAATAAATATTTATATTTTAATTCCAAAAGTCCATTTCTTTGTTCTGTGGTAGTAATGACAATGGTGGTAGTAGTGGTGGTGGTAGTAGTTGTTGTTTAACTAAGATGATCTGCCCTAATTATGGGCTTTTTGTGATCTTAAGGAAATGAAAATGTGTTTAGATTTTACAAGTCTATTTCTGGATCACCCAAAGAGCAGTCAGATAGACACATGATGAGTATGAGCAAGCCCACATGTGTCTGCAACACATTATAAACAAGGAATTATACAAGAGGAGTCATCCAAGGGAAACCATTAGAGAAATGTATGACTGGCAGAAAAATTAAAAAGATGGGAGAGCCACATGGTAAGAGAAAATAATATAGCTGATGGACAAGCCTGTGTGCTTCATTAGTAGAAATACAATATCAAACTCAAGCAAGACTCTCAGAATTTATCAGACCTCATGAAGACCTTTTATGCATGGATTGCTATTCAAGTTGCTGAAGAAAATAATACATACATGGAAGTATATTTACATCATCGTTTTGGATTTTATTTCAGGAAGCCAAGGCCATTTCTGCTTTCATTTAGAAATGAAAGTAGCAAATGATCTTGGCTTTTACCTAAAAGACTTTTAAAGGTCCTAAAGGACCATCTTTCTCAATTGTAGTACAAACACAAAGAAAATTAATGAATTGCCTAATCACCCTTCTCTGTTTTGAATATTTAGCAATGACAACACACATTCTTCCAGAGTGATATAGCAAGACCAACAACCATACCCCACCCTGAGAATATTCATTAAAAATAACATAAAAGACTAGTTAATAATCAGTATTTTGGAACCCCAAGGTATATGAGAATTCTTTGATTGAACTTGCCTCTCAAATTTAACTTCTTTCAAGGTGCTGCCTCCTATGGGAAACTGCTCCTGATTCTCCCTTTATCAAAAAGTTTAGTCCTCTCTCTCTTTGCTAAATATCTTGTACTTACCAAGTAGAACATTGGCCTTGGAAACAGGAACACTTGGGTTCAAATCTCAGTTCAGGCACTTACTAACTATATGACTATGGGCAAATCACTTAACTTCTCTGTTTCTTCATTTGTAAACTGTAAATCTCTAAGGTCATTTCCAGATCTAAATCTATGAACTTTTAACCTATGATCTGTGGAAGAGTGTGTTCCATTCACCGCCCCACTCCTCAACCCCCACCATCAGTAGAATACCCCAGCAGAGTACCTCTTGAGAGCAGGGATTTTTTTTTCTTTCTGTCCCTAGGGTCTAGTGCTATACCTGAAATAGAAGACAAGTTTCACAAAAAAAACCTTCAATTCACGTTCTTTTCCCTTCAATGTATTTGACATGGAACAAAGGGCATTGCTTCCAGGGGTCAAGAGAAACAAATCCTAAATTCCTAAATCTAAAGCCTAAATTTTAAAAAATACTTTAAGATGATTCTTACTGATAAAGTATCGCTTGCTTTTATGTCACTTTCATTTCTCAATATATCCTTCCCCTCTACCCAAAGAGCTGTCCCTGGTATTATTATAGCTCCTGGTAATAAAGAATGTTAAAAGGTGGCAGTGAAGGGGGTTGGGGGAAGGAAGGAGAGAGAGAGACAGAGAGAGAGAGAGAATAGCACTTCAGCAAAATAAAAAAAACCCACACCAATTGAATTGGACAACATAAGCAACACTGTACACCCATAATTTTCCTCTTCAAAAAGGGGGAGCCAATTTTGATAAACCCACAATACTCAAGTTTCATGGTTGTTGTTATTGTTTTTTAATTTTTTTTTATACTGTTAATCATTGTGTATATGTATTTTTTGGTTCCCATAACTTCACTCTGTATCAACTCCTAAGTCTTTCCATTCTTCTGATTTCTGCACGGTCATTCTTAAGGTAAAGTTACTGTATGCTGTGACATTTGCATGGCACAAATGGTTTGGCCATCCCCCATTCAATGGACATATACTTTGTCTTTATTTCTTTACAAAACATGACCTCAGAGGGTGTGCTTTAGGTTTCCTGTCATTCTCTGAGCACAAGTACAGAATGAGAATAAGGCACAGCCCTGGGAACAACATTGTCTCTTTGGTCAAAGTGGTCAAATGGAGACCACCAGCTCCGTAGACTGTAGTCTGATGAAATATTTCCTGATGTGCTTTTGGGAACTTCCCTTTCTCTTTGATCAAAAGCTTCCTATGGTCAAACATTACATGTTGTTCAAGCTGATTATTGTACAACACAGTGTTATACACAGGGGACAATTAACTCTAACTTCCTTGGCTGACAACAGCAGAATCAAAAGAGTCCCATAGAGATGTGCTAAATGTCAAGGAACACTATCATTTGATCATACTGGGGGGAGTACAGGGAGGTGTTCCTTAAGCTTATAATAGCAGGGCCACAGAATTAGTGCTGGAAGAACCCTTAAAAGTCATCTAGTCAAATATACTTATTTTATAGCTGAGGAAATCTAGATCCAGAAGAGTGAACAAAATGGCCTGAGGTTACTCAGGTAGTGAAGGGCAGAACTAGAATTGGAAATCTAGACCATCCAATGACAGATTCAGAGTTTTTCTTTCCCCTACTTCTACTTCCCCTCCCCATGGTACCTCAAATTATACATGGGGAGGTGGAGTGTCTTGTGTGAGAAACAATAATGGGTGAGCACAACTAAACTATGGGCAGTAGGTGGCATCATAGTGGACAGAGTGGTAGGCCTGGACTCAGGAAGATTCATCTCTGTGATTTCAAATCTGGCCTCAGACACTCATTAGCTGTGTGACCCTGGCGAAGTCACATAATTCTGTGTATCTTAGATTCCTCATCTGTAAAATTAACTGGAGAAGGAAGTGCAAACCACTCTTTGCCAAGAAAACTTCAAAGTGGGTCATGAAGAGTAGGACATGACTAAAATGACTGAACAATAACAATGGCTAGACTGTGGAATTTGGGGAGGGAAATCATATAAGAACATTGGAGGCATAGAAAGGGGCCAAGTTGTTGGTTGGTTGTTGTCCTTTGTTCTCCAAGAGGATCAAAATGACATCACTATGTTAAAGTCAAGTTACAAAGATTCTGACTGTTACTGATGAAACCAATACAAGCTTGGAATGCTCTACCACAGGTTGGGCACAAATAGTCCATGTGAACATTTGGGGTGGATTCTCCAAATTCACACATTTCATATTTCTTTAGTGCTACTTCAATTCTGCTTTGCTCATAGAACACAGTACTTTCTCTGATGAGGGCACAGCATGGTGGGCAATCCTGTGCCAGTGTCTCCCGTGTCACATAATCAATTCCAAAGTTCTTAAGAGAAATCTTGAGGGTGTCCTTATATCACTTCTTCTGACCATCATATGAGCACTTGCCCTGTGTGAGTTCTTCGTAAAAGGTTGTAAAATGTCTTAAATGCCAAGCAGAGAGTTTATACAGGGTATGCCAAAAGTCTTAGTGCAGATTAAGCTCTTAATAACAGAAAACTACATGAAAACTTTTGGAATACCCTGCATCTGATCCTTGAGATAATTGTGATTCATTGGAGTTTATTGAGTTAGGGGAGAGCAGGGGTATACCACAATTAACTCTGTGCTTTAAGAAAATCACTTTGTCAGCTATGTGGAAGATCCACTGGAATGGGAGATGCTTGAGGCAAAGAAGGCCAATTAAAGGCTATAATAATAGCCTCAGCAAGAGGTGATGAGAAACTAAATTAGAAGTAGAAATAAAAATATTCACCAATAATTGGAAACGTGGGGTGGGTAAGAGTGATGAGATGAAGATAGCACCAAGGACGTGAGTCCTTGGAAGAACAGTTATGCCCCAGATAACAATTCAGGAGTTCAGAAGTAGAGTGGGTTTTGGGGGAGAAGATAATGAGTTCTATTCTGGATATGTTGAGTTTGAGATGCCTATGGGATATCCAGTTTGAAATGTCTACTGATAAGTTTGTACTGTGGGACTGAGGCGCAGGAGAAAGATTCAGGATGAATATATACATCTGAAAGTCATCTGCTTAGATGATAGCTGAACCTTTAGGAATCTAATAAGACTACTTAGTGTGAGAGTATAAAAAAAAAAAACCAGAAAATAAGCCTATGATGGAACTTTGAAATGAACGCACAGTATAACATGGTTGTTGATCCAGCAAAGGAGACAGAGAGAAGTATTCAAACAGGCAGAATGAAAACCAGGAAAAAAGAGTAATATGAAAAGCCCAAAGAAGAAATAGTATCCAAGAGCAGGTGGTCAATAGTCCCCAGGGTTGTTGAGAATTCATGGAGGATGAGGATTAAGAAAATACAATTCAAGCTGGCTATTAAGAAATCATTAAAGGTAACAGTTTTAGTTGAGAAAAGAAGTCAGAAACTAGATTGCAATGGAGATGCATGGCAGGAATATTCTAGGATTGACTTTTGGCAAGGTGTGAATAGCAATCAAATAAGGGAGCAAGGGAATTCACAGCAGAGAATAGCACAGAGCTGTGTGATTCTCTGCTGCCATCAGAAGATAAAATTTAAATTCCTCAGTTTGTTAAAGTTTGCCAAAGTCCAGCCCCAGACTAAATTTTCCCAGGAAAATTGCATATTACTGCACTTCATCCTTTCTATGTTTTAGTCAAACTGTCCTGTTTGCTCTTTCCCAAATTTGCCATGTCATGTCTTACCTCCAAGCCCAGAGTGCATGCCCTCCTTACCTTCCTTTCTTAGAATTCCTAGTTATCATCAAAGCTCAGCTTTTGTCCTCCTTCCTACAAGAAGCCTTTCCTAATTTCCTTTGTTTTTAGTATCCTATCCTTCTTCCCCGAAATAATCATGTATGTTCTTTTTTACTCACTTAAAAAGCATTATGAATTTAACAAACATCAATAAAACTATGACTGCACAGTAGATCAGAAAAAGAGGGTTATATATCATATGTATTCTTGCCTGTTTACATGGTGTATTCCTGATTCTTCCTAGTAGAATGCAAAAGTCACTCTAAACACTACTTTGCTATTCAGGGTAATGATGATGGTCTGGCTAGAAAACCTGGGCTTCTAGGACACCAGGTGAAGGGAATGATGGGATGCTGAGATGCCTGGGTATCAGAATACTTGCTTTCCAATCCCTTTACCTAAAATGAAAAAATTGGCCAAAGACCAAGGCCTGTCTCCTGAGTTATGTGGCCTTGTAGAGAAGGTTCAAGATTCCTTCTCTTATAACATTGTCTTTCATCAGATACTGTCAGCAAAGGAGGCAAACCAACAGCAGAATAACCACAAATAAAAAAATGTTGACATTCTTGCTGTTGGTCCTTTTTGAATGTTTTCAGTCAAAGAGACACCTATTTACCATGTAGAAAGCAAAACAGAATGAATTACAGAATGTCAAGGTATGCACCAGCATCTCTCCAAGTCACTTCCGTTACACATCATCAGGATTTTCCCAGGAGCAGATGTCCTAGCCTCTCCACATGTGGCAACCCTGCCAAAGGTTCTTGGTAGTTGTGCCATACCATTATACAAGTATTCTTGATTTTCCCAAAGTGTTTTTAAAAATTATTTGCTTGATAAATTATTTTCTAACAACGTTGAATCTAGCTGCTTCTGAGACAATGGCACTCTTTGGTAAGCTGAATTCACTATCTTGAGGTAGAGTGACTAGTGAATAGCATGCTCGGTTTGGAGTCCAAAAGACCTTGGCTATTCAAAATCAGCCTCTAACATCTGCTAGCTTTGACACTTGGGCAAGTAATCTACTCTTTATGTGTCTCAAGAAATTTCCTAGGACTTAACTACAAAGTCACAGAACAGCTCTCTTTGAAGCATTTCTATTGGCTATCCATAGTTCCCCAGGCAATATCATCAATGCTTTGCCCCTATATAGAAGCTCAGCTAACATTAATGGTAATGTATATGCGTGAATTAACACAAAGAGGCTATGATGTTCCAGATCAAAGGATCATGAATCCAGAGCCAGAAGAGTCTTTAGAGACCACCTAATCCACTTCCTTCCTTTCACAAATGAGGAAAACACAGATCCAGAGAGGATAAATTATTTGCTCAGACTCACAAATGTAGTAAGAGATAGTTGAGATTTGAGCCCTGGTCCTTTGACTCCATTCAGTGCTCTTTGCTTAATACTCTGCCTCTCTGTGTCTCTCATAATCTTTCTGTGATTGCTAGATATCAGGAGGTTAAAAGTATAATCAATTAAGGTTATTGCTGCTTAGTTTTTAGGTATCTCTCTTTTTTTTTTTTCTTATTGTTGAAATCTGGGGTCTAGAAAGCAGCAGCTCCAGAAAGGATAAGAAGTATGTTCGATCAAAATATTCTAAGATTTATTTCTGTAAAGTAATCACAAGAAGAGGTTCAAGGCCTTGGCTGGTTGTGCACACGTACACATATACACACAAAAGACCTGAAATGTGGCTGAATCAGAGAAGATGATTTCCTTGTTCCTTGGGCTTAGATGCGACCCCGACTGCACCCCCATCTTGATAGATAACTCAGCTGATAAGTAACTCATTTGCTAGGGAGAGCAGAAGTTTTCAAATTGAGAAACTGGGAGACCTTTATCCCTCGAGTCTTTGAAAATCAAATATAGTTTAACCACTGGAGATTATAGGGAATTAATTTTCCCACACTGAGACCAAAGCCACTGGACCTGGAAGTGGAGTTGAAGACTGAAGAAACCGGAAATACTAGCTGAATATCTAGGAGTCTGTCTCTGCTAGGTATCCCAAAAAGCTTAGGACTTGAAACAAAGGTTTTTCTGCTGAAAATGAGAAGGTCTTACAGCCAAGACTCTGAGAGAAAACAGATAGGCCTAAGGAAAAAAACACTCAAAAGGTTTTTGTTTGTTCCCCCTACCTAAGCGATAGCTTTTACTGTTCTATGAATAGAAGCTAAAGCTTGCCATAGAACATGTAAAATGTTTTTAAATTTGAAATTAAAGAATATGACAGAGTCCATTCTTCTCAAGAGGTAGAAATAGCACTAAAATGAAGGCCAGAAGCTGGCAATAGGGAGAGCATCCCCCTGTTCTCTGTGGAAAAGAACAAGCAACATTTGTTAGAGACTAGTCTTCCTGCGCAACAAAACATGGAAGAATCTAAACAGCCAGTGGGGCAGTGTCCCCCAAAGACAACACTTCTGGTAGAAATTGCCCATCCTGGGGAGGCTTCCAGGTCTGGTGGGAGCAGCGTAATGATGTCATCAGAAGATATCCATGTCCCTGAAATATCAGAAGTATGAGGTGCTCTTCCATGAACGTGACCTGGCTTTATGTGTGTGTACCACAACAAGTGTACCTTGGTCACCTGAGGTCCCTGTGTATGCATCTTTCCAACTGTATTCTATACAAGTGTCTTTTCTTCCCACTGATAATATTTGAGCTACTGTGTCCAGGTCTGGGTTTTTTTGAGGGGCAGTGCGGCGGGAAGAGGAGGGAAGTGTATTTTATTGTCTCTTTTCTGACTATGTTATCTTATTGAGTATCTTTGCTTTGAAATATATATTTCATATAATTTCAAATATATATGTGCGTATTTATGTATACATGGGTATACATACATATACATACATATTGTATACTCTGATTGGCTACTGAAATAATTCAATATATAGGCAGGAGCTCATGAGCTATAGTTTTAAATGGGTGCTAATCCATGGAGTAACTTATACCTTGGGTAGTCTTGTCAGTAAATATATTCTGTGAGTTGGTAGGTGGTTCCCCCAGGTGCTACAGTTCTAAAAGTGGACCTGGAGTCTAGCTAACCGGCACTCTGCAAAAACAGAACATAAACAGAGGATGGAAACCTGAAAATAGAAAGGTGTTTGGAATCAGCAAGCTGGTCAGACAACTGTTTGGTGTTCATCAACCCCAAGGTGAATTTGGAATCGTGAGAGGTTCCCATAAGACTCAATTTCACACTAAATAAGTATATTCCATTTGGAAGACTTCATGTTGGCAGCAGCATCATGGAAAAACCTGGTCCTGGGGAAGGGATCAAGGAGACATTGAGAACTTATGACCTTCTGTGGAGAATGAATAGTGTAGTTGCTACTTTGGAGCTATGTGTTATTGTTGTTGTTGTTTAGTCAATTTGGGGTTTTCTGGGCAAAGATACTACAGTGGTTTGCCATTTCCTTCTCCAGCACATTTTAGTGATGAGGAAGTGAGGAAAACAGGATTAGGTGATTTCTCCAGGGTCACATATCTAGTGTGTGTCTGAGGTCAAATTTGAACTCAGGTCTTCTTTACTCTAGGTCCCATACTCTGTCCACCACACCATCTAGCTGCCCTCCTTGGAGTTGTGTATATGGGAATAAGTGGCAGGGGTATCTTTGCCAAAAAGACAGAGAGAGAGACAGAGAGAAAGAGACAGAGAGACAGAGAGAGAGAGAGAGAGAGAGAGAAAGAGAGAGAGAGAGAGAGTGAGAGAGAGAGAGAGAGAGAGAGAGAGAGAGAAGACATAGTCAGACATTATAACCTGGCTTTAAATTTCTCCCAGGCAAATTAGTTTGGACATAAAAGATAAAGCTGAAAGGAACTCCTCAAAAAAAAACTATGCATGTAAAGTGAAGTGAGTGGAACCAGGAGAACATCGTACACAATAACAATTGTTAAAGCAATATTGTAAGGATGATCAACTGTGAAAGATTTAACTTCTCTGATCAATAGCAATGATCCAAGAAAATTCCAAAGGACCTATGATGAAAAAAGGCTGTCTACTTCTAGAGGGAGAATTGATGAACTCAGTGCAGACTAAAGTATAATTTTTTCTACTTTATTTTCCTTGATTTTTTTGCAACATGTTAATATGGAAATATTTTCTGCATGATTTCACATGTGTAATTGATATCATATTGCTTGCCTTCACAATGGATGGGAGAGGAGAGAATTCAGGACTCAAAGTTATTTTTTAAATGAATGTTAAAACTACATAAATAATAAATTTATTTTTTAAAAAAACTACGCTTTTGATCTGCTTGGGAGGACAAAGGATGTAGCTACCAATCTGAGACAGAAGATCTGTCACAGAGTGATAATTTAGAAGGTTAAATAAGAGTTCACCCTTATATTTAACTTTAAAGGTTTGAGAAGCACTTTTACAAAAATTATCTTATTTGTTCCTAGCAATAACCTTGAGGTAGATTCTATTATTATCACTGTTTGACAGCTAGAAACACTGAATCTGAGGGATGTTAAGTGATTTAGCCCAGAGTCATTCAGCTGATAAGTAATTGAGGTAAGTTTTGAATCCAGGCCTTCTAAATTGAGAGCTCCATCTACTATATTAAACAGCCTCATTAACAGGGAAATGATTTCTTATCCTGAAAACTAAAGGACTAGAGCCTTACTTTGATTTCTCAAATCTATGATCAAAATTGAGCATATTGGATATGGCTAAAATATGCTCACATAAAGACCAGAAGAAAGGACTTACATGGAAGAGGATTGGAATAATTATTGGCTTAAGGAGGAATGGAAAGGAGAACCTGATCTAGGACTTAAATTCTAAACAATGGCATTAAAAGTTGTAGAAGTCAACTCTAGAAGGAATTAGATTCCTAACAACTTTGCCCCCCAAACACACACACACACACACACACACACACACACACGCATGTGCGCACACACACTCGCACACACACACATCCGAAAGAATCCTAGAACTGCTCTAGCATTCCGTCAAGACAGGAGTGGGCCGGCTGTGAAGAAAAGGTTTGGTAAGGGCTAAGTTAGACCAGAGAGAGAACTCAGAATAAGACTTGCTCTCTGGATGAACCATAAGGTTTCATATCTAGGACCTTGTTAACCCCACTATTTATTATTTTAGCCGCATGTGTAAATTTAGTAGTACTTTAAGACTTCAGGAATTCAAGTCTGGTTTCATTCTTTCACCAACACAGATGGAGACTCCTCCATTACTTTATTAAGAGCCTATGTGGCCATAATAATAATAATGATGATGATAATCCATCACCTTTCAAGGAGGAGCTTCAAATTTAGCAAGGCTGCTTAACAGATCACAAATATATAGGAGCATGTATATATGAGAGAAATTATTATTCATAACTGATGATTTGAGAAGATTCAGATTTTCCCCCTTTTCTTTTATCTTCATTTCAAGACCTCAGTCTCTGAAGGTTGACCACCTTCTCTATCTAGACGGGGGTAGGGAGGTGGGGGAGCGGGAGGACATTGTATTCTGTCTGCCCAGGTTTCAGTAGGGATAAATTCTCTGAACACATTTTTCAAGGCTGGGGGTTACTTAAGAAGTAAATAGCATAATCAAAGTTTAGCTCCAACACTTCCTTGTAAGTCATTTTCTCATTAATTGTTAGTAAATCAGAGTTGACTGCCATCTTCAGGAATGCCCTCTTCCAATGGGCATATAAGCCATGGGTCTGCTGCCATGATTGTCTTTGGTCAAGAGACAGCCAAATGACCATCCTTTTGTTAAAGTGCAGACATTATTAATAGAGTGATTAAATTACCCAGACATTTTGTCTCTCAAATATTTTTAAACACCACACCTAATATTAATTCCTTCAAAAAAATCAACAACTCTTCAGGATATGTTATGTCTAGAGAGCGCCATAAGAGGAAAAAAAAGAAAAACCCAACATCTTCTCCAGTAAGCAAAGTTCAATGTCATGAAGATGTAATGGCTCTAAGAAACCAGATCAGAGATGTAGAGTAGGGTCATTCATTTCAATATCTTCATTTGACAAATGAGGAAACTGGGGCCCAGAAAGTTTAAAGGATCTCTCCGGGGTTGCACAGCTTTCTTTGTATCCCCAGTACTTAGTGCCGGCAACATAAATGCTAAGTGACTGACTAACTGAATGACTGAAGTATCTGGGATAAGGAGGAGGTCAGACCCAGGTCTTCCTCCAAAGTTCTGGAAAGGAACAAAGGGACAGGGTAGAGAAAGCCTGTGGTTTCACAGAGCTCCATTTTTCACTGAAATCCTCTGAAACACATTTCTTAACATAATTCTTTTTTTTTATCCAAGAAATATAAGCTTTCTGGACAAGTATTGATTCAAAGCACCTACAAATCTGAAAAACCAAAATGGATTTTAAATTTAGCAAAGCATATAGTATCTAAAGGGCAAAATGAAATAGCAGTTTGAGGAAATGAATACTTTATTTACCTAATCTGTATTACCTGGGCCAACTAGTTTCTCTGAGCATATAAACATTGGGTCTTTTAAATGACTGCATACAACACCTAAGAGAGTGTAACATGTTAACAGGCACCCATGACAGAAACTCTTGGCATTATATATATTATTTTCCCCAATAGCTGCATTTCTTTTAAAAAAAATTCCCCCAATGATTTCCGTCATTGCCTGTGGAGACATAGTTTTATTTTCTAGGAAAATTTCATAACCTGGGGTAGGTTCTACCTAAGGAGCATTTAAATTTGTTTGAGAGGACATCATTGCCTCCAAGTTGTTTGTATATCTTATGCAGTTGCTGATCCTTTCACCTTTAGGAAATTTAGTGGCTGTACTATTGACCCAGCCAGCTTCCAAATAAACAGGGTGGGATCTGATTGACCTCTGGCAAGTTTAGAACCCAATACTTTCTCAACACATCGGTACTTGAAGAGACTTGGAGATTCGCCTCTGAACAAAGATTAACAAATGTAGGAACCTCTGTTCCAACTCTTGAAACGTTGCCCTTAATTTCAGTATCTCTGATTTGAATGTATGGCAACAAGCATCCAACAGCCAAACCATGGGTATCTGTTGATTAGATCTCACAGCTCCCTGGGAAGAGGACAATTAGTGCATGATGGTGCCAGAAGGAAATAGACTGTCCCTGGATGGTGTAGATTCATCGTTTTAAAATTCACTAGATCTTAGTTAAGTGCTGAGTTGTAAATGCTCTCCCACTGCCAGATTGACATTGACAGAGAAACGGGGTAGAAAAAAAAAAGCTCACCCTTTGAAAGTTTCTGTTGTCCACCTCAGGACATTCTCCAGGTAGAAACTCCCGTTTCTCTCTTGTTCAAATGTGTTTGGCCCACGCTTGCCCTCTCCCATCCTGAGAAGTCTGAGTTTATTAGACATCCACTATAATTGACATATTGTTGCAGTGGGGGTGAATAGATGCATTAGACAGATGATCTTAATTGGCTTCTATCCAAAAGAACTTTAAAAAAAATAAAAGAGAGAGACAGCTGAATTTCATTCACATTTACAATTAGTAAAACTTTCTTTCATTATTGTAATGCTTACTGAAACAGCAGCCACATCAGGGTGACAAATCCCGTTATCATGCTTTCTGCAATTGTCTTCCCCAAAGACGCCTATTGAAAGTATTGTCTGGGTTTGTGCATAATGCTGACAATCAAACTCAGGAAAAGGGGAAGGGGTGGGGGAGACATGTGCAGACTACATAGCTTGTTGGTTGTTGTAGCGGTTTTTGTGGGTTTCTCTTTTTTCCCTCCCCTGGTGATTGCTCAGTGCTGAGATCTAAGGTTCTGGAAATATATTATGATACCCATCACATTTTAACAAGATCAGTCACTAAGCATTAGTGGAATTCACATGCCTGGCCCCCTTTAGTTTTCCATCTCTCTCTCTCTCTCTCTGTCTGTCTCTGTCTCTGTCTCTCTCTCTCTCTGTCTCTCTGTCTCTCTGTCTCTCTCTGTCTCTCTGTCTCTCTGTCTCTCTGTCTCTGTCTCTCTCTGTCTCTGTCTCTCTGTCTTTCTGTCTCTCTCTGTCTCTCTCTGTCTCTCTGTCTCTCTCTGTCTCTGTGTCTCTCTGTCTCTCTCTCTGTCTCTCTGTCTCTCTCTCTGTCTCTCTCTGTCTCTGTCTCTGTCTCTCTGTCTCTGTCTCTGTCTCTGTCTCTGTC
>CM053587.1:237689095-237711281 GCA_028646515.1 Pseudochirops corinnae | reverse complement strand
TTGTGGAACTGAATCTTGTAAATTAAAAGTAAATGAGTAAATAAAAAAAAAAAGAAAGTGATTGTGAGGTAAGTTTAGAGGGGCAGACTTTAAAAACCATGGCCATTGTTTAATAAAGAGTTCCTTTACTTAGTGAAAATGCCTTAAAAACAGGCCAACCCTGAGCTGTTTTACTCCAAATGAAATCTGCTGACTAGTCCCAGTTCAGTCTTTTGGTACAATTCAGTTGACATCTCTCCACATTCAGACAAATGCACGTGACACAGGGAGACAGGCCAACATAATTAAACATTGGCCCAGATCGTTTTCCTTAATTAGCTTTGAGTTTCTATAATGAAAATACCTGGAGACTTAGCTGACTTCAAAGTCCCATTAAAGCTGTGCTGTTCTTGTTGCTTTGAAAATTTGGGAGTTTAGGGCTTGCTGTCTCATACTCATTAATGATAATCATTATATGATATGCTTAAAAGTATCTTTGATCTCTGGATCTCAAAGCACTTCACTGAAGATATGCATTCTTGAAACCCCTGATGAGGAAAGTCCTCCTTGTTGATGGAAGCTCTGTGCTACAAATAGATACCTCATTCAGTTTCAGTGGGAAATGATGGAGAGTGTTGGGGATACTGTAATATTTACTTATCATAGGCTACATTTCCCAGCCTTGGGAGATAACCTGTCCCAATGATAAGAGAAAAAGAATCAAGAAATCAGATAATTATGTGTCCAATCGAACTGAGAACTCTCATGGTGCGGTAGAGAGAATGCTCAATTTGGAGTCAAAGGGCATGGGTTTGAATCCTACCTCTTTTCAATTTCTACCTGTTGTGAGCTTGAGTGACTTCTCTGTCTGGGCTTCATTTTCCTTATTTGCAAAATGAAGAGGTCAGACATGAAGATTTTCTTGGTTACTTTCAGTTCCAAATCACACACACACACACACACACACACACACACACACACACACACACACACAGAGCAGGTGAAGAGAATACTGAGTTTGAAGCCAAGATCTGAGTTCAAATCCTGCCTCAGATACTACCTGTGTGACCCTGGGCAAGTTACTTTATTTCAGGCCTGGTAGCCTCCCCTATAAAATGAGGGTAATAATAGCGCTTAACTCCCTCAACTGTTGTGAAAATCGAATAAAGTGACACAGGAAAACTTCTCTGCCAATCTCAAAGCACTATGTAACTGTTATTATTTTTTAAGTCACAGATCAAATAATTGCGTGTGTTCATAACTGAAGCAATCCCTTTTTAAATTTCCTCCCTTTTGTCTTCTCTAAAGCCAAGGAGCAACATGGGCTTTCTTTCTTTCTTTGCCTCCGAAGTCAAGAGATGAGTGAGAAACAGTAACAGAAGTAGTTGTAGGTAAACATTGCTCTACATGGATAGAAGGGTTGGAAGATTAGCAAGTATTTTGTATCAGAAGGAGGATTTAAACCTTGAACTTTCTGATTTCAGCGCTGACTTTCTATCCACAATTCTGTATAGTCTTTCTGAGAACCTAGTGAGTCAATCAATATTTATTAAGCACCTACTTTTTGCCAGACATTGGGCAGCGTACTAAGCACTGGTGATACAAAAAGAGGGAAGGCAGTCTTCCTCATGAAGCTTACATTGAAGACAGTTCCTGTGGGTGGGTTTGAAAATAAAGGGACTTCTATTAGTTCACCAGGAAGACAATTGAAAATCATTTTAAGGAGGTCCTGGTCTATTCATATTTATCAATTAACACATATTTATTAAGCGCATCTCCTGTGCCAAGCATGAGGGCAGATCTGATCAGTGCTCCATGAACTTTACTTTTATGGTTATTTTAGGGCCAGAAATTCATGATTTTCAAAACAAGAACATCTAGCTTGCATGTGTCATTTCCTCTTTGAAAGTCTTTGCCCTTTCTTTGCTTGTAAGAATCTTTTGGGAATCTTTTAATGAAGGGCTGTGTTTAGCAACCAACACTAATGAACTTCAAGGAAGTGTGTAATGAGTGCAAATGGGTGCCAAAAGGTACCTCCTTCAGTAATCTGGGTCCACTGAGAAATCATGCTTGTATTTAAAACAAAAGTCATCATCATCATCATCATCATCATCAGCATCACCATCACCATCATCATCATCACCATCATCATCATCAATTTCCACTTGAAAAGTGGCTATGGTGTAGTTCATAGTAAACCTGCCTTGATGTCAGGAAGACATGGGTTCAAATCTTGTCTCACTTATACTACCTATGGAGTCCTTAGCCTGCCTCAGTGAAAGGACCAGCTAGACAAAATGTAAGGGAATCACGTGCATTGAAAAACCCTGAAGCCTATATGTATGTATGTATGTATGTATGTATGTACATATATGCATATATTTATATACACACATATACATACATGTATACATATACATATATGCATATATACATCTCTAAATATGTAGATATATAGATATAAATTTTGTCAGTCAAGGAACTCAGCACAAGCTACAATGTTACATATCTACTTGGTAATGAGGTATGAGTGCTGTACCTCAATTTCTTTGCCACTTAAAGCTGATGTCACCATTAAGGTATACATTAGTGTGATTCATGATACCTCTGTCTAAACAGAAGGAAATGGGAAGAGTCCAATTTTTCCTTTACTTTTCGCTCTGTGCTTTGGGAAATGCACTGGATTTGGAGTCAGAAAAACTGGGTTTGAAAGAGGACTCTCTCATTTGGTAACTTTGTTACCTTGAACCAGTCACTTTATCTCTCAAGACTTGGATTTCATAATTTGTAAAAGAAGAGAGTCCAAATGGTTGATCTCACATGTCCTCCCAGGCACGGGCTGCAAAAGACAACTTATACAGACTAGGGAGAACAGATTATTGAATTTTCCATATGAGGATTTTCACCTTTAAATTAGCAAATACTACAAAGCAGAGCTTGATTTATTATCTTATTGGTTGTCTAGACTTAAGAAAATGCTAGAGAAAATGCTACTAGAGCAAATTAAACTTAAAAATGTTCTGCTCTTTAAGAGATGATTATTAAACATTTACTAGCACACCTCTGCTTTCTGATCTAAAATTCTACCATCTCTTAGAAAAGCATTGTGAGACAGTGGAAAAAGAATTGAACTTGGAATTACGAGATGTGGTATCTCCCTTACTGGAAGTGTTCAAGATCAATCTATGTGACCACTTGACTGCGATTTTATAAAAAGAATTCTTGGTCAGTTAAGGGCTCCTTTCAGGCCTCTGAAGTTCATTCCAACGCTGAAATTCTCTGACTGCTTCTGCTATTTAAAACCTCAGGGATCTTGAAGTCATTTCCCTTCTGTGGTCCCACTTTCCTCATCCAGATAATAAAGGGGTTGGATTTAATGATCCTCATCCATGTGTCAAACACTGGGAAATTTTAGCAACTCCACTTAAAATAAAGGGAAACCTGAAAATAAAAAAAGTCCAGTTCTTTATAAGAAGACGCAGAGGCAGAGTTGCTCCAAGTACTCCCCATGGTGATGGGTATAGCAGCGACGGCTGTTTCAGAAGGAAGTGACTAGATACCTTTAAGCAGTTACCTTGGATAAATTAGATGCCATGTATTAAGGATGGGATTTTTGACCTTTTTTGAGTCCTGGTCCCCTTTGGCCATCTGGTGAAGCCAATGAACTCCTTTTTCCCCAGAATGTCTTCAAATGCATAAAATAAAATACATAATATTACTAAGGAATCCAAAGATATTGAAATATAGTTATCCATTTTTAAAAAAAGTTCATGGACCCCAGTTAAGAAGCTCTGTTTCAAAGCATAGTTCTTTGCATGTAGTAGATGCACAAACAACCACAGATGACTTAGGAGTTCCTTCTGTCTTTGAACTCTGTCCTTTTTTAAAAAAAAAAATCAACCACATAAAAAGGCAGTGAAAATGATTAGGAAGGGTTCTAACTATTCTAAAATTTGGTTTGATATTCTTTTCATAGGGAAGATTCATATTCTAATGGCAGTAGGACATGATCAAGCATACATTATTGGCCCATTAATGCACTAGGCTTTGGCCTTATGCCTCATAGGGCTCCAGAGGCCTGCATTAATGGCCCTGTAATACGACACACCCTATCGTGTCTTATTGCTTAATTGGACTCCAGACAAATTCGGTTAAACCACATATGCTGCTCTTTTATTGTGACAGCTAGGCCGTTTTTATTTCTTATGTTTGCCGGCATTTTTGGAGGTGTCTGAGTTCATCGAAATTCATCTCCTGAGAGCCTGGATTGTGGCTGCAGAGTGGAAGCTGGACCTCCCTTAGCTGTTTGCTTTCCAGATGCCAAATGGATCCTTGCCCGGCTGGGGGGTGGGGGTGGGAGCCCATGATTTTTTTGTGAGACATGGGCAGGACTGCAGTGAAATCTCAATGTCGTCAAGTTATGTTTATACAGGCAGTCAGTCATTTATTAAGATCTACTATGTGCCAGGAATTGTGCAGTGTGTGTCCAGGTGCACTGTACCACATGAGAGAGGAAAGGACCACGTTGACAGACTACACTAAGGACATGAGCTCTGGATGCTAAGAATTCACTGTTGAAAATAAAGACTTCCATTTGACTGGGTATGATTAACATTTGCAAATGGAAAGGACCCTGTAAAAGAGAAGAAAAGGAAAACTTTCCTATTTTTGTTGAGGACATTCATCTTTCCTAGCATGCAGTTTCAGAATAGTGTCCAACAATTCACTCTCCCTCATTTCCTATCATTCAATTCATCAATCAACAAGCATTTATTAAGCTCTACTATGTTTGAATAGCTGTGCTAGGTCCTCGGTATACAAAGACAAAAATAAAACGATCACTGCCTTAAACAAGATCTCATTCTATTGAACAAGATAGTGTGTATTAAATCAGCTGCAAAATCTTTTCTGTATCCTGTATCCATCTTCTCTTGCCTCTGTCTCCTTCTCTACACTACCATGGCCACTGTCAAGTTCACTCTGCACTATTACAAAAGTTCCCCAGTTGGTCTCCTTCTCCAATCCACCTCTTGACATATTTGTGATTATTCCTGTATAAGCACCATATATATGCCTGCATAGAAACATATCTGCTAAAATAATCTTTCTAAAATATAGTCTGGCAAAATCAAGCCCCACCTTCATTCAAGAAGCTTTAGTGATTTCTTCTTGCATTTATTCCCTTCCTTACACTACTTGATAGAGCAACTTTGGCCTCCCTCTTGTTCTTTGTATATGATGCTCCATCCCATGCCTATCCACTGGTTGTCCCCTCTTTCCTAGAAGGCTCTTGCTCCTCATCTCCACCTCAAGGTTTCCTTGGCTTCTTTCAAGACAGTAAAATTCTGCCTCCTGAAAGAAACCTTCCCTGGGCTTCTTCAACGTTATTTCTTCCCCTCTGAGAGGACCTTCAGTTTACTCTGCAAACATCTTGCCTGTGTTTTGTTGTTTGCACATTGTCTTCCCCATTAGCATGAGGAGGGGAGAGATCTTTAGGGAAAAGGATTGTTTTTAGCAAGGCACCTGGCACATAATAAGTTAGCTTGTTGACTGAATGACCTTTTGACTTTCCTTGTATCTCATCCATCCCTCCAATTTAGCACCGTATATGGCACACAGTAAGCACTTAATAAATGCTTTCTGAATTGATGATAAAGCATTAGTTCCTCTGCTTGTAGTTTAAAACCCTTCAAAAGGTGATTCCAGTTTACCTGATTAGTCTTAATTCACAATACCAATAGGCATGCCTTCTAAATCTAACCAAACAGATTTATTTACTGTCTTCCAAACTCAACATTCCATCTCACACCTCTTTGCCTTTGCTCAGGCTGTTTCCTATGCCTAGAATGCTCTCTCTCTTCATTTCTACTTCTTAGTTTCTTTAGCTTATTTCACGACTTATATTATGTACCACCTCTTACTGGAAGCCTCCCTTAGTTCTTCACTCTCTTCTCCCAATCAAATGATTTTGTATCTACTAATCTATTTAAATATTTTTACCTCTAAGTAAAATGTAAGTTCCTTGAAGGCAGGCATGATTTTTCATTTTCTTTGTATTCCCGGCCCTTAGTACACGGTAGGTGGTTAATGACTTTATTGAATGGGATGTAATTGGATTGGATTGAATAAGTCCACAAATGTAACATGTTTCTCTACTTGTGGCTTTGTTAGGTTGGGTAGTGGTGTCACTTTCCAGAGCAGACATAAACAATCATTTTTCTTCATCATAATATTGGATTTTTCAAGCACCTAGGTAGTGCTATGGATAGAATACGGGACTTGGAGTCAGAAAGACCTGAATTCTAATCTAGATGCAGACAATTTGCTAATTGTGTGATCTTAGGTCAGAGCCTTAACCTCTGTTTGCTCCAGTTTCCTCATCTGAAAAAATGGGCACAGTAATAGCATCTATCTTCCTGAGTTGCTGCGAGGATTAACTGAGATGCCATTTGTAAAGAACTTAGCATAGTGCCCAGCACATAGTAAGTGCTATGTAAGTGTTAGCTATTTGTTATTGTAGTTCTTGCTTTTAAGGAATATACTTTCTAATGGGGGAGAAAATATGCAAATGATTCTATACAAATAAAACAAATGTGGGATACATTAGAGATAATCAACAGAAGGAAGGCATACTAGTATTTTTAGCATTTTTTCCAATTACATGTCAAAACAATTTTTTAACATTCATTTTTAAATAAAAATTTTGAGTTCCAAATTTTCTCCCTCCCTCCCTCCTCTCTTTCCTCCATAAGATGGTAAGCAATTTGATCTGTCATATATGTGCAATCATGTAAAACATTTCCATATTAGTCATGTTGTTAAAGGAGAAATAGAATGAAAGGGAAAAAAAACCCTGAAAAAATAAAGTAAACATAGTAAGGGGATATTAGTATTAAGTGGGAACAGAAAAGGCTTATATTCCCTCCTGTCTTCTCTTCTCTAGCCTAACCATACTCAGTTCATTCGATCATCATATGGCAAAAACTCAACAACTTTTACTCACCCAATTGCTTCCTCTGGATACTCTCTGGTTCATCAATGTATTTGATCAAATGTGGTTCCCACGATTCAGCAGTTATCCAGATATGTTTTGACTAGATCAGAGTACAGAGGGACTATCACTCTCTAGAGCTAGATACTATGCCTTCACAATAAATCCTGAAATCACTTTTGCTTTTTTATAGAAGGGGGTTGACCCTTGCCAATTCACTTGACTAGGTCATAAATAGGCTTTAGTATCCTAACCGAAGCAGTCACTGAGTATTCTGAAGGAAGCATTACTGATTTGTACGTAACAGGGCAGCTGCCCATTATTTATCTGTGACTTACAAATGAGCAAAAGAAACGGAGAAAATATACTTTGTTTTCTATCAATCGCTGCTGAGAAAACAGAAGATACTTCTTTGTGGTTCCCCTAGAGCTGTTGAATGGGAAAGAAGAAGCATTTTGTCAAAGAATGGAGTTAATGGAGAATTTTTTTCTTTAACTAATATTAGGATAAATTGTAGTCTTTTCCTAAAAAAGCACCCCCTACTTGCTATTGACAAATAAGGCTAGACCAGCAAAAGAACAACTAAGAAGGAGACCAGGAGACCAGGAGACCAGATGACAACCAACTGAGATATCATGCCCAAGAGGGGACCAACACAGCAAGGTACAACTGAACTTAGTAATGGGAGCATTTACTCACACAGAAGCCGTGCATATCATGGGACTTTCATGAGCAATTCCTAAAACTGAAAGAAGATGTAGAAGTTTACAATTTTAATTTTGACTTCGTTTGGTCAGGGGTATTCCCTACATGTGGACCTTACTACCCTCAGACTGTAAGCATTTGCTTGTGCTGCCCATGGGCAGCAAAAAAATTAGGAGATTTTGTGATTTTGTGATTCAGATTTAGAGATGGAATTGTATTTAATATTATAATTTTTGTTTGGCATTTTTTGGCAACTGTTTTGGTTAAAATCAAATGAACATCAGTGACTTAACTGATTAACTGATATATTATAAATTATAAATCATAACTGATTTATTAATGGGTAATATAATAGTAAGGGCTCATGAACTACAGAATTAGCATGAATAATAATCAAAATTACTAAATAGGAAATTGAGAACACTGAGATTAGAAGCAATTATCCTTAGGGGGACATCCTAATTTACCAACATAGAAACAGGAAATTGGAAATGAGTCACTCAGAGAGAAAGACCAATTGTCCCCTGAATAGAAAAGAGAGACCAAGATTCACCAGGCAATCAGAAACTCTACTTAGATGGTTTATTACACTGTAAATTCCTACTAAATTTGTACTACACTAATGCTAATCTACCCTCCAGATCTCATTCAAAGTATTGTCTAACCACACTTCTTCTGTCTTCTACTTGTAAAGTTGGTATTTTTAAACCCAAATATACATTGATCTTAAGTATCATCTTCTGAGGCCGTTTGGCACAGTAGACACAGAATCAGCCTCAGAGTAAACAAGATCTGGGTTTTACTACTGCCTTTGGCACATGTTGACCACGTATTTCTAGGCAAATCACTTAATCTTTCAATGGACCAGGTAACTCTCTAAGACTATACCTTACTGAACAGTGGTCAAACTGCTTCGAGATAGGAAAGTTCCTCTTCAAAGAGTTTTTTCTATGCTGATGAAATTCTAGATATTGACCACAATATCCCCTGCAAACTACCTAATGTTTGGTAATTTCACGGTCTTTGAGGATCCTGACTGACATACCATGTACTAGTTATACTTACCAGTTTAGTGTTGTTTGCAAATTTGCTGAACACACATTTATTCCTTGATCCATGTCATTTATAAAAATGTTATAGGGCCAATCAGAAATGAGAAAGAATATCGATTGAACATAAATGATACACAGTATCAAAATAATATATAACCAATGCTTAACCATCTTTCAGTTATACTGTAGCATCCTTCCAACTCTGAGTCTCTAAGTCTGTGATTCTTGGGCCGTGCTTCCATGTCTGATCCTCATGGGGCTGGGGTTTTGTTGGCCCATGTTGTTTGTGGAATAAAAATCCCTCCTCTGCATTCATTTCGTGTTTTACCTCTGCCAGGGCCATCAGGAGCCTGGCTACCTCCCAATTAGTGTATTCTCCAATGACATTTGTACCACAATGTATATCAGAATTGAGGAATTCTGGAACACGGGGAGAAAAGAAGGGGTTATTGTATGGCTTGTGAAGCACCTGTTCCTGCAGCACATTCTTCACTCAGGGCATAACTTGATTTGACCAGTGAGAGATAAATATGAATCTACTGTATCATCCTGAAGTTGCCCCTTTAAGAAAGTAGCCCTATGTGATTATGCAGGATGCTGAACTCAATTCACTTCCTTGCCCTTTTTCCTTAATATCCTCCCAAGAAATAAGGACATCATCACGCACCATGAGAGTTCAACTAGTATTTTACTTACTTTTGAGTCCCTTGACCTAAAGTAAACAACTTGGCCACTGGTACTGAAATGTCATTCTTTAAATCCCATAGACAAAATAGTCACTCTCTTAAAAGTTATCAGGCACACTGCAGCTGCCTTCCGTTGTCCAAGAGAATTTACTTCTCCATTTCCTCCTGTTCTCTCCTGTTGTCCCCCACATGGCAGTTCATTTAAAAACTGTATTCCAACCGACACCACTGGCAAGTGGCCATGGTCAGCCAGAATCAGGTATATTGCTTCAGGGCACACTGTAATTTAATGTATCATTAAAACATGTCTACTGATTTATAGACTGCCTGGGCACTGAGACTGATTGGCTGCATGTCAGGAAGGCAGCCCAGGAATCCACAGAAATAGCTGACCAAAACATCAAGTAATATAACCTTGGCTTTAAAAGGACGGAAAACCTTAGTGATCAAGTTGGACGTGGTATTTTCCTCTTTATAAACAAACAAATGCACACATTGCCCCCACAACAAACAAACAAGACCCACCAAAATACTGACACAGAAGTAGGCTTTACCAGAACATAATAGGAGAAACGTAGAATTTTGGAGCTGTAAGGAACCTTAGAGATTGTCTACTCCAACTCTCCCATTTTGGAATAGGACAGACAAAGCACAGGGAGGTTAAATGATTTTTCCAAGGTCAGACAGAGGTCTATGAGCAAAGCTAGGTGTACAACACAGGTGGTCTGATGAATAGAGATTTTTGCTTCACTCTGTCGACCTTATTCTTTCAGGTATATATTAGAGCCTCATGTGCAAAATTCTTAGGCTGAAGGCAAAGGCTGAGCATTTGTTCCTTGTTTAGCAATGAACATGAGTACATCTCATTCTGATCATAAATGGTTTGCCAGTCATCAGCCCTCTTCTATGCCTTTAGACAAGGGCCCTGGCTTAGAGCTAGGAGCAACTAACCATTCATTGGATTGAACAGCTTCAGTAGAACTTTAAGTCTTCTCAGGGCATGATCTTTTGACTTTTGTTGGCATGTGTCTGATCATAATGCTAATCACAGTTATGATGTGTGGTGATTCAGGATAGGGGAATAATTGCTAAAAAAAAAAAATCACGTCTGTGTGATAAAGGCCTCAGCTGTGGTCCCTCTCATAACTCTGGATGGTAAGGAGATGATTCTATGTTTAAAAAATTGTGACAACAGCATAGGTTATGAGATTCTTTATGGCTGAAGGGACTTGGAGTACAGATTAAGCAGTGGATTGGATGCCAATCATCAAAACATTAGCCTAGATAAGTTTGGAGAGGCTCATTAACAAAATGCTGGTGCCAGGTAGGTTTTCTTCCTTCTTTCTTTTTCTTCCTTCCTTCCTTCCTTCCTTCCTTCCTTTCTTTCTTTCTTTTTTCTTTCTTTCTTTCTTTCTTTCTTCCTTCCTTCCTTTCTTTCTTTCTTTCTTTCTTTCTTTCTTTCTTTCTTTCTTTCTTTCTTTCTTTCTTTCTCTTCCTTCCTTCTTTTCTTTCCTTCCTTTCTTCCTTCTCTTTCTTTCTTTCTTTCTTTCTTTCTTTCTTTCTTTCTTTCCTTCTTCCTTTCTTTCCTTCTTCCTTTCCCTCCCTCCTTCTTTTCCTTCTTTCCTTCCTTCCTACCTTCCTTCTTTCTTTTCTTCTTTCTTTGTTTCACTGCAGAAACTCATGAAGATGATTCAATGAGGCACCAAGAGGTTGCAATCAGCATGGAATAGAGATGAATAAATCCAAGATATCATGCCAATGAAATCACAGATCCTTGAAGTATTGACATAAACAACACTAAATGGGTACAAATGAAAGACAAAAGATTTAGAGTTAGAAAGGGTCATACAGATTATCTTGTCCAATACCTTCATTTTATAGATGAAGACATTGAAGCAAATGACTTGCCCAAGTTCACATAGGCAGTATTATCAGACCTGGGGTTTGCATCCAGGTCTTCTGCTATATCAGTCAGAAGAACCACTGAAGAAATAAACCCTAAAATACGGCAAAAGTGGAAAGTGAGGAAGAATAATTTGTTTCAGCCACTGGAGTCATTTCACAAACAGGCACAGCTCACCAAAGCCGCATGCCAGAGCTGTTAGAGAACTAGCCTGGAGTTAGAAAGACCTGGATTCAAGTCCTGCCACTGACAGACAATGATTGTGTGACCTTGGAGAAAGCACTGAATTTCTCAACACTTCAGGCAGACTTTCAGTCCTGTAAATTAGAGAACACCTGCCTATCCGCATTAGTAGAGGGAGTTTCTTTACTGGAAATTCCCCATATTAATGAAATCATAAGTCTGGTCCAACCTCCCTCCATCCCTTTCCCCCCAAATCCCTAAAAACAGCATCATCTCAAAATAACATTATTAACTAATTCTAACCAATTCCCAGGCTAAAGTCTCTAACTAATAACTGTGCCATCATTTAACCCACTGTTGGCTCTTAATTTACTAGATTGTAAGCTGCTCAAGGGCACAATAAACTCCGTAGCTTCCTTTATATCTAGAATGGGAGATACTTATTAGCTATTTATTTAAATTTCATTAAAAGCTTGAAAATAACATTTATATCATCATGACATTGTTCCAATGGAAATAGCTAATGTCCCCTCTGATGTTGTTTCAGCTAATACTATGATTTCCCAGGAATAGCTAACAATGTTAGGTTGAGTGAGCTATCAAGACAAATCCTGCATAAAATCACCCCAGTTGGTATTATTTTCCAGTAGCATTAATGAAACAATCCTCTTTGTAAAACTCTATAGGCTCATCCCTAAATTATGCCATTTCTTTGGTGGCTCAAGTGCCCCCTGTAGTGATGTTTCACTTAAAACCATGTTTTTGCAAAATTGTTTAAAGATATTAGATGGGAAATGCCTCTATAGTCTTTGGATGTCTTGTGGAAATGGATTCTGAGAAAGTTTTTGAGGCAATTAAGAAAGCAATCTTTTTGCACCCTTCCCATATAATCAATCAGAAGGTTCCTGTCACAATAGTAGATCAAGATCATAGCATATTCCTTGGAATAACAATAAAAATGAATTTCTTAATTTACAAACTCATCTTTCCACGTATTTACTTCCTCCAAAAATGCCAGTAAACCAAAGTTAACATATATGGTGAGCTCCATTTTGTAGCTAGTAAAGTCAAGTGACTTTCTTAGGACGAAGAGAAGGAGTAACAAAATTAGGTTTGTAATTTAGAATTCCCAGGCCCATTCTAAGGCAAATTATAAATCATATATAAAAGGAAGGACTCAGCACACGCGCGTGCGTGTGTGTGTGTGTGTGTGTGTGTATGTGTGTGTGTGTATGTGTGTGTGTTTGGAATGAGTGTGGAAAATAGCAAAGTAACAACAAATAAAGCGCTAAAGAAAAAAGTAGATCCAATCCCTGGGCATCCTTCCCCCACCTCTCCATATCATTGCTAGCCATGGGGGAGGTTAGGGAGGGTGTGAAATGAAGAGCTAGCGAAGCTCACACACAAAGACATAAACTCACAGAGAATGCAAAGGTAATTGCTCTGACCAGAAAGGTCACGGCTAAGTGTTTTCTTCTTGCTTGAACACAGAGATAGAAATCAGAAGCACATCTACAGAATCCCTAAATTGCAATTTATGTGATATATCTTTTCATATTTACTTTTTAAATTGTTTTTTGTGACTTGTGGGAACAAGTGGGAGAAAAAAAATAAGGATAAAAGATATCGACATGATTTGTCTTCAGAAGCTTTACTTAATTATATTCTTAGCTTTCTTTATGGTTTCCAAGAGGGAGGGGCATTTTATATTGCTCCATGAATAATACATTTAAAGTTTTGCTAAGAAATGTGAGTCAGACTCCTCCTTGAACCATGTCCATATTAATGGAATTCATTGAGGATGTTTAGGGTTTGCATAATATAGGAAATGTTTACATAATAGAATATAACATAATGTAATATCACATCTATATCTATATCTATATCTATATCTATATCTATATCTATATCTATATCTATCTATCTATCTATCTATCTATCTATCTATCTATCTATCTATCTATCTATGTCCCCTTCTACATCATTGACAGCAATAACTACTGACCAACTGCCCCCAATAGTCAGATAAGTGTAGGTACTCGGGGAATTGAGGCATCTTTTAGACCACTGTTCCTGCTTTTAGCCTTGTCTTCATAGCCATCATCTGGGGAAGATACTCTAGTAGAAAGGGAGCCAGTCATTGCCACCAGTTGTGAACCTACTGTCACACACAGGGCAGGTAAGCCAGTCTAGTGGAAGCAGTGGGGCACCTGAGAGAGACACAGGAGGCATCATGTGAAAGGCAAGTCAAAACACCACCTCCTCTTTGACCATCATTTCTCTTTAGACCTTGATTGGGGCAGCCCAGAACCTTGAACCCAAGAGCTTGGCACTGTCAAATGGTTCAACATCAGAAAATGATATAATTTAATCAGTAGAAATGTCATTAAAGAAGAGACATTTCTATGTGTTGCTGCTGCGGCTGCTCAGGACCCTAGGACCTTTCTATCTGACTTAGAGCTGAAAACTTCCACATATATTGTTTCTCCTATTGGAAGACAAGCTTCTTAAGAACAGAGACTGCCTTAGTCTTTGTAATCTATTAGTATTCCTGAAGCTTTGCACAGAGTAAGTGCTTAAAAACGCTTTATTCATTCATAGATATGTGCTTCTATACACACACACACACACACACATAAAACACACATATGAATAAGTATATGTGCATATTGCTGTCAAGTCAAATCAACAAGTAAAGACACACTTATATGCCAGGCACCATGCAAAGTGTTTGGAATACAAAAGGCAAAAAATAGGCTTCAAGGAAACTTCATATTCTAATGGAAGGGACAACATGAAAACAACTATGTACATAAAAGATTTTTACAAAGTAAATTGAAGGTAATCTAAGAGGAGAGGCACTAGCATTGTGGAAGGAGCATAAAAAGGCTCTTACAGAAGGTAGGATTTGAGCTAAGACTTGAAAGAGACCAGGGAAGCCAGGAAAGTAAAGTGAGGAGGGAGATATCTTTTGTGTTTTGATGTTCTTCAAATAGACCTTTCCTTTTTTCTTTTTTAAATTGCCTCCTGGATTCATTATTATTAAACAGAAATGCTAGTGATTTTGGTGGGGGCTTTAAACATTTTTTTAGCCTACATTTTTACTGAAGCTGTTTTCTCAATAAGTACATTTGCCAATTTCCTAGGATTTTTTTTTTTAAATATAAGCCATCATTAGCAAACAAGGATAGTTTTATTCCCCCCTTTACATATCTTTGTGCTTTTAATTTTTCTTTTGTCCTATGTCAACTGCTAGCTTTTCTAGCACCATGATAAATAACAAGGGGAGAGATGGCATCCTTGCTTTACTCCTATAATTTACTTCTAGTCTTTCTGCATTGCAAATAATGCTAGATTTTGGTTTTAGATACTTTTGTGTCATTTAAAAACAAAATACCCTCTATGATTATATTTTCTTTGTAGGATTTTTAGCATAAATGACTGTGTTACTTTGTCAAACTCCTTTTCTAGAGCTAATTGAAGCTATTGAATATTTTTGTTTTTAATAATATTGTTGGTTGGTTTCCTGATTTTGAACCACACTTTCATCTCCAGTGTAGATCCAACTTGATCAAATTAAATGGTTTAAAAAAACAAATTGTTATAATTTTTGTGCTAAGATTTTTATCTAAATATTTGAATTAATATTCTTTATGTTGGTCAATAATTCTCTTTTTTGCTTTATCCTTCCCTGGTTTCAATATTAGGACCATATTTGCTCATATAGTAAGTTTAATAAAATAATACTTTTTCTTTTAATTTTAAAGAATAGTTTGTGGAGTATAAATATTCATTGTTCCTTAAAAATTTAGTAGTATTTTTTGTAAATTTATGAGGATGAAATTCCTTCCTACCCTTTGACAGTTTCTTTACAGATACTTTAATTTCCTTTTCTGAGTCTGAACTATTTAAGATTTTTGATTGGTGTCCTCAGTTTAATATTTATATTTTTTTAGATAGTTCTTTATTTCTCTTAAACTCTCATTACTTTATTTGGCATTTAATGTATATGTTATGATAATTCTTTTTTGTTGTTTTTAGTCTTGTTTATTGTTTATTGGTTAATTTTCTTGGTTTTTTATTTTTCAAATCAGATTGGTTTAACCTTTATTGGTAAGTTTTATAGAACTTTTATTTAGTTTCATTTATTAATTATATTATCATTTTGGTTTTTAATTCATATATTTCTTCTATGATTGTCAAGATTTTCTCTTTTGCACTTGTTCGTTGGTGATTTGATTTTCTAAATTACATACATTTTTTTCTAAATTTCATACATTTCATACATTTTCTCTTTTGTTAATTCATAACCTTAGGGATACAAATTTTCCTCTGAGAACTGTTTTTGCTGAGTCCAAGAAATTTCAATATGCTATTTCACTGTTATGATTGTCTTTCATGTAGTAAGCTATTGTTTCTACAATTCATTCTTTGAGCTAAGTTTCCATTTAGCATATCAGTTTTGCTTCTCTAATTATTGACTGCTATTTTTTACTGTAGTATGGTCAATAGAAGATATATGTAATAGCTCTTGTTTTTCTTTATTTTCCTTGTAATTTCTCTGTGCTATAATACATGGATTATTTTTTCAAAGGTGACATGAAGTGCTGAAAAATAGTATACACTTTAGTGGCACCATTCAGAAAACACCATAACTTTTATCTACAAATTCTCTAAAAGTGTCTTCATTTCTATATTTTTCTTTTGTTTGTTGTTCTAGTTTGTTTCCTCCCTACCAACAGCTTAAAGCTGTCAGTCACTAATATGTCAATGTCTTTTTGCAATTTGTTTATTTTTTTCCTTTATGACTTAAGAAGTGCCATTGGCGCATGTGTTTAACTTTGATATGTTCATTATCTATATTTCTTTCATTTATTTCTATTGATATTATAAATTTGATTTTTGATTTGTCTGATAGCATGATTACAACTCCTTTGTTTTTGGGTTCACCAGATCTATAGCAAACTTTATTCCAGTCACATTCTATGATTGTCTTTGCTTTTTATATTTGTTCCTCATAAACAACAGATTGTAAGGTTTTGCTTCTTATCCATTCTGAAACTCTTTTTATTGAATTGTTTAGTCCATTGATATTTATGAAAGTCAGGGTTGTGTTTTCCTATGTTTGTACCTTAGTGTACTTTTAGATTAAAAAAAATCAACTTCTTTTGAAATCAATATTTTGTCTCCATGATTAGTGTTATTTTAACTGCTAACCCTGTTTTATCACTTCCGCATTCCATTTTTTAAAACTTTCCCTTATTGGGAATTTTACTTTAATCATTGTTTTATTTTTTTTTCTTGTTTCTTTAATTATATATTCCTTTCCTTCTTTTTCCCCTTCCTTTTTAAGTGATTGGTTCAAAATCCCCCTTCTTCTCCTCATGCTCAGTAGATGAACTAAATTTGCATATTTCTTAGTTTTCATTTATTTTTAACTTTTTTTCTTACAAACTTTCTTTAGCTTGTTCTGATCATTATCTTGTTTTCATTCTTCTCTATTCTGATATTTCATTCTCTGATATGTGGTCTTTATCCTTATTGTTGCTGTTCTTGTTGTTTCTCCTTCATTCTTAAAGACAACCAGTGATACCATTTTGACTTGCAAACGAATTGGATCTAAATGATGCAGAACTGTGCAGTCATGAGCTTCATTCTCTCCTCCAGAACTATTGGAGTCCAGTGACAAGACATAGGTTGAAATGACTGGCAATGGCCCTGGATACAGTGGGAGGTCTTGACCTTTTCAATCTAAGGTCTTTCCCAAATCTGTTTGTCTGTGGCAATGCCCATTCAGTATTTAAAGGGTAGGTAAGAACTGAGGCAAAAGATGACCTAGTTTGTCTTAACAAAAGAATCGATCTGGGAGGAGAAGACCCTCTATGTCCTTAATTACTTCTTCAATGTCTTTGTATCCCTCTTGGACTTAAAGCTTCTGAAGCACCAAGTTCAAGTTCCCTCTTTAAGTCAATTTCTATTCATTGCTTTTAAAGATCTTTCCCCATCATTCTTTTTTCTGTTTTACCTCATTTTTAGAAGTATCAAATCATGATGAAAGTAATGTGACTGAAGCAGTGCATCATGGTAGAAATCATTGTGTCCCAAATTGCACAGTCCAATTCTACCCACTCCCATCCCGGTGACAATTCTGTTTTATACTGGCATGACATCTCATAACTGGATTCATGCTCCCTCCCACTCTCTGCTTCTTGAATTTTAGATGCTTTTAGGAGTTTACATTTGCCTTCTACTGATTCATAGTGCTGTCTAATGTGCCCAACATTCTCTCAGAAAAGGTGATCTTCCAGTGCACCTACTCTCCTCAGATGAAATCACTTATGAGGTCCCCATCATCCATCATAGGCATATACTGCTTTCCTGTTTGGAGTGCTCTTTAGTGGATCCTTTTCCATTAGGTCGAGATCTTCCTTTCTTTCCCTGCAGTTTTGAAAAATCCTGTTTTGCTTCTTTTCCAATTCTCCTGAAGTTTTTAAACTTGAATTATTAGAGTCTGTTCATCCATGGACCTACTAAGTGAATATCACCTATTCTCTTCTGTCCTCAACTTTCCCTTTTCCCACTTATGTACTATCTTGCTCTGCAGTGCTTCCCCACAAAATACATTGATTCATCTATTGAGAGAGTGTGGAATTTAATCCATATTCCTATTCTGTTCTTATATCTTTGATTCTATTTCTTTAAATTCTGCATACATTTCCCCCTTCATATACTTAAAAATTTCTGTGCTTTATCTTTGTCATTTTTGTCTTTCTTTAAAACAATAACCACTAAGCATGTGATAATTTATTTCAGTACTTAATCTTTTCTTAGCAACTTTACTTCTTTATTCTCTGTTTCTGTTGTTTGAGGTACTTACAAGTCAAAGATTCTATTTAAAACTTAAAAAATTTTAGGAGGTGAGAAGGAAGAATACCTTAATACCACTCTTTGAGCATCTATCTTTATTTATTAATGATAAGGCTCAAGATTTTAGGATATGCTATTTTGTATAGCATTTTAAGTTATTTTGTTCATCAGAGTTTACTATTCTATTCCTTTCTGCTGTTTTTAGACAGTATGGAATAATCTTGTGTTATTTCAGTTTCCTTTATATTTAGAGGTATATTCCTCTTGTCACTTTAATATTCTTTTGTTCTTTATTGTAATAGTTATATTAACCATTATATGCCTTGGAATTTGAAGCATGCGATATTTTTTTTTGTTGTTGTTGTTTTCTGGAAATGATATTTAAGATCTTTCAAATGGTGTTTTGTTTTCTGTACCCCAAAATTAAGTGCAATTTTCTCATGTTATTTCCTGTATTATGGTATTTAAATTTTAGTTTGTCATATTCTTCTGTGAGACCCATTTACTTATACTGAGAAAATCAGTTGTCTTTTGTTTCTTTTTTGCCAGATTTATTTTCTTTTGCCTTTTTATATTTTGAATCTATTACTCTTATACTTCCTTGGAGAATTGTCTACCACAGATTCATTTTCTGGCTAATCTGCTAATTGAATTAAAAAAAAGTTTCTACATTGAGTGCTATGAATTCTGATATATGATTATTGCTGATTTTTTTCACATACAGATTTCATTTCTCTTTTGAACCATTCTGGAATGTCTCATTGTTGTATCATGACCCCCTGATATTCAACAAGATTTTATATTTTATCAGGCATTGTTTACTTTCCTTTGCCTTGTAATATTCTTTAAGATAGCTTTGTAATGTCTTTGAGAATTTCTTGTCCATATTTCTTTCTTTTGGAATCCTCTCTGTTGATATATCTTATTTGTACTCTAGTTTTTTTTACTATTCCTTAACTTGATAGTTTTAATCTTTTTTCTTTAAATTTCTTGATCAGTCACTTTCTGAATCTCTCCTCTTTGCTAATAGGCATATGTCTCAGGACTGTATTATAAAACTGCCTCCACCTCCTCCCATGTTATGAAATTTAGTATTCATTAGCCTGGATCATTGTCTTTTGTATGGGACAAGACTGGAATATCTACATTAAAGCAGATATTCCTTCAGGCTTCATTTGTAAAAGCCATGCACATTGGTTTTCTCCCCACTTCTCTTGGAATTTCTTTTTTTCTTACTTCTGCAGTTGGGCAGGATTAGCATCAGTTACTTTTTTTTTCATGATGGTGGGACGATGGTGGAACGATGTCATTAATTACTCTAGGCTGAAAGAGGCTATCTTTCTCCATCACCCCTAATTCTCCTTACATGACTGAGCAGAATCAATGTTTTCTTTTGCTTCTGGTTGCTACTGGGGTATAGGTAGAGTCTGAGGTATGCCAGCAAGGTTTCTATGGTAAGAATGCATACTAATAGGAGCCATAAGCTCAAGCTGATGGGTCATTTTGTTTATCCCTGTCAGGAGCAAGAGGTCTAGTAGGGAAGGAGTCCTGAATGAACCTTTTAAGAAGTATTCTCCAGTGCTAATCCATAACAATTTCACTTTTTTTTTGAGTTCTTTTTTGCTTCGTAGATTTTGTTATAATTATTCTGCATTTGGTACACAATTACTATTTGAAGCAGTTTTAATAGGGTCTAGAGAATGTATCTAGCCTTCTATCTTGTTATGCCTGTATTCTGGAAGTCAACAACTCTCAATTTTCTCTGAAATTGCCCAGTACTTATCAAAGCTGTTTCACTTTCCTATTGAACTGAGAATGCAGAAAATGCTGTCTTTTTTCTGATAACTTAGATTCATAATTTGGGTATTCCTGTCATCTCCATATAGTATAACTTCAGAAAAGTTCTGAACTGCAATGATATAATTCTTCTCATAATATATCCCTAGATATGAAGTCATAACACAATTTACTACTCTTTTTTCACTTATTTCCGCACCATACCATAATATGACCACCAGTTAATTTAATTCATAGCTTTCTTTTGTTTGGGAAAAACCAACCAACCCCACATCTCTTCTTAGTCTTAATTCATTTCTTACGAAGTTATTTTGTTTGATTACTATTCCTACACAAAAGTTGTTTCCTAAAAGTTGACCACTCAAAGTTGAGTGGCTCCTGACTGTCCTCTAGCCTCACGGTCAAGAAAGATGTTACACACTTACAATAAATGACAACAAATGCTTCTCCCAGGCATGAAGAAACATGATATGGAAAGGAGTTGGAGTGATGAAGAAACATGGACAGTTCCCTTTATGTGCCTAGTGTCTCCTAGAAGAGTGACAATGTCAATACTCAATTACTGTGAAAAACCACTTGACAACACCAGAGATCATTTTTCTCCATTTATCACTTGTCAACTGTCACTAGCCCAGTGTTCACTGTCAGATTTATCCCTAAACCATTTCCTATACAGGTGTGGACTATGAAAGGTGATTGAGAACAAGAGATGTAGACACTGATTCCCAAGCTGGAGAAGAGCAGCATTAGCTGAGTGCTTTCTGTTTTCCTGGATAATTCATCCTTATTCTTTCTTCTTTGAGGGAAGGGTTGATTCTCTTACAGAGAGAGTAGCACTGTGGCTTGGTTTAGTCAACAGAGGATGGATCTTGGATGAAAAAATGTATTATTATGGGAACAAAAAATAGTTTTTGAGAGAAAAAAATAGTTTCTAGTTACTACTAGAAATTCTCTTTACCTGGGATCAAAACATTTCATGCCACAACAGGAAATGAGATTTAAATGCTAATACCTATGGGAAAAGAAATGTACTCTAAGCTATAAATTACTGATACCAAATCACTTAACATCTTTGTACACTAGATGACTCTGAGATCCTTTTCAAAGGATTCCAAGTCTGAGCCTGAAATGCTTGTGACTAGGTTTTTGTAGGAAACTAGGGGGAAGAAGAGTATATATGGTTTGAGGATGCTGAGGGGTAAGATATACCATATAGAGTATACTGTACTATAAGAGAGGCAAAATTCTCTAACTTTGCCATTTTCTCTAGAACTCATATTCATTCCATTCCATTCCACCTAAATTTCCAGTGCTGATTTTTTCTCTGGTTTATCTTGATTTCTTTTTAAGCTTTTATGCATGTGCCTAGTCTTTTAGTAATATATTAAATATTTTTGATGTGTTGGATCTATGATTTTGTTATAGGGCCCCTAAATCTATCTTTTTGAGTTGCCATATTTTCCAGAAACACAGAGTATGCAGGAGATCCTGAACATGTACAGGATGGTCTATACACCCTGTATCAGCAAGCACCCTAGCATACCCAGGATGGCTGCTAGCACAGGTTCTTAGATCTGCTTTTCTAAAGGAAAGCAACTCAAAATGGGTTAACAGTCTCACTTTAATCAATCTAACACGTATCATTTACCTAGTTCAGGGGGAAAAGTCAGCACCCTGAACTTCAGAGAATGCAAACACAAGTTACAAACACAAGCTACAAGCAGACAGAGAAACAGATCAGCAGACGGGCTTCCAGTCATCTGACCATCACATCCATACCTATTCAGTTACCAGAGAGGGAAGCACCAACACCTGGGTTTTTCAAAGCTGGGGGGCTCAACAGCTTCCCAGAGTCTGGTCTGGCCAAATCATACAAGTCTTCTCAAAGTGAGCCCCAAACCAAAACCTCACATCAGGGCATATATATAGCCTTCTCCTGGCTTGGAGAATGTCACAACCCTCTAGACCCACTGCTCAATCACAAAGCTACAAGGCACGGGCATTCCTGAAAAACAAGCCTGGC
>CM053587.1:237657887-237688595 GCA_028646515.1 Pseudochirops corinnae | reverse complement strand
GGCTGCCGTAGACTTCCGGCTGACTGGATAATGAAGACTCCAAGACGGAGGCCCAAGACGAGGATCCGGATCCAGGCCGCTCAACGGGAGAGCACTGGTCTGAAAACAATCGCTCAGTCCCCTTGCTTTTTGCAGGCGGAGGGCGGGAAGCTACAATGCGGAGGCGGGTGCAAAACCTCCGCCTTTTGCTTTTCTGCTCTGGAGACCTTTTGGCCAGCACTTATCTCCGTCTTTCACAATCCCCACTCACGCAGCTGGTGCTAATCCCCCCTCCTCGCAGCTGGTGCTAATCCGCTCACCTGAGAGCTTTTGAGAGCTTTCTCTGCACCTCCCTCCCGGCTGCCCCCGGGGCACAGCCACAGCTTCAGGCCAAGCTCGTTTTGGTTTGCAGTGCTGATATGGTTGCTCGTAGCCAAGCTGACTTTAGTGGGAAGTATCTTTGTGTGCGTTTTGAAGTTCTAGGTTGGTCCAGAGTCCTATTCCATGGATATTTTCGGGTGGCTATGTGAGAGCTGCGATATATTGCTGCTGCTACGCCGCCATCTTGGCTCTGCCCCCTCTTTCTTCATTCTTTACGAGGATCAATGACATCATGAGAGTGACGTTTTGACTTGTGCCTGGATTGGATTTAAATGTGGCAGAGCTGGGCAAAAATGTCAGCCTCACTCTCTCCTCCAGAGTCATCAAGGTCCAACTAGTAAGACAAAAGTCAAGACAACTAGCAACAGCCCAGGCTGACAAGTGACTGTCTGGAGTATACTAAATACATGATAGATAGATAGATAGATAGATAGATAGATAGATAGATAGATAGATAATTTTTTTTTTAAGAAAAATTTTTCTGGTAAGAGTAAAGGTTTAACAAAGAAGGAGTTACTCTTTGGTTTTTTTTTAAAGAAACATAGTATGGAGAGAACAGTTTTAAAATTTCAGATTTGATAATGGTGTTGAGTGGGAGTAACATTAAAGGAGATTCATTACCATCTATTTTTCTATTGCAGCCTAAGGGCCATGAAGCCTTCCCATCACTTTTGCAGCTGAAACTTCCTATGTGTGTTGTCTTCCCCTAACAGACTATGAACTTCTTGATTGTTATGTAATTATGTTACTGAAAACAATATAAACATGTGATCTATAAGAACTTTCCTATTTCATACTTTTTAAAAACTTAGAAATAGAACTTTCTAACCAGTTTAAAAATCTTCAGATGGCTGGCTCTTGTGGGGTTTGCATCATGGAATATATTCTGATTAGTTTGCAAAAACAATTAATTAGCATAAGGGAAGAGGAGAATTTACTACCTGAAGGGGATGAAAAAATTTCATTTCTTACAACATAGTAATATTCTATTACATTTCTGTACCACAATTTGTCTAGCACTACTAATTATGGGTCATCTACTTTGTTTCCAGTTCTTTGCTATTCCAAAAAATGTTTTGGTATATATGAGGACATTCCTCTTATCAGTGGCCTCCTTGGGGTATAAGCCTAGTAAAGGGATGTCTGGGTCCAAAGGGCATAGGCATTTTAGGTTTCTATTTGCATAACTCCAAACTGTGTTCCAAAATAGTGGTACTGATTTATAGCTCTACCAACAATGTATTAGTGTGTCTATCTTCATACAATTTCTCTAACACCAACTATTGCCATCTTTGCTCGTCTTTGCCAATTTGCTAAGTATGAGGTAAAACTTAAAGGTTGTTTTGATTCACATTTTTCTTAATATTAGTCATCTGAAACATTCTTTCATGTGGTTGTTAATAGTTTGCAATTCTTTTGAGAGTATCATTAGAAAATTACCTTTGACCACATTTCTGTTGAGGAATGGCTTTAAACCAAGATTTTCAAAAGTAATGAAACATTGAATCATATTGCTCTCACATACTGTTAATAAATTATTTAAAATATTATTGATTTTATTTCATACTTTAAATTTATATTTATATATATATATATTTTATAATGTGTATGATACATTAGTAGAGTAATGCATTTATATAATTTAATTTGATTAGATTCCTGTACCCATTTGCCTTCCTTGTACATGAGTCCCCTGGCTTCTCAGGGTTTCCATGCTGAACTGGCTGACTCCACCATAGCACATACAATCCTAGCTCCAATATCATCATGTCTTTCCCCTCTCACTGGTTCATTTTATGGCATACATGTTGAACTGTGTGATCTTTGTCTTCTGGATATAGCAGATAAGAATGGACAAAGATTGTAACAGAAAAAAAAAAATGACCAGCTCTGTCTTTCCAGTTTAAAAGGCAACTAATCAAAGGAGATTACTACCATCCACATGGTAGAAAATTAAGAGACCTCCATGTTAGGCAATCTGAACATTCTCCAAAGACCCCTCAAGGGTGCCTCCATGTTAGGTGAACTGGGCATTCTCAGATATGCTTAGATTTTACATACACATACACACACACACATATACACTCACTTATAATAAACTCATACACATACATGCATACAAAGATATGTGTCTGCGTATGTCTGTGTGCCTCTGTGTGGTACATATATGTATACAGTACAGTTTATATGCTATAGACAGGAAGACCTGAGTTTAAAAAATCTGTCCTCATATACTTCCTAGCTACATGACTCTGAATGAGTCACTCTCCTGCTGCCTCAATTTCCTTATCTGTAAAATGGAGATAATAATAAAACTTACCTCTCAAGGTTGTGAGGATAAAATGAGATGATAGTTTTAAACCACTTTGCAAAACTTAAGGAACTATATAAATGCTAGTGATTGTTATTAGTTAGGGCAGCCAGGTGGTACATTGGATAGAATGCCAATCTTAGAACATGGAATACTCATCTTCATGAGTTCAAATCAGACCTCAGAAACTTATTAGCTATGTGACCCTGGGCAAGTCACTTAACCCTATTAGCCTCAGTTCCTTTTTTGTACAATGAGCTGGAGAAGGAAATGGCAAACTACTCCATTCTCTTTGCAAAGAAACCTCCAAAGGGGTACAGAGTCAAACATGACTGAACAACAATTATTGATAGTTATTTTTACATATATACACATATAATTATGTCATATATAATTCTATCTTATTAGTTATATATATATACATATGTAAGTACACACAAACATATGCACTCCTGAGGAGAAACTGATAGTATTTATACTCACATATATGTGTACATACATTTGTGTGTATATGAAACTGATATAAATTGCATCCATTGCTCCTCAAGCATTTCACTTTGGTTGAACACACCAGCATTTGGGGTTTAAATATCTGATTGGCACAAAGTCACTGACAGGAGCAGACTGGGGACAAGGTTGCTATAAAGGAGATTTTTTTCCTTCTTCAGAGGGATTAAAAAAATAAATAACTAGAATAATATTTACAATTGTTCTGTATGCCACAGTTTAAGAAGGGCAGAAAATGCTGAACAGTTTGTAGAATTGGACTGCCAGGATGGTGAACACTCTCAAGTTCAGGGCTTGGAGAATTGTTTGAAGAAAGTAGCCTGGAGATAAATGAATTAGAGGGAGGGGATATGCACTTACAGATTTCTTCAAGTATCTAAAATACTATTTGAGGGCAGGGGAGAAGGAGGAAGGATTTCCATTCATTCTGCTTTATTCCCCAGCTTCAAAACTAGGATAAATTAGTGGAAATTTTAAAGACCACAAATTTAGAATTGATATAAAGAAAATCTTTCCTAACAATTAGAGTTATTTACAAATGGGATGGAAGGGAGAAGGAAACAGTGCATTCCTCCTCATAGAAGGACTTTAAACTAAGACTGGATGACCAGTTTTTGGTTGTGTTATGGTGGAAATACTTTGATTAGGTATAGATGGGACCAGAGGGCTCCTGAAGTCCTTCTAGCTCTATGATTATGTAAGTAGGATGGAAATAATACAAAGGATAGGGTTTTCTGGTTCTTGTTTATTTGGGGATGACTTGGGTTTTGCTCGAAGTCAAGAGGATAGAATAAATGAGTTTTCCAGATTCTTCCGAAGTCTATGATTTTACCATTTTGTGACTGGGTTCACAGAATTTCTGATCATTCTCTCCTGACTAGAAACAATGTAAAGACTGCCTTTCTTTTTCTGTTGGCATTTGTATATCCAGCTGGGATCACACACACATACACACACACATACACACACATGCACACATCAATGCAATGACAGCTGTAAAAGTCACAACTGAAAGAGGGGTAAGGAAAGTTTTCACATTCCTTTCGATTCTCAAGGAAAGGTGTTGTACAATTTTGGTTTGAGAACTGGGAGGTGTGAGGACTCCTATTTCACTGGGGCCACTTTGCCCACATTTAGCAATAATCAGAGAAGGGAGAACATTCTGCCAAGTAGAAAACCCACTCAGACCTTGTGGGATTTGAGTTTCGCTCTCGTAAAACAACATTTTGATGAGTTGTGTGTAAATGAATCAGAAACATATGGATTCAATTTCCTTTGAAGTGCATGTGGGTTGAATTTTTTGTAATGTGTGTGGTGTTTGGGTGTATGTCAAAGCTGAAATGTTAAAAAATATATAGTCCTAAGATGCTTTGCAGAACATAAAGTACCCGTAGGTTTTCCCCACCAGAGTAATTGTTGCAAATTCAGAAGCCAATTCCCAGATCCTTAAGTCAAAGTATATAGTGGGTCTAGCCCAGAAGAGCTGGCACCATCATATGCTGATGGTGTTGGGATATTATTTTATTGTTGTTCAGCTGTTCCAGTCATGTCAGGCTTTCTGTGATCCCATTTGGGGTTTTCTTGGAAAAGATAATGAAGTACCTTACCATTTCCTTGTCTAGCTCATTTTACAGATTAGGAAACTGAGGCAAACAGTGTTAAGTGTTTTGCCCAGAGTCGCAGAGCTAGTCTGAGGTCAGATTTGAATTCAAGAAGATAAGTCTTCCTGGTCCAGGGCTGACACTCTATCTACTGTGCCACTTACCTGCCAATGGGATGCTCTGGATATCCTTAGAACAAGGCTTTTTAAATACAATGCAGACACTGCTTTGGAAGGAAGGAGCCTAAATCACCTTGCAGATGACAATTAAACCAGTGATTGTGCTCCATGGACTTTCAAATGAGATATTTGCACTCTACTTTGAAACTAATTTAATTGTAAATTGAGGACATTCTGCAGGTCTTGGCTCAGTTATAAACTCTGTCTTCTCTCTTTTATACCTTAAGGGCCCAGCCAAAGGCCGCTGGCAAAAAAAAAAAAAAAATTAAATGAAGGTGATGCTTGAGGTAATTGAGGCTTTGCCAGTAGAAATTGGACAAATAAACTCTTTCTTTCAACTGCTTTTTGTAAATTGCCTTCTTGTCGTCATTGTATATTTCCCTAGCTGCTGGAAAGAGTCAATGTGCTTTCCCAAAGTGAACATTTTTTCTCCTTACTTGCCAGTAAGATCAGACCTCTTCATAGTCACATAGTACACATGGCTCAAAAAATGTTATACTCTGCTATAAACCAGGCCTCCCTGACAGGCTGATTGAGATTTACTAGTTAATTTTGAAGTTTTACCTGGTTGATTTCCAAACTGGCTGCCAACAGAAAAGGTATCCTCTCCTACTAAAGCTCCCTAGGATTCCCAGTGAGAAGAACATGGTTGGTGATCTCTGACATTCATCTTCCACTGTGGCTTATAAAATTCCCCAAAGGGAGGAGAAATCAGCCTGCCCTGAGCAATTTTCAAAGCAATTCAAACTGATCTCTTCCTCCTTATTCCACTCTGGGCACAGTTCATTTTCTAACTTTTTAAGAAAGATGTATTTATTGATGGGCCAATTTGAGGGACCATCCATCCAGCTGCATTTCAGAGAATAGACAATTGGCATTTTTCATCCAGTTATATAGTTTCTCTTTTGTGGATGAATAGGTTGAACTCTTTCAATGATTTTGTATTTCATTAAGTAGATACTATAATATTGCAGGGCTTGCTGCCATCAACACTATGTCATCTATAAACAAGAGCATCTGTAGGACTTTGCCCTCTTTAAAAATGATCTGAACATTTTACAGAATTACAAGCTCAACATTAGTCAACAGGTCCCTCTACCATATGCAATTTATACCAGACAACCTCCATATAAGTGGCAAACAGCTTTGACAAGCTTGTGTCTTCCTGTTTTATGTCTTACTTGATAGTTAGAATCAGGAGGTCAGGAAAGGGAGGAAGGAAATAGAACAAGCATTGATTAAGTGCCTACTATGTGTCAGGCACTGTTTTTACAGATATTAGGTCATTTGATCCTCACAACAACCCTTTGAGGTAAGTATTATTATTATCCCCATTTTTCCGGTGAAGAAACTGAGGCAGACAAAGGCTAAGTGACTTCCCCAGAGTTACACAACCAGTAAGTGCCAAAGGTCACTTCTGAACTCAGGTCTTCCTTATTCTAAGTCCAGAGTTCTATCTACTACCTCACATTGGTATTTCCATTGCTGTATCTTTCACGGAACCTTCTCTGATTTAAATATATCCATGAGAGATACTTCATTGAAGAGGAACCCTTAAGAAATCATACAATATCTTACCATTGAATCATCATCATCATTGCTAGCACTTATAAAGCACCCTAAGATTTACAAAGCATTTTACCCGTGTTAACCGGAAAGTTTGGTTCAAGGAGACAAATAGGCTAGGTGACATACATTTATCACTTATTCCCTTAAAGCTGGATGAAACTAGCTTACTTGTACGTACAAGGAGTCATAACCTAAGTTCTGACTGCCTGAACAAAAGAATGAGAAAGCTTAAATACATTCTAGAACCATCCCAATTCAGGGTGGTTGTGTTACTCAAATTTATGATCTCCATAAATGTTTGATCATTGTATGAGAAAGGAATTTCCTTAATTTAATAGATGATAAATACAATAAAACAAGAGAGTTGACAAAGTGTCAGTTGAAATTATGACTGTGTTTTCTTTACCATTAACATTCCACAACATAATATATGCCCCCAAAATATTAAGATAAGAAAAAGTCTCATTATTCAAGTTAGTGCCTCAGGTTAAGGGTCTCATCCTTAATGGCCAGAAGGTAAGCCTCATCTGGCTTTGTTGACACAGGAAGAAGTATTCTCTGAGTTTACTCAGAGAAAAAGAAACTGTTAGGTCCAGGTTCTTCTTCTGGTTGATTAGTTCAGGCTCTGGTCCTTATTTAAATTGATATTAAATTATTATCATCTGTTACCATATTTGATACTCACAAGAACCCTAGAAGTGAGATGCCATTATCACCATTTTATGGATGAGAAAATTGAGGGTCAGAGAGATGAAGTAACTTGGTCTGAATCTCTCAGCTAGTCAATGATAGAGGTG
This sequence comes from Pseudochirops corinnae, assembly GCA_028646515.1. Taxonomy (NCBI): domain Eukaryota; kingdom Metazoa; phylum Chordata; class Mammalia; order Diprotodontia; family Pseudocheiridae; genus Pseudochirops; species Pseudochirops corinnae. Next base: position 237,681,271 of record CM053587.1, on the reverse strand, counting down.
GGATTTTAACTCACGTCTTCTTGACTCCAGGTGCAACATTCTATCTATTATATCAACCAGCTGCCTCGTTGGTTAACATACAGCCAACCAAAAGAACAATGGGATGGTGCCTTCTTCATTCAACTGTGTGACAATGAAGATGTGGTCTTCTACAGAATGTAATTTCTTCTATTTCTTCATGCAGCACAGAGGAGATGGTGACACCAAAGCTAAAATGTGATGGTTCCACTGTTGTTGATGGAGACAAGGTTTGTTATAGAAATCTTTTTCCCATTTTCATCTCTTTGTTGTGTTTCAAATGCAATCTTTAAATACTCTTGAAATGACTTGCCTTAAAGGAGGTCTCTCACTAAGCTTTCTGTACATTTATTTTCCTTCCACTGCTTTTCACAGTTTTATGAGATGATGCTATTCCTCATTTTCTCTATCCTCCCGCTCACAATTAGTGCTATTATTTATTATAACTTCCTGCTTTGCAAGAAGATCAGGCATTTGCTGGTTGAGAAAAACATCTTTTTTATGTTAGCCAATTTTTTGCCATGTTCAGAACTTAATGATTCTTTTCTTGAAGAAAGCATTGATGCTATATAGGCATGAAACATATCTATGGTCTAAGGTCTTTGAATTTTTTGGTTTCTAAATCCTGAATAATATTTTCCCAAACAGTTTGCAGCACTCTCCCCTAATCATCCTTGTGTTGAAATAATCAAGTTTTAAAGTATATGTTGGTTTATTTTTTTCCTTATTTTTTTTTTTTTGCCAAATACTTCTACCTTCATATCCTCAGCTACTGAAAGAACTGGCAAATACGACTATTGAGCCATTCTCAGTGACTGTCAAAAGATCACGGAAAACAGGAAAAGGGACACAGGATTGGTAAAGATCAAATTCTCAGCTTTCAAAAAATGGAAGGGATTAGAATGTGGAAACTATAGGTTAATGAGCTTGACTTAAATTCTTGGCGAAATTCTAGAACATCTTGATAAAGGGGTAATTCATGAAAATATGGAAAAATAAATGATCACAAATCACCAAAGTGTATTCATCAAGAATAGGTCATGCCAATCTAACATTTTTTTTAAAAATTATTTATTTACTTTTAGTTTATGACATTCAGTTCCACAATCCCTTGAGTTTCTATTTTTCTTCCCCTTCCTCTCCTTCCCCCTCCCCTCCATGACAGCATGCAATCAGATATAGGATCTATAAATACCTTCACATTAAACATTAGTCAAGTTGTAAAGGATTATAACCAAAGGGAGTGAACAATGAGAAAGAAGAAACAAAACAAAACAAAGCAAATAAAGAGAGAGAGCAAGTAGTTGCTTCAGTCTGCATTCAGACTCTATACTTCTTTCTCTGGATGTGGATATCCCTTTCCATAATCAGTCTTTTGGAGTTGTCTTCTAACCTTGTATTGCTGAGAGGAGCTCAGTCTATCAAAGTTAGTCATCACATACTATGTATCTGTAATTGTGTACAAAGTTCTCCTGGTGCTGCTCTCCTCACTCAGTATGAGTTTATATGTCTCTCCAGGTTATTATGTCTTGTAGCAAAATAGTATTCCATTACATTCATATATCACAACTTGTTTAGCCATTCCCCAATTGATGGGCATCCCCTTGATTTCCAATTCTTTGCCACCACAAAAAGAGCTGCTACAAATATTTTTGTACATATGGGTCCTTTTCCCACTTCTGTGATCTCTTTGGGATACAGCCCTAGAAGTAGTATTGCTGGGTCAAAAGGTATGAACTTTTTTATAGCCATTTGGTCATAGTTCCAGATTGCTCTCCAGAATGGCGAGATCAGTTCACAACTCCACCAACAATGCATTAATGTTCCAATTTTTCCACAATCTCTCTAGCATTTATCATTTTCCTGTTTTGTCATCTTAGCCAATCTGACTGGTGAGATGTAGTACCCCACAGCTGTTTTGATTTGCATTTCTCTAATCAATAGTGATATAGAGCATTTTTTCATATGCTTACAGATATCTTTAATTTCTTCCTCTGAAAATTGCCTGTTCATATCCTTTGACCATTTGTCAATTGAGGATAACATTTTTTTTTTAATGCAGAGTACCTGGATGGATCAAATAAGGGAATATTGTAGATACAGTTTATGTAGATTTTAATAAGATCTCTCTGGCTTTGTATTGGACAAGTTGTATATATGTAGGCTGTACAATAGATTCAGAACTGACTGAGTGAACAGATCCAAAGGATATCATCAATAGCTTGATAACAGATTAGAAGGGAGTCTTCAGGGACATGCCTAGTACCTTATGCTATTTAACCTATTTACCAAAAATTTTTAAAAGGATATGGAAGGTGTACTTATCAGATTCACATATAACACAAAGCTATCACCCTGAATGGCAAAGTCGAGATTCAAAAGTATCTTGACGAGATCAGAACATTTAGGAAGAATCTAATAAGATTATAATACACTTAGGTTCATCAAATCAATGTCACAAATACAAGAATGAGGAGGGGTGGTTAAACAATAGTTTTAAAACAATTTGAGAGGTAATTTCATGGAGGCCCTTTTGGCATCATTGGTTCTAACTCAGTTTTAGTGTGGACAGGGGTTCATCACGTGCATTGAGGTTCCTCAACTAAGCTTCACCGCTAAGCTGTTTGATTCAGTAAACGAGAATAACAGGAGAGTTCCCAGGATTCCAGAGTGCTCTCAAACTAAACTACAAATTGAGGAGAAGAAAGAGGAGTAGTATCTATTAAGAGATGTGCCAACCACTATCTTACCATGAAGGAAGATGGCAGATTACTGGCTCTGAAATGTGTGGTTGAAGAGTATTTCTTTGAATGCTTGGACTCCAACTACAACACTTATTGCTAGAGAAAATATTGCAATTGGTATGTAGCATTCAAACAAATGGGGCATGATAAGCTTGGATCCAAAGCTCGACCAGGACAGAAAGCCATCCTTTTCCTTCCCATGTTTATTAAAAGCTGATTGGCACAGGGACCTCTGTTTCATCTTCCATTCCAAAAGGAGGCAGAAGGAAGGAATAAAAAGGGAGAAACATGGCCATGTTTGCCCATTTGGGATGACTTTGGCAAACTGTAACCTTTTATTTACCCTGGGTGGGTTAAATCATTGTGTCAATATAGAACAACAACAAAAACCACAACCCAGGAGATTTACTAAATGACTTTTGGGTTCATTGTGACACTGTAGTGAACCTTACTGGGAAAAAAAACATCCCTCTTTTCTTTATTCTGGCTACCTTTGTAAATGTGCAAATATTTAAATACATTTTTCTTAAAGAAATATTATGAAAAACATAGATCCAGTGATCATTCCCAAAGTCTGTTATTCATTCATCTGACCTCATAAACTCTTTTTAAATTATTAAAGGATGCAATTTTAGTTTTAATCCATTCTAGTTACATTTTTATAGAGCTCTGACAACTCCCTGTGACAGTTTCTAGAACAGTCCTCTGTAGACACAGGGCAGTTCCTGTATGGCAAGGTCAATCTTCTCAGACCCTTCTCTGTGCCCATAGAGTGGGCGACTCTGCGGGTGATAGGAGCTATGTTGTCTACTTTCGTGAGATCCTTGAAATTCATCTACTCACATTTCAAGCACTAGTGTGGATAGAAACTAATGTGGAAGGAAAGTGGCTTCAGAGAGCAGATGATTTCTTACTTGATGTCAGTCTTTTCTTAAACTTCCCAAATAGCTGCGTCTCTGGGGAAGAAGAGAAGTGCACAACATCAGTGGGGACACATGGCTGTAGAACATTTCTGACTGACTGCAATCTGTAACTGCCATTCCAAAGGTCATATTCCCATGACAATAAGTAAAGTCTTCACGTGCTCTTGGCCAAGAAGGAAGACTTTAGTGAAAAGGATAAGACCTACAAATGACTTTCTGTTTTTGTTAATTTGGCATTTTGTGTTTTCCCAGTAGCATGTGGAGGCACTTTGGGGCATTCATTTTTAGAGTTGTGTTCTGGGTTCTCACCCTCCTTCTTCCTCCCTCATTGGGAGGGCAAGCAGTTTAACATGGGTTGCACATGTGGAGTCATGAAGAGTATATTTCCATGTTGGTCATGTTGTGGAATAAAGCATAGGCCAAGATAAGGGCCCAGGAAAAATGGAGAAAGTAAAAAAGTAAAACAAATATAAAAAACAATTTGAGAGTTTTAAAGAACTATAAGCTCAACCCTAACCAGCAATATGATATGGGGGCCAGGAGAGCTAGTGCAGTCTTATGCTATATTGAAAGAGTCATTGAATACAGAATGAGGAGAGTTAGACTCTTGCTGTGCTCTGCTGGTCAGACTGTATCTGGGAGCTAGTATTTGGGAGACCACACTTTCAGAAGGGCTTCATTAAACTAGAGAGTATCTGGAGGGGGGCAAGCAAGGGAGTGAAAAGTTTTGAGACCATGCCATGTTAAGATCTGTTACACTGGGAATGGTTGACCCCAGAGGGGAAAAGAACATGAAAGCACTCCTCAAGTATTTAAAATATTGTAATGTGTTAGACCTGTTTTGCTTAATCTCAAAGGGTAGAATAAGTAGCAGTGGATAAATGGTACAAAATGACAAATTTAGGTTTTACGTAAGGTAAAAATTCCTAAGTGCCTGGCATGCCATGGTCCATGGGGTAACAAAGAGTTGGACACAATTGAATGACTAGACAACAATGACAAAACAAATAAAACAATAACAAAAAATACAACAAAAAACCCTCCTAACGATGACAGCTACCCCAAAGTGGAGCAGGATACCTTAGGACAGTGGTTCTCAACCTGTGGGTCATGACCCCTTTAGGTGTCAAACAGCCCTTTCACAAAGGTCACAGGGGTCGCCTAAAACCACTGGAAAACACATCTTTCCGATGGTCTTAGGAACTGAGACACGGCTCCTCTATCCATCTCCAGGGGGGTCCACCCACATGCAGATGCGCCCACCTGCGAGTATTAAAGGGTCACAGCATCAGGAAAGTTGAGAACCACTGCCTTAGGAGTGAGGGGCTTCTCCCCTTGTGAAGGTCTTCAAGCTAAAACTTGATAGATATTCTTGTCCAGATGCAAGATGGATTAAATATCTTATAAAGTCTCATAATTCAAATTCCACCACCTCCTTTATTTTCCTCTCTAAGGAGAATCTGTGAGTCGTCCTTTCATCTAGCTGTGATTTCCCTTTGTCTTTTGGTTTCATATATAGCAAAAATGTCAATATTGATTTGATTTATTTCAAGTACTATGTTACCTCGTTGGTCACTGGGCAAGGTTCTCCCTTGGGAGATAACAACCTGCCAGCCTTGACAGGCTATATGGAATTCAATCCACTGTTGTCCCAGATGTGATAAGCAATAGTAATGAATAAGCTGTGTAGGATACACCAATGACAATCTGTCAACTCATGCATTGTTATCATCCCTTATATAGTGCATTCTGGGAAGTTAGACTTCTTAGGAGTTGAAAATAAGAACATGTCTGATTCTGAAGACTTTTGTCACATTTATTTGCATTTCTGTGAGGTAATTATATTTTGATGATATTTTATTTATAAGTTTAAATATTATGTTTTGTTCATCGATTTTGAGAATATCTCTGACTTCATCCCTCTGCAATATTTTCTTCTTAGTGAAACCAACTTTTTCTGTATTTTCAAAAGAATCACTTCTCAGAAATTTTACATTTAAGTATTACAAAATCATTGGACTCCTGACTTCCCAGATTAGTTTCCTTTCCATTATTCCATACTACTTCTTTCTAAGCACAGGATCTTTTTAATTTTTGTCTTGCTGTGGTAAACAGTAACTCTGGAGATAATAAACAAAGAATAAAGATTTTATGTACTTGCCATATTAAGAATTTGAAAATAAACAGAATGTCATACTTAATTGATATATATGTACATATATAATATATATGGATTTAATGTTTTTTACAAATAATTATACAAAACATGTATAAACCTAGGCCAGTCACAGTAATTGGGAAGTTGAAGAAAAGCTTAGAGATTAACACAAAAAGAAGAATGCACCCCTAGAAAATAATGACAGAGACAATTTTCAAATCAAATTGAATATTTGCAGAACTAATACTAAAATAGATTTTTAGTCCCACACATATAGGTACTCAATTCAACAATGCAGAGAGCAGCCCATTCATGTCTTCTCATCTTGAGCAATTCTTGTACATGTGCTCTCATAAATCCTCCATTGAGGATCATCAGACCAGCAGTGAAAGCCTTCCTCTAAGTCCCTTACATTCCACTGACACTATGCCAGCATTAAGGCTGCCCTTTGCTGAATGGTCCATCTACCGTATTTACTGATCTTACATTGCCCAGATAATACCATTTGATCCCTTTTGTGCAAGTGGAGAGACAAGGTAGCTAAGTGATGAACTGGTTTATAATACAAACCCATTTACAAAATGTTACAAAAATATGGTGCAAGAGCAGGAAAACTGGGAGGAAATGTGGAGAGGTAATAAGTCTACTGAAAGCTTGCCAAATCATCCCAAGAACTTTGTAGATAAACTGGAGGATGGAGATGGGGGGTGGGGACTGATTGGGAACAATAGATAGAAAAAAGAAAGAATAAATTTGCTAACATTTCCCAAACTCTTGATGACAATGGAACCTCCACATCTGGACTCAGATACCTCAGTCCCTGATATAAGGAGGTAAAAATGTCACTTCAGAAAATGAAGTCGATAAGGGCAGCTGGACCAAGCCAAATGTTCATAAATGAAATTTTTTCTGGAGGTGGGACTTTAGAAAAGTCTCTGTAAGTCTGTCTAATAAATTATTCCATCAAAAACCTTTTGTACCAAGCTAAACACATGTCTATTTTACTGTGGGCTCCAATAGAATTAAAGGCCTCTTACTCCATAGTTCACTGTAGGTGAACTTCTGATTTCTATCTGAAAATCGCTCCCAATCATCATTTTAAGTTTTCATCTTTGACATACGTTAGGCAAATAGAAAAAAAATTAAAAAGTAATGAAGAGGGTTCCCAACAGCTTTGAGAGAATTCCACATATGTGCTAATTAGTGATTCCATCTGAAAATATTCCCAGAAAGCTGGATGGATAGAGCAGGCTGGGATAAATAATGCAAACGCCCTATGGCACTGTCACAAATACCCCAATCAGTGCTGTGTGTGATTTCAGGGAGACTCTCCAAGTTCTGCACCTGAGAATAAAACATTAATGAAGTAAAGCTATAATAAACAAACCTCTGGGTCCTATCCCCCCTCCTCTCTGCATCCCCACCACATACTTCTTCCCCTCCCCCCTCCATTCTTTTGGTTCAGGCTGAGCAGTCTTATAGGGGTTAGATTCAAGGTGACTTTCTTCCTCCCCCTTCCCACTTTCCACCCTCCACCATGCTCTTTTCTGCATTTTTCATAAAGTGAAATGGATCTTATACCTAAGTTGCTGGTGCTGGTGAAATTTGCAATTTTCACTCAAAAGCTTGTCTAGTTCCACAATCACAGGCTGCTGATTGATTAGCTGCAAAATGAGGCATTAGCCCAGAGTTTCAAGTACCAAATAAAGTACTCTCAGATTACAGGGATCACAACCTTTGGAAGTTCCTTTTATGAAATGACAAGCCTGCTGGCTTCCTCTTCTAATACAATGCCCAACTGTGAGTATTTTTTTTTTTTATTTTTTTAGTACAATTGCGTTTCATCAAACAGACCATAAATACTGTGGGTTGAATTGAATTCTGTAAAGTCAGAGGAAAAACTAACACCAGTTCCCTTCATAAATGAGGGGTAAATAGTACTATTAGGGTAATTTCTGGTTTTAATGCTTTCAGCTAACACCTGAAGACTATGATTTGAAAGTTGCAGTATAGATATTAGGAGAAATACCTAGATGCTTTGCTGAGAAGTGCCATGGAAATGACAGGATAAATTGTCCAATTTTTCCCTACTAAAAACACAAGCACGAATAGTCATATGAGCACACTTGTGACATGTGTGACTATATTTTGTTGGAGGTATTTCTACTTCTGCCTTCCCTTTAGGGCTATAAAAGTGGGCAGCAGAGATTCCTCCCCGCTAGGAAATAAGTGGTCTAGAATCAAAAAGACAGCATTGGATAACCAATAGAGAATTGAACTTGGTATCAAGAAAACAGGTTCAAATCTAGCACCTTCTGCTTCCTAGCTGGGCGACCCTGAGCAAATCACCTGCCCTCTCTGACCCTCATTTCATCATTTAGAAAATGTGGCTAGTAATACCTGCAATCCATAGTTCTTAAGATGTTCGTGAGGCTCAAATGAGATCATGTAGGCAAAGGGCCATATACATGTTAGTAATTATTGTTAACTCCAAATGCTTGTTTCAATGCAAGGACAATTTCCTAAGAATTAAAACTATTGGAAAATGGAACTATCTGAGTTTTAGGCCATTAGATAGGTTCCAATAAGCTTCCAACCTGGAAGGTACCTCAGAAGTCATCTATCTGCACCTTCATTTTATAGATGAAGGAGGGAAATGAACAAGTATTTTATTAAGCACCCATTAAACAAGGAACTGTATTAAATACTTTACAAATATGATTTGAATCTATCCTTACAACAAGCCTATGAGGTAGGTGCTATTGTTATCTCTGCTTTAGCAGACAGAGGTCAAGTGACTTGCCCAGGGTCACATAACTAGTAAGTAGTTGAGGTCAGATTTGAACTCAGATCTTTCTGACTCCAGGCTCAATTCTCTATCCACTGTGCCACCCAGCTGCTGCAGATGATGAAACAAGCCAAGAGATGTGATGTAAGTCTCCCACCATCATCACAGATTCTCAGAGCTGAATGGGGTGTCAGAGACTATCCACTTTCACCTGTACCTGAACAAGTATCCTCTCTCTAGCCTACCCAGCCAATGGCCTTTCAGAACTTTCTCAAAATCTACCATGAGGTGGAGCCTCTCCTTAAGCAGCCCACTCCACTTAAAAAAAATTAAATTCATTAAAATCTACTTCAGAATGGAAGCATCATTGCTGCCACATTTAATAGAGACACACTGTAATTTCTAGCATTTTTGTCTTGTGAGTCAATGTTGGTATACAGCGGCTAGAAAGTGATGTACAATCTTTGGTTGTCTTAGGGAAGCATTGCATCTAGGAATAAAGGAGCAGTAGTTCCCACTGTCCTCTTAACCAGCAAGGGACTTAACCTACTAGGATTATTGTTATCAATTCTAAGCATCACATTTCAGAAAGGTCATTGATAATCAGGAAAGCAACCAGAGAAGAATAACCAATTTATGCCATAGGAGGAATGGTTGAAGGAACTGGAGACATTTACTTAGAGAAGTGAAGACAAAACTAGGTTGTGATCATGTCTCCAAGAATGTTGAGGATTGTCACAGGAGGAGAAGAATTAGATTTATTCCATTTGGCCACAGAGGTCAGAATTTGAAAAATAGGTAGAAGTGTCCAGGAAACAAATTAAGGTTTGATGAGAAGAGAAACTTCCTTACAATTTAAGACAGAAGAAAGTGAAATGGGCTGGTAACAAAGGGGAGATGACCACTTGCTGTATATGCTATAGAGGGTTTCTTTTCCAGGTCATCTCTGAGACCCTTTCCAAGTACAGTATTCCGAGATTCTGATTTTGCAATAAAACAAAGAAATGACACTTTAAAAATGTTTTACAAAGGATTTTTGTATTAAATTGAATCCTCAAAAACAACCCAATGACTCCATTAAGACATATGAGGAAACTGAGTCATTGAGAGGTAATATAATATGCCAAGGTTACTCAGTGAGTCAAGAGCAGGAGAAGCAAACTTAGCTTAACTTAAAGCCATTTTAAACATAAAATAAACTCATTTTACAGATGAGGAAACTGAGGACCCAAGTGAGGAAAAAATTTTTCCAAGGTGACAAAGCTAGTATATGTTAGAGTCATAGCTTGGACTCAGATACTCTTATCTCTCAGGTTGTTCCTTATATACCATACTATGATGCCTTTCAAATGCTTCTTACTCCCCATCAAAAAGAGCCTGAAACCCCAAAACATAACTAGTGCAAACAATTTTTAATCACTTGACAAATCTAGGCCTCAGTTTTTTTACATGTAAAATGAAAGTATTAGACTAGATGACCTCAAGGGTCCTTTTCTAACATTTAGAATCTAATATCACTAACGATATTTTCTAATATATAAAAATTCAAATTCCAGTAACATACATTAAAAAATATCCAAATGGAAAACTTAATTACTAAGATTTATTTCTAAATGCACCAGGACTTAATATTTCAGCTATAAACAGATTCTCAACAGCCCTCATTCTAGCCATTTGCAAAGGCAGGGTATTTTAGTATGAAAATAGCCCTGCTGTGTAGAACTTGGCATGGTAATGGGCTTCATCAAAATGGGATTATAATCATACTAACAGGAATAGCATGTTGATACAATTCTATGGAATTTTCTTTAAAGTGGTGGCCTGTGTTGTTGTTCAGTCATGTCTGACTCTTTGTGACCCCATTTGGGTTTTCTTTGTGGAGGTACTAAAATGGTTTGCCATTTCCTTTTCTAACTCATTTTACAGATGAGGAAACTGAAGCAAACTGGGTTAAATGACTTGCCCAGGGTCACAGAGCCAATGAGTGTCTGAGGCTAAATTTGAACTCAGATCTTCCTGACTCCAGACCTAGCACTCTATCCACTGAGACAGCTAGCTGTCCCTATTATGTATGTACCAATCACTACAGAAAAGGGAGACTAGGAAGAAAAAGCAAAAATAACCCCTCCCCTCAAGGAATTTACATTTTAATGGAGGAGATAGTATGTAAATTGAGAAGAATACACAAGACACCTTCAGAACAGATCTAAACAGATCCTTTTTGTGCCCTAGTGACCAACTGAACTAAAATCTCAGTACTGCCATCTTTCCAATATCTCAGATTCATAATCTCATTGTTAACTTGGGCTCCCCACTCCCCTTTATCCCACAAACTCCAATAAATTGCCAGATCTTGCCATTTCTACCTTTATAACATCTCTCACATCTGGCACAGCTACTGACCTCACTTCAATCCCTTAGCACCTCTCACCTAAATTATTGCAAAAGTCTGCTAACTGGTCTCCCAGACTTACACAGCCATCCTACACACACACACGGCCGCCAGAGTGATTTTCCCTAAGCAGAGATCTGTCCTATCACTCCAATACTCCATGAATTCTAGTGGCTTCCTGTTGCCTCTAGGATAAACTATAACCACCTCAGTTCAGCTTTCAAAGCCCTACACAGCCTGCTCCCAATCTCTCTATCATCACGGGACATTACGCTCCCTCCTACACACCGGGATCTTGCAACCTGCCCTCTCTGATCTGCGCTCATGACACTGCGTTTCCCATCTCCATCCTTTTCACTGGCCACCCCACATGTCTGGCATGCACTCCCTCTTTACCTCTCCCTCAAAGAGTCCCTCTATTCAATTTAAGCACCTTCATCTGGATGAAGACTTTTCTGATTCCTCCTGGGGAGTTACTGTGGTGCAATGGAGAGAGAGTTGGACCTCGAGTCAGGAAAACCTGAGTTCAAATGTGACCTCAGACACTTACTAGCTGTGTTGACCCTAAGCAAGTCATTTAACCTCTGTTTGCCTAGGAGCAAGCTAGGTGGCTTTGTAGAAGAGCACTGGGCCTAGAGTCAGGAAAAACTGAGTTCAGTTCTGGCCTCAGGCACTAGAGCTATGTGACCTTGGACAGGTCACATAACCTCAGTTTCCTTAACTCTAAAATGGGAATAAATAAATAATAAATAAATAAAATGGGAATAAAAAATAGCATGTTCCTCACAGGGTTGTGAAGATAAAATGATATAATGTTTGGAAAGTACTTAGCCCAGTGCTGGCATATAGTGGGTGCTTATAAATGCTCATTCCTTTCTCCCCATTGCATGTGTCCTCTCTCCCAAACTATCTTATCTTTATATATTTTATCCTTATTTTTAAATAAATGTATTTATTTACAATTTTAAATAAATTAAATATGTATATTAATTATTTATATCATTATATTTTAATAATTAGAGACTTATATTTATTAATTTTCTATTTATACTACATACTTTTTTATATGATCGATGTCTCTATTAGAATACTATCCTTGCTGCAACGTGAGTTTCTCTCATTCTTTATTCTTTTATACCCAACATTTAGAATGGTGACTGGCATATAATTGGTACTTACAAATCCTCATTGATTGGTTGAATTCCTGGACATTATGCCTTATATTTGTAGAAGTAAGAGTGAAAATAAGTTATAGTATTATTTTGAATGGATTTATTTTGTTCTACATTTTGCTTCTTGTTATCCCTGTGGAAGTGAAAGACACAGGTCATTCTGGGACACAGTAAGTAGTGAGAAATAAATGAACATCCGAAGAAAATTGCATTATATTCAATAATCCATACTTTTAAGATCTGGGATATTTAGCTGATATAAAATATATTCCAGGAATGTTAAAAAAAAGTTATCTTTCAACAATAAACAGGCTAGTTCTCAGAAATTGAGTGTGTTTTGTTTTCTTTTTTAAACTTGCTACAAAAATGGTCAGTTATTGCAGGGAGCAAAACTGATCTGCTCTGTGAGCACTTCACATCAAAGATTTTTAACACTCCTGGGTCTGACCTTAGAAGATTCATTTCCAAAAGGGTAGACACTAACCTGTGGGGTGTCTTCTCCCCTTAAAATGGCATACACAGACCACATTGATGGTTTTTATCTCCTGTAAATCAAGCAAAATCTGCATGTCTTACAAATAATTCATGTGTCACATAGGGCCCTTCTATTGCTAATTTGTGATGCTGTTTGGTGAAATGAAGCCAGATTATTCTGTGATCCACAAGTTGGTGTCTTTAAAAAGTAAAGGAAAGCAATTCTCCAGTGTGAGTGGGAGGTTTTAGTTTTCCAGAAATGGAGCATTGCTTGGTCCAGGTAAGGGGAAGCGCTGTAAGATGCAAAGGGTTCAGGACTTGGTGACAGCAGAACCATGGATTCGGCTTCAGTCTCCAATGCTTGCTAGATGTGTGACCAAGAGTAAGTCACTTGACCTATCCAATCCTCAGTTTCCTTGACTGTCAATGGAAAAACAGTGCCTTGTGTATCATAGCCCTAAGGGCAACTAAGTTACCCAGCCTGGAAGAAGGATGATTGCCCTTTGTGAGCTCAATTCCAGCCTCAGACACTCACTAGCTGGTGACCTTGGGCAAGTCACTTAAATCTGTTTGCCTTAGTTTCCTTATCTGTCAAATGAGTTGGAGAAGGAACTTGCAAATCACTCCAGTATCTTTGCCAAGACAGCCCCAAATAGGATCATGAAGAATCAGATACGACTGAAAAACTACTTTAAAAAATCCTATTCCTGATCTGAGGATAAGCTGAGTTAACACTGATTAACTGAGTGCCACCACTATTTTAGTAATTTTTGTGTTACTTTTGCGGTTATTTAACAATTCTGATCCTCAGTTTCCTCATGTCTCAAATGATATGCTTAAACTAGATGGTCAATAATATTCCTTCCCACTTAAAATCTTATGATCCTAACAATCCCCTCAGTTACAACATAGAGTAATCTGAGGATTTAGGGTTGAATTCTGCCTCTTATCTACCACCTGCGTGACTGTTGAAACTTCATGACCACCCTTAACTCTTCAGCATCCTTCATCCCTGAAATCAACCTGTTGCCAAGTCTTATTGGCTTTTTCTCCACAGCAATGGTTGCATTAATCTCCTTCTCTCCACTCACAGTTACCACCCTAGTTCAAGCCTCCATTATCCTCACTGCCTCTCCTGGTTTAAGGACATGAATTTTTTTAGTAATCCTCTCAGAGAGGACTAATCATTTAGTCAACAACCCTAATTGTTCTCCAGGCTTTGAGTCACATCCTCCTCCAATCCATCTTCCACAGAGTTGCCAAAGCAAGGTGGTTCTGACCCATGACTGTACTCCATCCTTTAGAATATCTTATTTCCTTCAAAGCTCAGCATTGGTATCATTTAGCTGTGTAAATAAGTGATCACTAATTTGAGAAAAAAGAAAACTTTAAATCTTTCATCATGTCCTGATTTTTGGTGACTTGGATTATTTCAGGGAATTGACTTTTATAGTCTGAAAGGTATTAAGTGAAGGCAAATTCTTGGTTTATTAGACAGAATTCTGGATCTTGAGTCTAAGGACCTAGGTTCAAATCCAACCTCTGACTCATACTACTTGTGTAACCTTGGGAAAGTCACTTAACCTGTCCGAGCCTCAATTTCCTCATCTGTAAAAAAAAGAGAAGGTTGACCTAGATAGCCTTAGGAGCTTTTTCATTTCTTGATTGATAATCACATTTGATTTGCATTCACCATAAAGGAAAAAAAAAAGACCAGGGAAATATCAAAAGCAGTTGCTTCTTTTATACTGTATCCTTTAAGACTGCTTCATTATTTTAGTAATGATGTAACTACTTAGTTATTTCTCCATGAAAATCTAGTTAAAAGGGAGATTGACTTCTCTATAATTGACAGCCTCAATATCCACAGAGAGCTGGGGGTAAGGGAGAGAATTCTTCCAATGGAGTTCTGCTAACTCATTAAGAGGTAGGAGAACTCAAAGTGATTTGAAGAGGAGACTTCTATGTAGTCCCTCCCCCACCCCACCCCCTGTATGAATACCCAGGGGGAAGAGATACCCTATCCTGGATACTTACAGGATGACAGCCATCAGACAGGTAATTACTCATCTGTCTTAATGCCTCCTTTTAAGTTTGTCCATAAGAAGTCTCTGATCCCCTAAGTCAAAGGCCTCTGTAAAATCAATAAAGCCTAGCCCTATTGGGCCACCAGCCAGTTCATTTTCCACCTCTTAACAAGGCAGTGGTTATTAAATGCCCTGCTTTAAAACCCAAGTGGCGTCATCAGACTTTCATGATGAGATTAATACATGAATGGTGCATGTGTTAACTTTTCAGTATCTTTGATATGAGTGATAAAGCAGATAATGGTTCATGACTTTTCAATAGGAGAAAAACATATTACTGGAGTTGAAATATTTTTAAAATAAGGGAATAATTCTTAGAAATAGATGCCTTGCTAGTGAGAAAGATATTTCAATTTATACTCCCAGTCAAAGCTTGATATATGGCACTTGTTCAAATTTGACATAAATTTTAGATGATGGATAGATAGATAGATGGATAGATAAATAGATAGATAGATAGATAGATAGATAGATAGATAGATAGATAGATAGATAGATAGATACTATTTATTGTGTGCCCAGCAATGTACTAAGTAGCAGGAATATGAATGTACAAACAATGAGACAGTCAAGGACAGTTTTTACTCTCTAATGGAAAAAAGGCAATATATAAACAGGAGCTGAAATAGGACAGGAAATGTTTACTGCAGGATGGCAAGGAAATGGGTGGAAGTAGGGACCAAGTTCCCTGCAAAGTAAGGTGAAAGTTCATTTATCACAGCTGGGAGACATTGAGGAAGAATTCAAGCATGTGGGTTGGGTGGGAGATGAAGCTGATGGAAGAAGTGTAGGCAGGGGGGTGAGGAGATGACCAGGAAATCGATAAACATGAACTTTATTTGACTGGTTCCAACTTGGATAATAGGGTTTTTTTAAGCTGTCGGTACCTTTACTTCTTTGAATTCCCACATTTCAAAATGGCCATCACTTAACGTAATAACACACTCCACATTCTACTATTTTTGTATCAGTCAAATGCTAGTAACAAGTCTAAATAAGGCTGTCAGTTCAAAGAGAAAATTCTTAAGTGGCAGAGAGTATTACATAAATTTACCTTAAAGGTACATGGAATTTTGAAAACTCAATTTGCAGAGTAGATAAATTATCTTTCTTGAAATATCAACATTATATTAAAAGTCATAAGCATGACCAAGAAGAAGGCCAGGACTTGCTTTTTGTGATGCTTAAGTCCCAGAACTCATTCTTAACTAGGAGAAATTGCTTGGACATTTCTGCGAAAATCATGTTTCTGGCAGAGAGTAAAGATTCATTGGTGTGAGGGTCAGAAAAAGCTACAAACAGAGTTACAGGCTGCAGACAGAATGGAGAAAGGAGAGAAGAGGTATAGTCATGAAGTCTCAAAAACTCAGGACTTTTGGTAGAATTGGCACGATCCTAGATCATAGCAGAGAAAACAAGTGACGTTTAGCAGATTTCTATCCTGTCCTGAAATGCATCCCAAGAGGTTTCTGAAGATTTTCATGAGACAGAAAGTATGGAACTCTGTTTTTATCACTAGGCAATGAGTGCTAAAGAGATTATTTTTCTCCCCTTATGGGCTAGTCAAGTGGGGAAATCCCTTTGGAGGCCATAAGGGCTTGCACCTTTTTGTTCAGGAATGATTATGCTATCAAATTCTCTCTAGTCATTTATATTCCTTTTTATTTACATTGCAAATACTTTTGCTATTAGATTTGTGGGTTTTGCATGGTCCACAAATAGTGTTATAATGGCATTAATGAAGGCTTGGGCTATGATTTACAAAACTGATTACCTAAAATAGTTCATCTTAAACTTGGGAAAATAGCAAAGATTTCCAGAAGCAGAGTTCTAAGAGGGATTTCAGGGGCCCAGTTACATTAACTTCAGTTCTTAAAGGATCTTGATTTCATAGGTTATGGGAATTCTCTTTATCAATATATTACACAACTTCTCCATGATAGTCAATCTCTATGATAGATTGATAGTCAACAAGCTCTTATTAAATACCTACTATGTGTCAAAAACTATGCTAAGCTCTAGGGACACAAAACTGACTCCCCAAAATAATCCTTGTTCTCAACAAATTCATGACTCCCACAGCTAACATGGTAACAAACCTTTCCAACTTAGCTGGGTTAATCTTCAGCCAATAAACATACGATTGTCTGTCACCTAGATACACTTAAACTTATTCCAATTTTATGAGCTACCAAACCAGAGTTGGCACTCCAGTGGTCCAGTCTTCTAGAAAACTGGTGCCCACCCATGATAGAATGAGGCTCCAGAGTGCATGTTGCAAAAAACTTCAAAGTCATTAATGACTTAACTCCACAAGTAATTGTGTGATATCCATAAATTGAATTTATGTCCTGTGTCTAAGTTCAGCTTTTTTTTTTTTCATTTACTGTTGACTCTACCACATGGACAATTGAAACTGTTTTAGTTCTGATTTCTGCATTTTTTGTTTTCAGTTGTGCAGCATTTGTGGTTTTCCATATCTAAAATGTAGTCCTTATTATTGTTTCATCATAATGATTCCATAATAAGCACATGTAGGTGATGTTGACATATTACACAACAGAGAGAATTTATTTAAGGTAGAGAAGCCAAGAAACAGATAAAATAGGAAAACAAAAATTTTTTGTTTCTTCAATGAATAGAATTACTATAGAGAAGCACAGGAAGCCTTAAATGAACTGATACAGAGTGAAGTAAGCAGAACCAGGAATATACAGAAAGACTACAACAATGTAAGTGGAAAAACCAATAAAATGGAAACATGCCATATCAAATCCTGGAAATGCATAATGACAAAAACTTGGCCCCAAAAAAGAGATGGGAAGGCTTTCTCCCATCTCTTTGCATAGGTGGGGAAAACTGAATATGCCATATCAGCATACAATGTCAGACTTTTTCAATGTATAGGTTAGTTATACTGATTATTTTCTTTCTCTACTCCTTTCTATAAAAGCTGCTATTCTGGGAGGAACAAAGGAGAGAAAATATAGGTGATTTAAAAAGAAAAGATCAATATAGATATTTCCCTTATTTTTGTTTTGTCAGTGTCTTACAACTACTAGATGCTTATTAAGTGTTAATTCATTAAAATGATATTGCGGGGACTGGAGTGATCAATTTAGTCCATTCTCTCCATCTACTCATTGAGGAAGTTAAGAGTCCAAAAGATTACATAGTTTGCCCAAGGTCAAACTCCTCGTAGAAAGCAGAACTGAAGCTTGAACCCACATCTTTAAAAATGCAACCAGTGAAAGTAGTCAGGGTCAACAAGCCAAAAGGAAGTTTAAAATAAGCTGAATTTGAAGATCTGAGATATGAGACAGTCAGAGTCATCTGATGCCAATTGCATCTCTTTGGGCATTATTCAGTATTGAAGGTTTCAGGTAGCACTGTCTCTTCTGACCTTGCTCTGGCCAAATTCCCATACCTGGTAGAGACATGATAGCCAGCATTAGTCAATATGATAAAAATGTACTATGAGGAGACAACGCATAATCCCATCATGCTTTTAAGTCATTACAGTCTGTGTTATGTCCAGTATGGGGCAGTTAGGTGGCACAGTGGAAAACTCACTAGACCTTGAATCAGGAAGACTCTTCTTCATGAGTTCAAATCCAGTCTTAAACACTGGTTGTGTAGCCCTGGAAAAGTCACTTAACTCTATTTGCCTCAGTGTCCTCATTCTTAAAATGAGGAAAGGAAATGTCAAATCACTCCAGTATCTTGGCCAAGAAAAGCTCCAAATGGGGTCATGAAGAATCAGACGTGACTAAAAAACAAATGAATAAGTATGTCCAGTATAAGTTTAGTATTATTTGTATTTGATTGTATTATAACTCATTGATTAATATTATAATTGCATATAGCATTAAGTCAATTGTCCACAATACTGGATTAAGCAAAACAGTCCATTCTTTGACCATTAATGAATTCAGAGTTTGAGGTATATTTTGATTCTGTGGAATGTGCCAATTCCATGTAGTTCTTTCTTTTTCTAAAATTCATTCATTTATTTATTTATTTTTGGGGGGAGGGGGCAGGGCAATTCGGGTTACGTGACTTGCCCAAGGTCACACAGCTAATACATGTTAAGTGTCTGAGGTCAGAGTTGAACTTAGGTCCTCCTCACTCCAGGGCCGGTGCTCTATTCACTGAGCCACCTGGCTGCCCCCATGTAGTTCTTTCTAATAATCTCTTTTTAATAGCTATTATATGCCAATAGTTCTAGGATCTTATTGAATCATATATTCTCTCTAAACTAATAATATTTATTTTTCTATGTTTCTTGTCTATATCTTCTCAAAAGTTTCCCGTAGAGATCCAACCAACATGCTATAATGGTCATGGGAATTTGAAGATCTTCTGTGCCCTTAATAAGCCTAAGGGAATTTGAAGACATTCCCTGCTTTGAAGACATACCCTGCCCCCTAATAGGCTAAATGTAATCACATGAAGCCTGTGGAGGGAGAAGTTTGCTGAAGGAGCAGAGCCTGCAGGAAGCTGAGTTTCAGGGCAGTTACAGACTGGAGGGAGGAGAGGAAGCAACCAAGGGAGAAAGATAGACTTGGGAGTAAATGTTGGTTTGTGGGAAGGTTAAAGAATGCTGTGGCTCCCTGTGCTGTTATGGCTTATTAACTTCTTTGCTACTATGATGGAATCAGCTTACTGGTTTGGGGATTTGGTTTCTGGTGTCTCAATAAATGTTTTGCTTCTGTCTTCTATATGGAGAGTCTCTTATATTTTGTATATATTTTGAGTACTATGCCAACATATTTACAATGGCCATTGGTGCTATGAATATTGCATTGGCTCTACACATGCCAATGGCCTTCTTGTCTACATTTTCTCAAAAATTTCCCATAGGGGATCCAACCAACATGCCAATGGCCTTCCTTGCTTTCTTCTGACATATCAAGGATACCCAGGGATCATTCACTCAAGTTATCGTGAGCTGCCTATAGGCAGCTAAGTAGTGCAGTGGGTACAGTGTTTGCTGAGCCTCAAGTCAGGAAGATCTCAATTCAAATCTTTCTTCAGATACTTATTATCTGTATAGTCACTTAACATGGTCAGAATCAAATGAGAAAATGTTTGTAAAAGTGCTTAGCACATTGCCTGGAACAATGTAAGTACTCAATAAATGCTCCTTCCCATCTTACCCATTATATGCCTGTCTTCTCTCAGTCTTGCCATGGACTAGTTCATTTTCTTTTTCATGCCCATAGTTGCCATAAAAGATAAGTGCTAGTCTCCATGTTAATGACCAAAAAGAAACTAATTAGAAAGCCTAATGAGAAATTCGAAATTCCTTGTTCCTAATTTCTTAGTTCTGTCATATTTAGATTTGATAAGAATTTGTGTAGAGAGGGGAAGGGACAATTGAGAATGGGTTTGCTTGCTTCAACTCCTTGTGTTCTTCTTGTCTTGTGAAATAAGATAAAATAGGAGATGTAGATAATTAAGAGTGGTGCATGTGGATGGGACAAGTGAAAATTGTCCAGAGAAAATATTTTTGCATGTTAGTAGAAAATGGTTATATTTCAGGCAAGTTAAGCTATGTAATTATCAATCCAGATAATTCAGACTCCTGAAATCCAATTTTAGCTAATTCAGTTGTCTTAAAATTCATAGGAACATAGCTTTAAAATTGGAAGAAACCTTATAGTCCATTGAAGCCAACTCCTTTACTTTGTGGATGAGGAAACTGAGGCCCAAAGGGGGTTAAGTGACTTGTCCAGGGTCACGCAAATAATAAACAGTTGGAACAGGATTTGAACCAAGGTCTTCCTGACCCCAAGTCCAGTGACACATCCACTATAAGTTCTCCTAGAAAGTGTTAGCTGTCAATATAATTTTGTTCTAAGGCATCATGATGTGGGCAAAAGAACTGTGCTACTGTTTCCATTATTAATCAGTTATATGATTTGGGGAAAGTCAGTTCTCTGTAAATCTCAATTTCTTCGTGTTTAAAATTAAGAAATTCAGGATTATTATGAGGTTATAGTAGAGGATTTCCATGGCCCTAAAATGCTATGATCCCATTCATTTTTTTGTCTGAACTGAAAAAGGCAAAGTATGCTGTAGTAAAAACAGAGAGAGAAAAGAGAGAGAGAGAAAATTAAATCTTGATTCAAAAGATCTACATTTAAATACTGAGCCTTCTATGACTTTGGTCAAGTCACCTCCATTTCTTGAACTACTTGGTGTTTGGGTTGTTTTTTTTTTTTAAATGACAGACATTTATCTGTCAAATTAAAGGTTGGACTAAATGATCTCTAAATTAAGCAATAAAGACCATGACCTCAAGTCCTCAAATAAGGATGTATTTTGTATCAGCTCTTTTGCACAATTGTTGAAGGTAGAAGATGTATTCTTGAAAGTCCCACCAATCATAATAGGAATAATACCTGTAGGGGTCTTCTGCCATGAAAAGTAGGCTAGTTCTTTTTTTAAAAGACAATATCAGAGAGTTGCCTGACCCAAGAGGCTAAAGTTCAAGCCATGCTGCTGTTTACTTGGCTTCCTGGTCAACAAATATCCCAGAAGGGGCGAGGCCATATGGAGTCAAGGCCTTTTAGATTTAGTGATGTCAGTCAGCCACACGCCCTGCCCAGCTGGCCAGGCCCACTTCTGTATGGCGACAAGGAGATGGTAGCAGAGAGGATGTGAATGTGTCTCAAATCTTATATAATTTGTTAGTGTTATTCAGTTTTTTCAGTTATGTATGACTCTTTGTGACCCCATTTGGGGTTTTCTTGGCAAAGATACTGGTGTGGTTTCTTTCTCCATATCTTTCTCCAGCTCATTTTTCAGAGGAGGAAACTGAAGCATTAAGTGACTTGCCCAGTGACACACAGCTAGTAAGTGTCTGTGGCCAGATTTGAACTCAGGTCTTCCTTACTCCAAGTCTGGCACTCTATTCACTATACCACTTATCTGCCCATCTGAGATAATACTACCTTACTGAGTATCCTTTCTATGCTATGGTTAAGTATACTCCTTGTATTAACTGTTGAATAACCAATATGCATTTCATTGAGTCTGAGTTAAGCCTGGTCTTTTATAACAGTCCTCTACAAGCGCTAGAAGATTCTATCAAGCTAGCAAGATATTGATCGGGGGTATACTAGTAAATATTTAATAAATAATTGAGCTCTCTAGGAGGAAAAACATATGTACACACACTTTTACATTTATTCTGCATTATTAAACTTTCTTAAACCTAGACAATCAACAAAACAATAAACCAAGCCCTGATTTGTAGCAATCGGGGATTTTCTGAGATTTAAATGTTGACAATAAAAATTTACCAATAGCTTTACAAGCTTTTAGAGCTGGCTCCAGCATACCCCTGGCTTTGGTATAGCCTAGTGGAAGACTATATGCCTACTTTCTCCAATCCAAATTAGTTGACTTCACAGAGGTTCATCACCTGGTTGATAATAGGATGACAATTTTTTTCAACTACTGCAATTATCAATGAGCGTATAGAAAATATGCTTTTAAAGATGGCAGCATAGAAGCAGCAAGGTTTCGCAGCTCCCACATAGCCACCTCAAATACCCATAAAATATGACTAAACAAATTTTAGGGCTCCAAAACTCATAAAAATACAGAAAAACACATCCCCCACTGAAGGCATCTCAGCAAGAATTGCTCATCACAGCACGCTGGGAGCTGGAGCCAACCCAGCCTGAAACTGGGGCTTGGCCCGGAGGTGGTCAGGATGAGCCGCAGCTGGAGCCTTCAGGAAGAGTGGATCAGCAGCAGCTGTGGCAGTTTCCAGAATTATCAAGCCATAAGAAAGAAGGACAAAGTGAAAGGTTAGTAGAACTCAGCTAAATTTGGGAGAGAAAAGGAGTCTGGCTGAACTACCTCCAGGGCAAGGAAGAGGCAGAAGTGGCAGCCCTGCAGCCACCTCCACGTGGCTGCTTCAGAGCTCCTGGCCTGCAGACTGCAAGGGGGCCAAGTGATCGTTCAGAGGCCAAGTGCTCTTGTGTTGAGCAGCCTGGATACGGATTGTGATCTTGGATGGTGGTCCTGGGGTGCGTTTTCAGTGAGTCAAAGCTGGTGGGGGCTGCAAAAAAAATGGCAGCCTCTTAATAGCTCTGGCAGCTGTGAAAACCCCAGCAATTTGGGACAGAGCTCTCCCCTCCGGAAGCAGAGTTCCACAGAGCTAAAAATTCAAGTAATTGATTGGCAATATGAGCAGGCAAAGGGAGCAAAGTAAGAACAGCAACCAAACTCTAGATTCCTTCGTGGGGGACAAAAAGGATCAAAGCATGCAACAGGAGGAAGACAACACTGTCAGAAATTCCACACCAAAAGCTTCCAAGAAACATGAAGACTTCCTACAAGCCATAGAGCAGCTTAAGAAAGATTTTGAAAACCAAATAAGAGAAGTGGAGGAAAAATTGGGAAGAAAAATGAGCATGATGCAAGAAAATTATGAAAAGAGAGTCAACAACCTGACTGAAGAAAATAACACCTTAAAAAATAGATTAACTCAAATGGCAAAAGAGGCCCAAAAAGCCAATGAGGAGAAGAATGCCTTAAAAAGTTGAATTTGCCAGATGGAAAAAGAATCTCAAAAGCTTTCTGAAGAGAATAATTCCTTCAAAATTAGAG
>CM053587.1:237630889-237657387 GCA_028646515.1 Pseudochirops corinnae | reverse complement strand
AAGAAGAGCGATTAAAATAGTTGGCAAGTTACTACAAGTATATGATTTTTCTCTATTAAATTTATAGTCATGAAATATTTTAATATGGGCAGTTATAGTTGATAGACTTCCCAGGTTAGTCTTATGATTTGGGCAATGCTTTCATATGGTAATATCAAAACCCACTGCTCTTCTGACCACATTATTTTTATTTTTCTTATTTAAATGAAATCCATCTGTTTGAAATACTTTTCTTTGTATGAGTCCATTCCTAGGCATGAGACAATGAAAAAATTCCTATTCCAAAAAAATTATACTATTCCCTAGTTGTTGTTTTTTTTCAGAAAACTTGCAAATGCCCATACTAAAGTTTGACCGTTTGCACAGTAAATTATTTGTTTCAGACTCTTTTAATGCATTGATCCTGAAATATTGCATGATGCAGCTGACTATCTGTTTCACATTTCTGTGAGAACTCCTAGTTATACTTACCCCATGAGGAGTAATTTCACTAGGCTAAGTAATTGTCAATTAAATTTTGTCCCCTCCCCTCTCCTTGAGCACTTACCTAGGACTGGACTCCTTACTAATATGTAGGCACTTAATAAAAGGTTTATGGAATGAATGACTATATAAATTAATTTTTATACACAACATAGTTTATTGTTTCTAGAGTTGGAGAGTCTGGGTACAAAGCCTGTTTCTGAGGCTGGTATGACTTTGGGTAAGTCATGACATTCCTGCCTTTCACTTTTCTCATTTATAAAATAAGTGAGTTAGACTTGATAGTCTCTGTTGTGCCTTCCAGTTCCAGTTCTGTGATCCTAAGGTTAACTTGAATTTCATTCTTGTATCACATTTCCCTTAGAGGCAGTATGGAGAGATGAATAAAGAGCTGGCAATGGTACCAGGAAAACCTGGATTCAAGTCCTATTGCCAATAGGCTATGTAAACCTTGGAAAGACATTCAGTCTCTCAGTTCTCCAGGTGGAGGATGTTGACCTATATTCGTAGTGGGACCTGTCTGATCCATGAACTCTTTATTTCAGGGAAATCACAGGTCTGGTCCCTATCCTTTAGATTTCCTCACTGCACTGCACACTACGGAACTGAATTTTGCTCCTTTCCCCCTTAAGTAACAATTATAATAATATTAACAAAATGAACAGAAGATGCTTAAAACAAGGGAAATGGCTTGTATACATATTTAGTAGGCAATTCATGGAATCAGTCTCATGTCTTTAGGGTCATTATCGATCTAAGTGTATCTCACTTATCTATATTTGCAGATGTGTTCTTGTGTTTATCACTATAGATCAAACTTTTTTATGATATCCCAAGCAAGAAGGAGCTATTAACATTCATTAGTCATGCTTCTGTTTATGTTTCTAACTTTTCAACAGTTTAATTCAAGTCTATTGTAGTAAGAAAAAAAAACAATGAAAAAAAAAAAACTAAGCCACTACTTTAAAGTGCTAGATGAGCCTGGATTCCTGATAGGAAATGAAAGACTTACAAAATCCCACATAAAAAATAATGATAAGAGTAATGAGGAGGAGGAGGAAGAGACCTAGCATTACATAATACTTTAAGGTTTGCAGAGTGCTTGACAAATATTATTTCATTGCTTTTCATAACAACCCTGGGGAGGAAGGACTTTTATACTTTTACCCAGGGTTAAAATTATCTCCATTTTACAGATGAAGAAACTGAGACTGAGGAGGGTTAAGACTTGCCAAACTCCACATAGCTAGTAAGTGTCTGAGGCTGGATTTGAACTGAGGTCTTTCTGACTCCAGGTCCACTGCACCACTTACATAGATGAACAGAAATGCTATTCATTTGGAGAAATTGGCCACATTCAGAAAGATTGTACCAAAGTGAAAAGCCACCCCCAAATAATTAATGTTACCTACAGCAGTGAAAGACTTTGGTGATAGAATTAATTTAGGGACAAATTGGTTATTTTTAAAACAAATATTGTACCAAGGGCTCAGGAGACATTTGTATGTTCAGTATTTTATCTCAGCATTAGGAAAAAAAGACCTTTTCTCTGACTTAGCAGAAGACTTCAATCTGACCAATATCTTTCAAAGCAGTAGATTCACTTAAAATTTTAAAATACAGGGTTTTGTGGTCAATAAGAACATTTTGAAATAATACTTGTGCTATTTCTTATACAAGTGGTGATCTCATTTAAAAAGGCATAATTTTTTTAAAAAGTCTTTGAGACTTTAAAAGAAAAAAAAAGCTGTGTTTGATAAGTTACCCAATGGAATAGATACAATGCTTTAGAATGGGCGTGCCATAAATCCAAATTTGTGAAAATAATTTCCCTTCCTTATATTTTGTAGATCTTTATTCAAACCTCTAAAGCTAGTAAAACCTGTTTTTCAGTGTACCTATCTGCAATGCTATTTAACATATTTTTTCATAATATCATTTTGTTTTCTACAAATAAATATGATTGGGCTGAGAAACGTAAAAGTCTCTTGAGCAATGTAGAGAACTATAATGGGAACATTCTGAATAAGAAAGAGGAATTCTGAAAGGCCAAGCAAAGCCATAGTTCAGTGCTTTCTCAATTCCCCTTCCAAAGAGCAGCTTACAGCTTCCCTCTAATCCAGTTTTCTGGAAGCTTATTCTGCTGACTTTTAACAGTAGCAGCAATTGATTAGACAGCACCAGTACTGCAGTAGCATTTTTAGTGAATCTATAAAAAAACACTTGTGGATTTGCTATATTGAGATAGTTAAGGTCCCAAAAGCTTTAGATTGCCCATAAAGCATGGGAAGGTTTCAGTGACTCACCTACAACTACAGGTGAGCACCCCTTGTCAAAAAAATATCCTTTAGAAAAAAAAAAAAAGAATTTCCCTTTAGGATCCTGATAAACATTTCCATGTGAAAATATCCTATCTACTCTGAAATTTGAGAAATCTTTGTACTATATATGCAACCAAAACGAAAACCTCATTTGAGAGATTTACCTATCCCACCATCGCTACTACCAGTAAGAGAAATATGTATATCATTAGCTGAAATATATGTCAAGCTTTTGTTTGCTTGGGAATATTGCTGATATATTTTTGAAGGGATCCAATCCTACAAAAGATAAGTTTTGCCAAGGCCATGCCAGGTTAAATTATATTCTAAGAGATCACGCCAAATCTACTACCTACCCTTGCTGGGACATACGTGTATGTATCACTTTAAAAAAGGTGGAAATAAGGGTGTGTGTGTGTGTATGTATGTGTGTGTGTGTGTGTGTGTGTGTTAGTGTAATGTTATCTCCATGCTAAATGGAAGATAATGTTTCACCATTAAGCACAAGTCTAACCAGATCAGACCCCTACACAAGAAACTCCAATGACTCTCTATGACCTCTAGGATCAACTAAAAGTCCTTTCTGCTCGTTCTCATATGCAAAAGTCTATCACTCATTTCAATTTTTTTTTGTATTGGCTTCCCCTCATTCTTGGAACACTCTCCCTCTGATCAGTCATAAATAAATATTTATTAAGTGACTGCTGCAGATTAAAAGAAATGTAAAACAGAGTTCCTGATCTCAAGAAACTCGGAGTTCAATGAGGGAGTCAACATGTAAACACTGATGTACAAACAAGCAATATACAGGATCATTTGGAGATAATCAACAGGAAAAGCACTACATTTCTAGCTGCCTTCAATACTAGGCTCAAACACCTAATTCTACATTAGATCTCCACCCCTTTCCCCTCCAAAGGTATCTTTCATATGCTTTCTGGGTGTTACATGTATGTAGTAAGAGAAACACCAATGCATATATGTATAGAAACATGTAGATATGTGTTACACACACACATACACATTTGTGTGTATACATATATACATATGTATTTATACACAAACATAAATATGCTTTGCATACACCTCTATATGTTCATATTATCTTTTCCATTAAACTATAAACTTTTTGACATAGGGGATATTTTGCTTCAGTCTTTCTACCCATTGCTTACTTACTTTCTTGATTAAATTTTGAATTAGCAGAAATCAGAACACCTTAGTTTAATCCTTCTATATGTGAATGTATGTATATATTCATATATATGTATATTTCTGAGTGACTCAGAAAATCTAAAGAACTTGACCAAAGTGACATTAATAAATTATCATAAATTTGAGTCTCCCAGGTCTCCTAATTCTTCACCCCATCAGAGGAAGGAGAGGAGCAAGCATTTATTAAGTACCTGTTATATGCCAATATTCACAACAGCCCTGCAAGGGAGGTGCTATTACTTTCCCCATTTCATAGTTAGGGAAACTGAGACAGATATAGTTTAAGTGACTTGTCCAGAGTCACACAACTATTAAGTCTCTGAGGCTAAATTTGATTTCAGCTTTTCCTGACTCCAGACCCAGTACTCTTTCCAGTGCATGAAATAGCTGCCTCCATTATAGCTACCTACCTCCATTGCTTGGTTAATGCCCATCTCAAGAATGACAAGCAATTACAGCTAGTGGAGCAAATGAAAGACTGCACTGGATTTTGTCAATTAATTAAGCAGGCAGTAGTTGCACCTCGGGCTGGTGATATCGATAACTTTGATCACACAACTGATAATATCTCAGAGAAGCATCACTGACAAGTTCTGTCCTTATAGCCAAATATTACAGGCTCTTTATCAACTTGGAACCCTGGAACTCCAAGATAAATTTTAACATTTGGAGAAAGTTCCCTGTATGTTAGGGGTCAGATTTTGTGTCCTAGATCTCTGTGAGGATTTATAAAAATCTTCCCAGAGTTACATCCTGATTTTCTCCAGGAGATGCTAGAGTTTCCAATTTAAGTTACTTGGGGACTGACTTTGTAGAATTATGAAGACACATGTCTGCTAGTAGTGAATGAGATACAAGATCTTCTCTGTTGCCATCTGCCCTCATAAAAAAGCTAAAGCAAAAAGAAATGCTAGGTATCTTTATGTACCTTTCTACTGTATCAAAGGTGACAAGTCATTGAGATGTTCCCAAAATAAGTCTAAACAAAACAAAACACTGTCACAGGAAATATTTGTAAAGCACTTAGCACAGTGCCTGGCACTTAATAAATGTTTGTCCCACCCATCCTCCCACTTTAAAAAGGTTGTTGTTCAGTCATGTCCAACTCTCTGTAGTTTTCTTGGCAAAGATAGTGGAGTGGTTTGCCATTTCCTTCTTCAGTTCATTTTATATAGATAAGGAAATGGAGGCAGAGTTAAGTGACTTCCCAGCTAATAAATATCTGAGGCTAGATTTGAACTCAGGCAGATGCCCCAGACCTATGCTCTATGCACTGTGCCAACTAACTGTCCCTTGAAAAGGTTTACCTGTGGTTGTAGTTTGGCAATTGATTGTCCAGATTAGGGTAGGATAGAAAAAGTTGATAGAGGATGGGAAGAGAGGATAGTAAAGCAGATCTAGTCGTGTGTTAATAGGCAAAGATTGGATTATTATGGTGAAAACAATTCATCTGATGTAACCAAATATTTGGAACTCTTGTCAATGATTGGGTACTGCACAATGGTTTCCTTACTGTCTAATCAGTCTGTCTAGGCCAGGGAATGTCTGGGCCAGAGGAAATTATATTATTTTTTGAAGGTCATATGATAAAATTGTGGCTGAATGTTTGACCCATTCTTTGTCTCCTTTCTCTAGTAACTACGTAGATTGAACTTAAGAAATAACAATGTTAACAATGGTTTGATCCCATTAATATTGGAAAGGATTCATAATTCTGCTAAATTTTAAATTTATTTCACCAATTCTTTTCTCTACCACTTAAAACCTACTACAATGCTTCTTCATCATGTTGAGGTTAACCAAAGTTCTCAAAGGTTATACTAGTGAATCCCAAGCTGTAGCAGCAACTGCCAATCCAGAAAGACTTTGGAGTAAAAGTGCAGTGACAGGCTGTGGAGTCTGCCAGCTAAGGACTAGCCTAGCGAGGTATTAAAACGGGTAGAGTACTAGACTTAAGTGTTGGAAAGTGCTGAGCACAAAGCCTGCCTTGCCCACATACTTAGCAAATCACTTTACCTTTCTTAGCCTTAGCTTCCTCATCTGAAAAAAATTGGGATAATGATAGCATCTACCTTACAGGGTTCTTTATGGCTGAAATTATATAATAACTGTAAAGCACTTCACAAATCATAAAGCATTATGCAAATGCTAATTATTATTTTATTGTTATTAGCAAATGACTAGGTCTTGCCACCAGGAGATAAATATCTTTGGCCATAAAAACTAACAAATACTACCCACAAAGCCACTTGGGGGGTAAGAAAAGGATGGAGAGTGTAATTTGATGTTGCTGCTTAGGGCGTCCACCAAACTTCTGAAGTTCTGAGGAGTTATTTTTTACCTTCCCCTACCCCACCCCTTTCCAGCTAAGGACTGCCACATTATACTGTTGACTAAAATAGACCCAAATAATTTTAGACTGAATTAATAGATGCACAGGCTGCAGAATGAAGGAAATGATGGTCTTGTTATCTGCATTTATTATACAATATGTGGAGTATTCTGTTCAGTTCTGGGCACCACAGTTTAGGAAAAATGCTGAGAAACAGAAACCTACAAAGAGGAGAGTGACCAGGATGTAGTAAAACCTGAAGACCACACCAGAGAAGAATTGCCTGAAGAAACTAGAGATTTTTTTTTTCTGGGAGAAGAAAATAATTATGGAAGACGTGGCACTTTTCTTTGTTTGAGTGACTATCACATGGTTGAGAAATTAAATTTGTTCTTAGCCCCAGAGAGCAGAAGTAAGAGCGATGGGCGGAGGATTCAAAGAGGTAGATTTGGGCTCAACATGAAGAAAACTTCCTGACAATTGGAGATATCTATAAGTAAAAGGGTCTGTTTCCACAGGCAATGAATTAACCCTTCTGGGGGCTTGTCAAGCAGACTTGATGGACACTTGTCCTGGATCTCCTGGAGGGGATTCTTGTCTAGGTGTAGGTTGGACTAAGTGACTTGGGCAGTCTTCAAACTCTGCTTCTCTTTGATCCTGCGCCTTATTTTCCTATAGCCTGGGACCAGTATTTCATGCCCTTTCTGTCTAGATATTAGCATTTCTGTACTTGGGTAATTCCTCAGAGAGCCATATCCCTTGGCTTCCCTTCTGTAATGTGCCATCTGCATCCAAGAGGTCTATTGTACTCTTTTCCCATGGTTCAGCATGGTTCCCTATTAAATGTAACTGGGGTAACTTTATTATTTTTTTTTGCTTGCCTATAAAAAGGAGCAGAGCCAGTGTGACAGAGCTTACTTTGAATCCTAGCATTTCTTCCAAACACAGTTCTAACAATGTTGGATTTGTATTTTTTTCTGCTTTGTAGTGGAAATATTGGATAAGAAGAAAGAGGAGGGGTGGAGCTGGAGTATGAGAGGAAGAGAGGGAAAGAGCAGAACAGGTTATTTTTATTTCTTGAGGTGGGCAATTTGCTGCAGAAATCACAACTGGCTCTTTAAGGGAAATATATATATATATATATATATATATATGTATGTATATATATGGGTTTGATATCATTAACAATAGATAAAGGAAAGAGGCAAAGTGGCTACTCAGTGCTAATCTCACCCTCTCACATAATGGCACCAATGACATTTGACCATGAGACTGATGAGTGAGTGTAGAGCCCTGAGACTCTAATAGTGACAGTTTTCTTTTTCTATCCTTGTAAATTATTCAACATTGGTACAGCACTGGGAAAATACAAAATAGAAGAAGGGTAGGGGAGAAAAGGAATTCTATTGCAAATGAGAGTGACTGCTGACAAGTCCATTAAAAAACAACTACCCAACATTTGGGCTGTGTGTCCATTGGCTTCAAATCATCCTTCAAAAGGTTCAGTTCAGTGACTTCCCTCTGAAATGCAAGAAAGTGGCAGCAAAGAGAGGAGAGACCCAGTTAAAAACATTTCATTGAAACCTCTCTCTCTCTGTCTCTCACTGTCTCTCACTGTCTCTCACTGTCTTCTCTCTTCTCTCTCTCTCTCTCTCTCTCTCTCTCTCTCTCTCTCTCTCTCTCTCCCCCCTCTCTCTCTCCTCTCACTCTCTCTCTCTCTCTCTCTCTCTCTCTCTCTCTCTCTCTCTCATTTGTTTCTGTTGGTCTCTCTTTTTGTCTATTTCTCTCTCTGTCTGTCTCTCTTTCTATCTGTTTCTGTATGTTTGCTCGTCTCAAAACCTGGTGCCATTTCTCACAAGATTCTGTGTGTTATTTACAAAAACAACAGTATCATATCTACATATTATAATTATATTCTGATAACTGAAATGCTGCCTTGTCACTTTTGTGAGCTATGCTTGGCATCTGTCTTCCCCTTCCCATTGTGTTTCTGACCACCATGGCAAAGCCACCCTCCTAGAAACGGCACTCTTACTAACCTCCCTTAAAGAACTCAAAGATAAATTGTAAAGCGCTACATCACTTTTGCACTGGGACACTTCTCCCAGTGTGCTTTCATTTATTTAGTAAGCAGAGTGTTTCTTTCTTTGAGAAGGGGTAGGGAAGGAAGATGGTATTTAGCAAGGCTCTCTGAAGCAGATTGTCCCAGCTGAAACAGCAAACCAGTTTGCTTTCTTCAAATGGGGCTGAGGAAAAAAAAAGTATTCCCACTGTTTAGACAGACCTGTGCTATTGCCCCAACAATTTCTCAAATGAACATCTGCTATGCAGCTGTGATGCTGGGAAAATTATGCTTTTCCATTCACTGTCCAGCAAGGGGTGCTAGAAACTGTGATTCCATTATTGATGGGGAATATTTGACTCTGATGGGCTCTGCCAGAAAAATAAGAAAAAAAGGAAAAAGGGCAATATTTTGTATTTCAATAGTTATTTAAAATATATTTTACATTAATTTATGAAACTTCCCTAAGTAAAAGAAAGGGATAGGAAATAGACCTGTGATTTAATTGTTATGAAGAACTACAAGATGAGAATTTAATTCCTCAAGCAAGTTGTCATAATTTAGCACTCTATATCTATTTTGCACAAGCAGGTCTAATGTGAGACAAATCTGTAGGAAAATCAGGAGTTGCATCACAGTCTTCTGATTGCCTCTGCCTTTTACTCACAGTGCTAAGAGATTTCTTCTAATTTTAAAGCTTTAACATATTTTCTATATAAATATGTTTAAGATGATTTAAACATTTTGTCCATAATTTGTTAAGATATGTAACAAATTTAGAGAATTATATTACATGGAGCAATATGGTCTTCTTTACGTGGTCTTGGTGATTCAATGATGACATTTTCCAGTACTGTATAGAGTCTGCATCTGATTCATAGACTATTCAGGTTTCATTTGAGACCTATTAGAGCTATTTTATATACCAGGCATGTGAAATTCAAATTTTTTGGAATCAAATTGACTTTTAGTTGTTTTTCCCTATGGACAAGACAAGTGGGAAATGTGCATTAGGTTGCCTCTAATGAATAACTTTTTGGCTTTAGATTTTCTAATTATTTGAATAGGTGAATACAAGAGGCTATGGAATCATATTTCTTAGAGCTCTTTTAACAACACAATACCCATCAGTGGAAATAATCATGACTCTGGAGTAATGACATTCACTAGTTGTGTGATGTTGGACAATTCACTTAGTCTCCCTAAGCCTCAGTTTCCTATCTATAAAATGAAGGGATTAGACTGATTTAGCAACAATAAAAGGTTTCTGAATGTGCAATGACCAAAAATTAATTCAAAATCAAACATGTAATGAATCCAAAGTATTTCTGGCAGTGCTTGCCTGTGTTGCATCCTACAACTTCACTGCAGCCTTGATTCTGAACACAAAGCATGTGCACTTTGCACTTCACATTCCCTCAGGCTAGGAAATGCCAAGGGATGCTGCTGAAATGCAAAAAGGGGTCACGAATGGAAAAATGTTTAAGAGGCTCTGGATTAGATGACACCTAGTTCTCTTCCAGCTCTATAATTCTTTGACTATGACCTCTTGCAAATTGGAAGTAGTCAATTATTTCTTGAATTAAACTTGTCTTGCTTAATGGGTTGGAATTATAAAGTATGACTTCCATAGCCAAATTACCTTGTTACCAAGAGCCCAGTTTGGATCTCCAAATTGAAGGATATGGTCCCCAAAGCCAACAGTGTTTGGACCTTGAACAAAAATGATGTTTTTCCCTCCAAATCCCAGCTCTGAGACTTGCTAGCTCTGTGGCCTTGGCCCACTTCATTTCCCTAGGCATTAGTTTCTTCATCTGCAAAATGAGGCCCTTGGACTAAATTACCTCTAAGGACAGTTCTTCATCCTCTGTTTCTCTTCTTTACTATGGGAAGAAACGTGAGCTTTAAATCCCTTCAAATAAACCTTTTCCTATAATTCCCATCCGTTTACTCTCTTTAGTCTCCCCAGAGGAAAAAAAAGAACAGGGCCATTATCCTCTAATATCTTTTTCCTTGGTGCAGGAAAGCATGGTTCTAGACATTCATTTCTTCCTTCAAGATGCAACTCAAGGACCAGCTTCTAGTTCAGCAGTTCTCAACCTGTGGGTTATGTTCAATTTGTAACAATGAAAATATAACTTACATATCAGATGTTTACATTACGATTCATAACAGTAGCAAAATTACAGTTATGAAGTAGCAATGAGAATAATTTTACGGTTGGGTGTCACCACAACATGAGGAACTGTATTAAAGGGTCGTGGCATTAGGAAGGTTGAGAACCAGTGTTCTAGATGAAGTCTTTCATGATCCCTCCAACTGCTAGTGCCCTGCCTAATTGCCTTGTATTTATTGTGTATTTGATTCTCTATATACTTACATATGTATGTATAGTCTCTCCCAATAGAATGTAAACTTTCAGAGAGTAGTAATTTATCCTTTTTTTTTTTTTTTTGGTACTCCCAGGGTCTAGCAGACTGTACATAGTAGCTTCTTAACAAATACTTATAGACTGATTGATTGATTAGACTAAGGGTTTAGATATGTGTTTGTACATCTCTTTGTACAATGGCCTTATTTCAATTGGGCACTTTCTTCCATACATGGTCATGATCCATTTTTTTAGCACCTTTAATTTTTTGTTTCAAGGGTTATCAAGTAAGTTATTTCTGACTTTCTGGCCCAAACTCTCAGGAAGATGTACAAATAAAGAAACAAATTCTGAAGCCCCATCCCACTCCTAAATCCCCAAATACATCATTAAAATAATCAGAAGGAAACATCCCAAGCCCACATACCAAGGAGCCATGTTCTGGCAATTGAGACAGCAGCAATCAGCACAAAGTGTCTCCACCTCCAGGCTTCCCTGGTTCCCTTCAAGGCTCAGTAAAATCTTACCTTCTGCATAAGCCTTAAGCAATGCTCTTTTATGCTAGTGCTTTCAATCTGAGAATATCTTCAACTTTTCCTGTATATATCTTTTTCATACATTGTACTTGCCTGTTGTCTACCTCTACTAGATTGTGAGTTTCTTGAGGGCAGGTGATATTTTTAGATTTCTTTGTATCCCTAGAGTTTGTTATAGTTCCTGGGATATAGCAAGGGCTTAATAAATAAATGCATGTTGACTTGACTTGCCCTGTATATAGTACACCCTACAGCTATGGATATAAACCCACTGCTTAAACTGATAAGAACCAGGACATTTTGAATCCATAAGATCTTATCATATTTTGTGTATCCCATTTTATACTCAACATGAGCTGTGATATTTTTCATATCTATCAGTGTACTAGGTAGATGAGAAGAGGTATTATGGCTATAGTAATTCACTATTTGACATTTCTATCATGGCAGGGAGTACTTGAAGCTACTGACTTCATCAGTAACTGATGTGTCTATCAAAAATTGATTAAAAATCAGAGACAAGACTTTCTCAAAGTTTTAGCTAAATTGGAAAATCTCAGTATTCTACTTTGAAATAAAAATGTTCATTCTATCTATATATACTTGTGGTATATACAGGGCTTCTTAAGCTTTTTCCACTCATGACCCCTTCAATCTTTTCCTTATAGGGTCACAAACCAGAGTTTAAGAAACACTGATTATTAGACTATAAGCTCCTTGAGAGCAGGAACGATTTCATTCTTTGTCTTCATATTCTCAGTGCCCATCACAATTCCTGACACATAATATATACCACTAAGAGAGGAATTTTAGAAAACCTCAAAGGAACAAGTTGCAATCAATTGACACAATGCAATTTCAACCCATAAGAAAAGGAAAATAGAGATATTGGGATGAACATTTTTTAACTTCAAAATAGAATTATTATATCTGCTTACAATTATTTGTATTTAAAATGAATTTGCACAGATAGGAAAAAAAGTAGTAAAATTATTTTTAAAATATATGTCAATTGGCACTCCTGATC
Organism: Pseudochirops corinnae; assembly: GCA_028646515.1. NCBI lineage: Eukaryota > Metazoa > Chordata > Mammalia > Diprotodontia > Pseudocheiridae > Pseudochirops > Pseudochirops corinnae. Next base: position 237,645,040 of record CM053587.1, on the reverse strand, counting down.
CTTCTAGTATTAATAAATGCTTATTGGTTGACTGGACAACCCTCACCACCATACTCATCTGTAGTGGTTATGAAAACCAGAAAATCACTGAACAGTCCCTCATATGCCTCAGTATAAAAATATTTGTCAAGCTAACTCTAGAAAATACCTATTTCTTGAATCTATAAACAGAGAAAGATGACCTGGTTTACAGACATTTGGAGCCAGAAGGAAGTCTATTTTTCATTTTTAGTACATCGCTTTAAAAAAAAGTTCTCCAAGGTGATTCATGGCCACAGTACTTAAAGAGAAATATGAGCTCAGTGCCATTTAGAAGCTTGAGGAACTAACTTCAGGGAGCTCACTGTGCCCAATCTGTTTCAGGAGGTTTGAAGCTGCAACTGGGCTTATATTTTTGTAGTGATGGAGAAATGTGGTAATGCTGAATGACTAGATGGTGATGCATATCGTTAGAGCTGACGTCGGAAGATCCAAGACAAAACGAGGACAGAAAATACAATTCTGTTTGCTTGCACCGTGAAGTGAAAAATTATTTTCTAGTGGAGATCAAAGACAAATGCTAAAAGAAAACTGCTCAGTTTTTACCCATAACCAATCATTGTAGGATGTGCCAAAGTAGGATTTATAAGTTTGCTTTAAATTGGTAATTTTGCTCATTCTCCATTTTCTGAAGCCATAGGATATGGAAAGAAATGTGGAATTGGAGTCAGAAACTTTGGATTCTGTCTCTGTCACTGAATGCTCTTAGGTAAGTCACCTCATCTCTATGGGTCTCATTTTCTCATCTATAAAACAAAAGGGAGGATGGATTAAATTATCTATGAGGTCCCTTCTAACTTTAAATGCCTGATCCTATGACTTTTCTATTTTATCTGGCATTGCTTTCATACAAGAAAGCACCTTCTCCTCCCTGTTAGCCATGGGTGTGGACCACTGCTGACAATATAAACCTTTTTTGATGTATTAGCTCTACTAAAGTGTTTTCTCCCTCTTTTAAATTATTTTTTATAAAAGATTCTCTGATAGTGGAGAGAAGAGGGAAACATTTGGAAAATAGAAGCAAATTAAAAACAAAAGCTATCACTAAAATTTATTTTTAAAAAAACCAAACCAAGGTTCACCTTAGTAAATTCCTTTGTATATTCTGATTGGCATTTAGTAGACAGCTTAGAACGGGGAAGTCGAAGGAATTTTCTTCTTTCTCATTCACTTATTATCTCTTTCATTCTTCTATTTAGATTTTCATCCTAGTAGCATTGAACTTATGTATACTCTGTTTTCTTTGAATGTATACTTATTTTTTATTGATTGATTTTGGTTCTGAATCTCCCCTTCTCCAGTCCTTAATGAGGACAGTGCCTTTCACACAGTAGGCACGTGATATATGTTCATGAAGTGAATGGAATTGAATTCAATTCAATTCACAATTCAGCTCAATCGAATATACATATCACTGAATAATTGTAAACATTTCACTGAAGTTTCCTAGGTATTCTTTTCTCAGTCCATCAAATAGGGAGGGTTAATAGTTGGCTGCCTGCTAAAAAGAAGCTTAGATTATGTGTGGAGAAAATGTGATCCATTTTTATAAGATGTTTCAACATTCTCAGAGGAAAAAACTTCCGCAAATGCCATGTCTTTGACTGCCTCAGAGAGAGATTTCCACTAAAAACTTATTTTGCCTTGTATCTAATTAGGCACCTGTTTCTAACCTCACTAATGATATGACAGGTTCACCATCCATTACTATCTTGTGCTCTGACTGCCAGCTAAACTGCTAGTGGAACTCTTACAGATGAGGGGCAAGCCACCTGCTTGACCACATATGAGGTGCAATTAATTAGCCAAGATGATAATATTACAGACACCTAGGAAGATATACCTATGGAGAGAACTAACTTCTCTTGGTATTCAAAAACCAGCTTTGAATGCACTGCCTCATCTTTGTTGGAGAGACATTGTTGAAGGCACTATGATCCTTCTGGTCAACAAGTCAGTAAGTGTTCAGAAATTATTTTACTAAGTGCCAGACACTGTGGTAGAAGCTGAGAACAGAAATGCCAGCAAAAAGAAAGGTAGTTCCTGCCATGAAGAAGCTTACATTCTAATGGGGGGAAATCCCATAAAAGGGAGTTGAAATGGCTTCTGCTCACCCTCATTTGCAACCTCAAACTTCATCTTGTTATCTGGTCAATCATAGTCAAATTCTAGAGATTAGATCTTCCCAATCTCTCTGATATGTCTATCCCCTTCTCCCCACTATCCTACGTCAGGTTCCTATCACCTCAAAAGGAGGTGAAGAAATAGGTTAATAATATAGACTCTCTCTCTCTCTCCCTCTTTCTCTCTTCCCCTCTCTGTGTGTGTATGTATGTATGTATGTATATGTTTATATACACACTTCCCCTCCAAAGTTATCTTGAATATTTCATATACAAATAAAGATGTGTATGTGTGTGAATGTAGATGTATATATTTACATACACACATATGTACACAATACAGAAATGTACATTATAATATGCATGTACATATATACAGAAGTATGCTGATAAATATTAAAAGAACTAGTACCTGGAAAAAATACAAATGACACATTTTAAGTTTAATCTATGTTATGAACATTTTCATAGTCACTTTTTTTTTTTTAAGCCAAAGGGAACTTTATTGACACAAAAGCATATGGGCCTGAGACTTCGCAAAGTCATTGATATAGGAAATAAACAAAGGCATTGATATAGGAAAAGGACCAGACCTATATACACAGAAAGTTACACAGCCTATAGGATAATGATGCAATTTTAGGGTTTCTAATGGGGGTTGGAGATTTAGGGACCAGATAGGTACAAACAAGGTGAGGAAGATGGTTGCTTGCAAATTTCAGTCACTTTCTTAAGTCTAGACAATCAACAGAAAAACAAATCAATCTCCAATTTGCAGCATTTGCTAATTTCCATGGTCAAAATGTTCATACATAAAATTTGATAATCAGCTCTTGAGAGTCTCTTCGAGATGACTCCAGCACATTCCTACCTATGTTTGTTTATATGTTTATATTTTTGGCAGAGGGAATATGTGTGTATTTTCCCCCATTAGAACATAATTTCCTTGAGGACAGAAACTGTTTCACTTTTATCTTAGCACAATGACTGGAACACAGTAAACAGTAAGTGTTTATTGATTGATTGGATTGGAGTGACAACTACTAGGAAGTTTAATGAAGTCAGTATGGTCAAAATGACAACAAATGGGACCCAGCAAGAATAAAATATTCTTTCCAAAGCCCACTTGCCTGTGAGATCCTGGGGTGGTATTGACCTGGGAGTTCCAGTTCACTAGTGTTATCAAAGAGCTAAGTCCTGCACTATGGTCAGCGGTGTGCCAATTAGGGTTAGTTGATTCTTAAACCCTTTATTAGCCACCTGGAAAGAGGAAACTGAATGATTTCTTCTAGAATCCTTGCATGGTCAGAGATAGTATGTTTCATTCAAATGAAAACAGCTACTGTTTAGAAGGAATTAGACCGAAAGGAAAAAGGCATGGCCATGCTTATGGTTTTGGCTCTGGCAGGCTCAGGGTTTCTGCTAGAAAGGTTACCAAGGGAATAGGGATGTGGATGAAATGCAGAAAGCTGTAGTTGGAAGTCAGATTCCAGCTGGGTGGGGCTGAACCTTTCTCCAGTGACCAAGCTTTCCTGGCATACTATCCATTAATTTTATCCACAAATCAGGATGCTCCAAAGGTTATCCACACTGATAGTTTGACAGACTTAATTGTACAAACTCCATCTCCAGGCATCCTAAAGACCACGGACCAAATGCACCCATAATTTTTTCTCATTTTCCCTCACTTGCCCTCTTTTGAATGATTGCTTTTTAAAAAATTTTTCTTTGTATGAGGACAAGTGCAGCTGAGAGATGTGCCAAGCCTGGAATGGTGCCCAGACCCACTGGGGCTGAGGGCCAGTTGTTCAACAAGAAGCCTCTCATGCTGGGAGGTCAGACAGGATGAAAACTCAGTTTGAGTTGCTCAGGAAGACAAGCTGGGTCTTTTTTTTTGTGATGGGAGGTCAAGCTAAACGAAAGCTAGGTCTTTCCCCGGTGTTCTTTTTCCTACTCCTCCGAAGCCCTGACAATCCTGCTCTAACAAGGGAAAACTTCTGGATTATTAGCAACAGTCTAAACAATGGCATTGCTCCAAGTCATGATGAACCCCTAGGGAATGTTCAGAATATGCATCCTTCTCCAACCTCCAAGATTACCAGGGAATGAAAATGTGTTCAAATCTAGCATCTCTCTTCTTTCTAAATTGGACACAGGGAGCCCCCTTTTGAAGGAAGAAAAAAAAAATCTAAAATGCCTGACTGAGGCAAGTTCTATGTGGAGATCCTGATTACTAAAAGTCCGTACAGGCTGGTCTGGGGCATTTTAAAGGTAGCCTCAGCACTCTGAGATGTTCAGTTGTATTTGATACCAGGTTAACTTGAATGATTAATGATGAGTGAGTGAATTAATGAATGAATACACATTTGTTAAGTGCTTACTGCATATATCTATAAATATATGGTAATTATATATTACTTGTATATCATTTATATATTCCATATTATATGTATTATTAATTATATGGTAGTTATATTTATAGTAAGCATTTAAATATATTAATATATAGTAAGCAACTATATATATATATATATGTATATATATATATTGTATTACACAGATGTGATAAGTTCTAGGGTTATAGATAAAAACCAGCATGCCAATTCCTGTCTTAAAGTAGCTTATTTCTAATAAGGAAAGACAATATCTATAGGGAATGGTGGCCAGAGAGGAGGGTTTCAATCAAGGAAGTCACAGGAATGGTAAAGAGGACCATAGGGCAATTGTTTCACAGGATCATTTCTAGGGCCATACTGTTGATTTTGGAACCTGAGTCCCGAAACCCATTGCTATGGGACTCTCTCCTCAGTGGTGCAGATCAGTGTAATATAATTTCCTTGAGACTAAGTATCTCAGTATAATGTAATTATATTGATCTCAACCAATAAGGAAAAAGTCACTACCCATGGTCTATTTGACTCAGTTTACAATTTGATTGCTGTTCTCAGAGCTAAAGTCTGAAAAGAGAAGTTATGCCTGTAACAGAAGGCATCAAATTATAGGATAGGGTTGTGTTCTGGCACATGGCTATATATGATGATTCCTCACCATTCAAAAGCCCTGGGACTCAGGGCAAGAATTGGACTGCAGATGTGAGCTAAAGGTTAAAGCACAGAGCATGTTGACATGAAGATATCCTGGGAATAACAACAGAGGTAAAATTTCCTGGACATTTGCTCTGTTCAATCAATCGATCAACTTTTATTAGCTGCCTACTATATGCCAGGCATTGTGCTAAGTGCTGGGAATATGAAAATAGGCAAAAGACAGTTCCTGCCTTTAGGGACCTTACAATCTAATGGAGTTGCTTACAATCTAATGGAGCAATCTACTGGAAGAGATTACAATCTGATGTTCAATTCAGGAAGTAGGGCTGACCACTCTTTGCATATCTTGGAATTTAGCACCATTAAGAAACAAAACAATCACCCTTCTACTTCTATGGAATTGTCAAGTTAGTTTGCAAGAAGAAACATGTAGGAGAAATGGATCCTGAAAAATTCTAATGCTATCATTTAGACTCCTGGGTCAATTTGCTCCAACTCACTGATGAATTGATGAATTAGAACATCTTTCAACCTAGTCCATAGGTCTTAAGTCACCCATTTTGATTGTGGAGTCGTTGGCAGCTAGGGCTTACTGTAACATTTATCTATACTATTGACCACTTTGCATTTCTTGGAATTGTCTTCTCACTTGGCTCTCTACTTGTTCCTTCTGTGTGTCTGACTTTATTTCCTCCATCTCTGACTCCCTTTCTTCCCCTTTCCTCTTAAACCCGGACATTTCCCAGGTCCTGTCCTTGGTCCACTACTCATTTTTCTTTGTATTCTCTTTCTAAGGTCTCATACATTCTTTTCATTTCAGCTACTAACCAGATGATCTTGAGCAAGTTATTTTTGTTTTCTTTGCCTCAGTATCTTATCTCTAAAATGGAGTGATTATACTATATTATTTCTAACATTTCTTCTTTTCCTAAAATTCTACAATTCTGTATTTTTCTATGCAGATGATTTCTAAATCTGTCTCCAAATCTGACTTCTCCATAGCTACACTTCCGTATCTTCATATACCAACAGACATTGATGTGAGTCCTTCAAACTCAACAAGCTTAAACCAAATCCACTATTCCTCTCCTTTTTATTTTTAAAGCGGTTTTTTTGCATTAACTTTTCCTGTTTATATCAACAGTACAATTGTGCTGGTTATCCAGGACTATGTGGTTTGATTCCTCCCTAACCTTTCTTTTGATAGCAAGCCATCAAACCTATTCTTTCCTTTTTTGTATTGCTTTTCTCATCTGTCCTTTCTTTTCTTTCCCCACTATTCTATCTCCTATCATACCTAATCTATTGCTAAGTGACTAGTTGCTAAATGGCTTATTGACAGGACTATTTGCAAACCACCTCTATACTGGTTGTCCCCCGTACTTGGAATACTCTCTCTTCATCTTCACCTACTGGCTCTTCTGGCTTCCTTCAAATCCTAGCTAAAATCTCACTTTCTGTAGGAAAGTGACCTTTCTTGATCTCTCTTAATTCCAATGTCTTCTCCTTTTTCATTATTTCCAATTTATGCTGTCTGGCTTGTTTGTGCATAGTTGTCTAATATCTTATCTCCTCTATTAAACTGTGAGCTCCTTGACAGCAAGGATGATCTTTCACCTTTCTTTGTATCCCTAGTGTTTAGCACAGTGCCTGGCATTTGAAAGGTGGTTAATAAATATGTACTGACTGACTTAACCTTTCTGAATTGTAATTTCATCATCTGTAAAATGGGAATAATAAATATCTGAGTTATCTACTTCAGAGAGTTATTGTAAGAATCAAATGAGATTGTTTCCCTAATTTGTTGTTATTCAATCCCATCCATCTCTTCATGGCCTCATTTGAGGTTTTCTTGGCAAAGATACTGGAATGGTTTGCCATTTCCTTCCCAGTTTATTTTACAGATGAGGGAACTGAGACAGAACAGGCAAGTGATTTGCCCAGGGTTACACACAACTACTAACTATCTGAAGCCAGATTTGAATTCATAAAGATGATTATTTCTTAGTACTCATTCAATTAATATTCATGGAATTGTGTTTACTTTTCACAAAAAGGGTTTCAATGTTACTTTTCCAATTTTCTGTTTGTTACAGTCATCAAAATTTCATAGACCAAAGGGCATCTTGAGCTTAAGTTCACAAATACGTGAATGTATTGAAGCTTAAGCCAAGTATTCTTAACCTGGGATCCAGGGATACCTAGAGTCCATGACTAGATTTCTGTGGGTCCCATAAATCTGAAACTTTTAATAGTGGTAAACTGTATTTCAATGGAATTGGCTTCCTTTGCAATCCTATGCATTTTCTTTTATGCATTTAAAACGTTTATCCAGAAAAGAGGGCCATTAGACTTTACCACCAAGGGGTCTGTGACACATACAAAAAAAGTTTAAGAATGTCCAAGCTAAAGTCAATCTCTTCTGTAGGTTATAAAGCCTAAACCTATGTTTGTATAAGTATAAATGTGAAAATTTCATTTAAAAATTTTGTGGTCATTTGTAAAGGAACAGGTAAAATTTTACCATTAACAAATATCCCTTTTCTTCATAATATAAATGATTAGTGTTAAGTATAGTATAGTGGAATGAGCTTTGGACTAGTAGTCAGGAGATGTAAGTTTTGGCTCTGCCACTTACTAATTATGTGACTTTGAGAAAGTCACTTCATATCTCTGAACCTAAGTCTCCTCGTCTGTAAAATAAAGAAATGGGATGAGAAGATTTCTAAAGTCCCTTCTTGTTCTAAATCTATGATTCTATGATCTTATTACCCTGCCAACTAGACCAACCTAAATGCCTAAACTATGTAAGGGAGCAATCTATCTTCCAGGACCCTCAAGCATTTCAGGAACACCTACTCGAATGAAAATAGCATAGCTGAGCAGAAGTCATTCTTATCTATTCATTAACGCAAGTTCCCTAAGGACCTCTATGAGGTGACACTTGGCAAGGCCAGTTTGAATTAATATATGCACTCAAAAATTACAAAATCCCATTTCTTTCTAAAGTGCTCTCTCTCACTCTAAACTCCATTAGCACTTACAGTCTGCATCACTAATTTGTCACCTGTCAAGTCCCAGTGGTGGGCTTCCAACCTCACCACCTGATTGTAAATGTTCTCTCTAAACTTACCAATGATCTCTTAATTATTACATCTAATGAGTTTTACTCAGTCCTCATTCTTCTTGTGCTCTCTGCCATGTTTGATGCTGTTGACCACTTCTTTCCGTTAGATTCTTTCTCTTCTTTGGCTTTTCATGCCACTGTCTTTCCTGGTTCTTCTCCTACTTGTCTAACCAAGCCCTCTACATCTCCTTTGCTGGATCATCATTCATGTACCTCTCATTATATCCCCATTTCTCTTTTGAGTTCTGGTCCTACACTACCCATTTCCTATGATATCTCCACTAGGTTATAGTAAGGGTCTTGGGGCATGGGGGGAGGGGGCTTGATTTTGTTCTTCTCTATTTATTTATTCTATCATCCCAGCCACCCACCCCCCAAAAAAACAACCAAAAAACACTGGGACAATTAATTCTTTTGTATCATGTAGTTTTCTTTTGTGATCTCTTGAAATACATCTCTGGAAAACCAAACTTTAATAAAGCCCATTGGGATTCAAATGGAGCTACTTGATTATGCCTCTAAGTCCAAATCACTCTGGCTTCACTGTCTGACCAATATTAGGTCCTAAACCAAACTTCACTTGTTCATTGTTTGTAGTTTGAGGGCCTAGAGTTTAAATAAAAATTGTTTCTGTTCTGGCCAGAAACTCTGAGGGTCTTTCCCACCCAGACTGATTCTTTTTTGAAGGCAAACTAGGTCATCTTTTGCCTCAGTTCTTGCCTAGCCTTTAATTATTGAATGGGCATTGCCTCAAACAAACTGAGACCTGGGATAGACCTTAGCTTAAAAAAGCCACGGTCTTCCATTGCATCTGAGGTCATCACCACTTGCCTTGACCTATGTCTAATCACTGGATTTAGATGACTGAAGGATAGAGTGAGGCTGATGACTCTGTAAAGCCCAGCCTCACTTAAATGCAATACACTTGCAAGTCAAGACATGACCCTGCTGATGTCACTGGTCTTCTTCAAGAAATGAAGGATGCACAACAAAAAGGGCATTCACTCAGTTGCCAAAATGACATTACTAAAAATCAGATCTCCTCATTCAAAGAAACTTCGGTGGCTCTCTATTTTCTCTATTTCAAAATAAAACAAAACAGAAAACCTTTTGTTTGGTATTAAAAACCCTTCACAATCTGACTCTAGCCTCTCTTTCCAAATTGATTTCACATTACTCTTCCTTGAATGCTCTACATTTTCTTTTCTCAGTATCCGTGACTGAAATGCTCTCCCTCTTCACCTCTCTCCATTGGAGTCCTCTCCAATGGAATCTTCAAGATTCCTCTCAAGTGACTTTTCCTACATGAGGGTCTGCCTGGTTCCCCTTACCCCTTTTCCTGCTCTCTGCATACTTCAATTACTTTGTGGCTACATGGTATGTATTTTGTATTCCCTCATTTTTGAAATGTTATTTAAATAGTGTTTTCCCCTAGTAGAAGGGAAGGTTTTTGAGGTCAGGTATTGTCGTAGACTTATATGTCTATCCCCAGTGTCTGGCATGCTAAATTAAACACTAGTAGGTGCTCAAGAAATACTGATTGAATTGAATTGAACTGAATTGAGCCTCTTGAATACTTCAATACATCCTTTCATGTTTCATCTCTTAGCTAAATAATAAAATCTTGTAAGTGAGGTACACAGCACCTTCCACATAGTAGCAATATTTTGGGGGATTATGGACCCTTTTGGCAGTCTGGTGAAGCCTATGAAGCCCTTTTCAGAATGATGTTTGTTAATGCATAAAATAAAATCTGAAGGATTACAAAGGGAGCCAATCACAATGAAAAGTAGTCATAAAATTATTTTTAAAGCTCACAGACTTCATATTAAGAATTTTTAGCATAAGAGGTCAATAAATATGTGTTAATAGATTAAATATCTTAAAATATTCCAGTATTGCCTTCTCCCCAATTCATCTGAAGTTAGAAGGTTTTATTGTGTCATATAACTAATTGAACCTGATGTATTTCTTCTTCTTTAGGCTAATTCCAGTATTTCACCAAAAAATGGAATACATTTGACTTCCCATTGCTTAGATGTCATTATTTTTTAGAACTGATGTGGACTAAGGATGGAGAGATGACATGTGATATTCCACAATTCCTGTAGTAACAGAGCTGCAGAAGCTGTATTTGCTGTGAAAGCAACCTATTACCAGTATTTCTCTTTCTAACCTCCTAAGGTAGACCCAGAATAGGTGGTTTGTCCAGTACTTCTGTACTGGGGCCTGTATAGGCTCAGACTATTCTCTTTCAAATGTTAATGCTTTCTTAATCTATCAAACTGTACAAAATATTTTTAAATAAATTTTTATAAAGTATGACTCTTGTTCACTATAGGAAAGACTCGTCTCTTCTTTCTTTTGGAGAGCTCTCTGAGGCTCTGGAGGACACGATATAACCTAGGGAACCTGTAGCTACTTCTCCAGCCTGTGGTTAAAGAATTTTGGAACCTGTACAATATATTCTTGCACCATTCCAGTCACAGGTCAGGGGCACAGGAAAATTGGGGGTGCAGTGTGTGTATCTTTGTTCCCTTCTCCTCAAGCTCTAAGTGTCTTTAACAATTTTACTGACTGAATCCCTTTGTCTTAACCATGCTGCTAGGCACAACATGTTTTCATTGGAAGGCACATGGCTCAGATTATTTTACCATCCACTGTGACAAAATATGCTGGCCGTTGGGGCACAGTTCAAGGCCCATCTGTTCAATCAGACTTTTACTTGATTGACGTGGGAGAACCATCCAGGTAGGAGAGTCCCTGAGATTATTATCTTCTTTATTCTCTTTGTACATGCAACTGGAGACCCCTGTTACAGAAGTATCTTTCAAGTGACCTGAATGAATGAACATTCAATGCTTCCTCCAGCAATTATTTCTACTCCACATGCACAGTGGCATTTATAAAAAAAAAGAAAAAGACTGCCTGCTGCCTAGAAAAGAAGATTCTTAACTTCCATAACCAACTCTTCTATTCTCATTTTATTTTCAACTTTCAGGTTAAAAAAAAAATTGTGCTCCAGCTTAAAAAAAAATACACAAAACATTTAGAGCAAAATCCAAGATGACGATTGGGTACATTTGGATGGCTGTGATGATGACTTACAATAAATTGAGATTTATTCAGCATTTGTCATATACAAGGTACTCTGTCAGGTATATTAGTCTAAAAATACATTGGCCCTTGTACTTCAGGAGGTAATGGCCTAATTGTGGAAATAAGACATAAATGAATGAAAAAATTGAATAACAGCACGAGATTTATATAATAGCTCACTGTGTGCCAATGCAATATTCACAGTGCCAATAGTCACTATAAATATACCTGCTTAATACTCTATCACAAAATATAACAGACTCTCCAAATAGAAGAGAGAAGGAAAAAATTTATTCAGATACCAGAAAACTGAATCCCAAAACCAGTAAGACAATTCCATCATAGTAACAAAGAAGTCATTTAGTCACAACAGCACTGAGAGCATCCTTTAGCTTTCCCAGAAACTAACACAAGCCTAGCTATCACAGCAGGTGGCAAACACCAACTTTTACTCACAAGCTTAACTGTCTACCTCAAATGCATCCTCTCCTCCCTTCTGTGGCTAGCTGCTCTGACTCCCAGTTTCCTCTGGACTCTGCTCCACCCTTCAGCAAACTGTTCCTAACACAGGCTCCATGTGATTACATGCAGCCTATTAGGGGGCAGAGTATATTTTCAAAGCAGGAAAGGTCTTCAAATTCCCTCAGGCTTATTAAGGGGCAGGGAAGATCTTCAAGTTTCCATTACCATTACCCTCACAAAAACAATGAGAGTAGTACACAAATTTTATGTTACTTATTGAAAAATGAATTATAAAGACAATAATTAAGGTAGTTCTAATGAAAGACTTTACTTCTGACAAGGTGGTCCATGGGAGAGATAAGGTTTGAGGTAGCTTTTGAAGGATGGATAAGAAGAGGAAGGGAGGTCATAAACTGCAGGTAAAATGGCATGAAAAAAGGTATGATAATAGAAAAAAGAAAGGTATTCTATATGTTGTTTCATTAACATTTATTTGCTGAAATGAGAAGATGATGTATTGTGAAGAGGTTTGACCCAGCAGTTGTGGAAAGTGTGATAGGGAGTAAATCTAAGATAAATTGAAGAATTATAGTACAGTGACGAGAACCCAGTTGATGTTTAATACTATACATTTGTAGTGGACCAAATCAGTACAAAAACATGGTTCCTTCAGCAGGCACTTGGCTATTTGGGATTAGAAGCAAAGAAGAAGAATGGTGAGTGTGATCCAGGCTTTAATCCTAGCAGGGTGGGAGTAGCAGAAGAACAAGGGAACATCAAGTGTGGACAACAGTGCATTATTGAGATGGTGAACTGTAGACCCAAAATGGTTAAGGGAAGAAAGGAAATCAGAATTGTCAAGGGGTAGATGGTAATGAGATAGGATTATAATAATATCTAGCATTTACATAGCATTTTGAAGTTTGCAAAGCATTTTACAAATAACTCATTTTATCCTTACTATAACCCTACAAGGCAGCTACTATTAGCCATTTTTTTTACAGATGATGAAACTGAAGCTAAGTGACTTGCCTCAGGTCATATAGCTTTTAAGTGTCTGAGGAAGGATATGAACTCAGGTCTTCTTGACTCCAACTCTAGTACTCTGTCATACCACCTAGCTGCCTTGGATAAAGGATGAGGGTGTGAAGAGAAAACCAAGAGGGGGTGGAGCTAAGATGACAGAAAGACAACAGTAGTGTTCCCCAGCTCCTCCAGGAATTCGGTGGCTAAAAGCTAAAAAGTGAATTTGAACGGATTTAAGAGTGACAGAACCCATTGGGAGATGGAGCATAGCAGATCCCCAGCCCAGGAAAGTGCCTACTCAGGTCGGGCTAGGGAGAACATGGAGCACACAGAAGCTGCACCAGTTCGGATTTGAGAGCAGCAGACTGAGAAGAAGTTTCAGCCAGCCAGCAGACTCACCCAGCCTGAGGGGTTTGCAGCTGTCCCACCACGGAGCAGAGGAACGTCAGAACCGGGTAGGAAAGAACCCGGGGCCCACAGCAGGGTGAGTGGGCTTTTCCTGGGGCTAGCAGCCTGCAACCTGGATGTTTGAAATTATATACCCAAACTTCCAGAAGTCAGGATGGAGGAATAAAATTTAGTTACTCTGATCCCCCCTCCTCCAACCAGAGTAAATTCCTACATAAATGTAAACAGCCTCAGGCCTGGGAGTCACTGAGGAAAGGGGAAGGGAGACAGTACAGTATGGAGCCTAAACCCAGGTGGGTGGAGCCAGCAAGCTCTAACAACAAAAGCCCAGGTGTGCTTTAGCAACACCGGCCCAATCAACAAACTACAGCCCTGATCTTCTGCTGGCCTTCAGTTCTAGTGAGCCTGCTTGAGCGGCAGGACAGAGACATTGAGAGTCGTGGCCCTGGCCTCAGTCTACATACTCAGAGGCTACAGCTCAGGAAGCTAACAACCAAACCCCTACCTCCTAGCCTGAGAAGATCAGTACTCCTGCACCCCAGAAGCAGATATCCACTCTAAAACTCCAGGTCATAGGCAACCACAATGGGGAAGAAGGAAACTGCAAAGGCTAGAACCATCAAATCCTTTTATAGTGAGCAAGAGCAACCAAACTCAGAAGGCAACACGAACTCTATACACACACTGGAGACCACAGAAGGAAATGTGAATTGGTCTCAAGCCCAAAAAGCATTCTTGGACAATCTTAAGAGGGATTTTTAAAATGAAATTAGAGAGGTAGGAGATAAATTTAACCAAATTGGAAAAAAATTTCACTGAA
>CM053587.1:237611812-237630389 GCA_028646515.1 Pseudochirops corinnae | reverse complement strand
TGACTTAAAATACCGTCTTTCCATGTAGAAATGTAAACAGTTCAATTTTAATAAGTCTCTTATGATTTCTCTTTCCTATTTACCTTTTCATTCTTCTTGAGTCTTCTATTTGAAAGTCAAATTTTCTATTCAGCTCTGCAAGAATGCTTGAAAGACCTCTATTTCATTGAAAATCCATTTTTCTCCCTGAAGTATTACACTCAGTTTTTCTGGGTAGGTGATTCTTGGTTTTAATCCTCAAATATCATATTCCAAGCCCTTTGATCCCTTAATGTAGAAGCTGCTAGATCTTGTGTAATCCTGATTGTGTTTCCACAATACTGAATATTTTTCTTTCTGACTGCTTTACAACATTTTCTCCTTGACCTGGGAACTCTGGAATTTGGCCATCATACTCCTAGGAGTTTTCCTTTTGTGATCTCTTTCACAAGACGATCATTGGATTCTTCCAATTTCTATTTTACCCTCTGGTTCTAGAATATCAAGAAATTGATAATTTATTGAAAGATGATGTCTAGGCTCTTTTTTTTATCATGGCTTTCAGGTAGTCCAATAATTTTTAAATTCTCTCTCCTGGATTTATTTTCTAGGTCAGTGTTTTTTCCAATGAGATATTTCACATTGTCATTTATTTTTTCATTCTTTTGGTTCTGTTTTATAATTTCTTGATTTCTCATAAAGTCACTAACTTCCATTTGCTCCATTCTCGTTTTTAAGGAATTATTTCTTGAGTGAGCTTTTGGATCTCCTTTTTGTTTTTTCCAGTTCTGCTTTTTAAGGCATTCTTATTTGGGTTAGTCTATTTTTTTAAGGTATTATTTTCTGTGATATTTTTGGGGGGTCTCCTTTAGCAAGTTGTTGACTCATTTTTCATGATTTTCTTTCATGATTTTATTTTCTCTTCCCAATTTTTCCTCTGCTTCTCTTACTTGATTTTCACAATCCTTTTTGAGTCCTTTCATGGCCTATGACCAATTGGTATTTTTCTTGGAGGTTTTTGATGTGGGAGCTTTAACTTTGTTGTCTTCTTCTGGTTGTATGTTTTAATCTTCTTTGTCACCAAAGTAAAATTATATAGTCTGAGTTTTTTTTACACTGTTAGCTCATTTCCTCAGTCAAATACTTCACTTTATAACTCTTTGTTATGGTAGGACTTTGCTTCCAGTGTATAGGGTATCCTGTCCCAAACTTCAGGAATTTTGTGCAGCTATTTTCAGAGATGCTTCTAGGGACTGGTAAATTTTCAGTTCTTCCAAGGTGGTATGATCAAAGGAAAGGTATCTACCCCTTTCCTGACTTGTGTTCTGGTCTGTGAGTGACCATAAGCACTCTTTTTCTGCCTTGGAACTGTGAGGAGGACTCCCTCTCTACTTCAGCCATAAGCTTTATCACACCAGCACTCCTCCTCACCCCAGGATCTCCACCCAGGACTGCAACCCAGATCCATGCAGGGCAAAGCAAGAGAATCTTGCCTCTGCACTAGCAAAGAGATCCCTGCGATATCCCTCTGATCCACTGCTCAATACTGCAATTGTCTGTGGTCTATAAGCTCTGAAAGGAGCCACTGCTGTTGCTGCGGCTGCCAGTGCTGTTGCCAACTCCACTGCCCTGGGGCTGCAGCCAGATCATGCTCCTCTCTCACCCTGGTCCAACAGAGTTTTCCCATTGACCTTCTATGTTGTCCTTGGCATTTGTGGACTGAAAAGTCTGGAAACCACCACAGCTGCCAGTGATTCAGTCTTCTCGGACCTACTTCAGCCCTCTGTCAGTGTATCCCATATTGAACTGTATTCTTCTCCCAACCCACTGTGGCCTTTCCTATTGACCTTCCAGGTTGTCTTCAGCTGGATATTTGTTTCACTCATCATTTTGTGGGTTCTGAAGCTCTAGAATTTGTTTAGAGTAATTTTTTACAGGCATTTGGAGGGGTTTGGGGGAGATCTCAAGCAAGTCCCTACTTTTACTCCACCATTTTGGCTCTGGCCCCCTGGAGAAAACTTCTGAGTCTCTTGGACAGCAAGGAGATCAAATCAGTTAATACTTAAAAAATTAATTCAGATTATTTATTGAAAGGACAAATACTAAAGCTGAAGCTTAACTACTTTGGCCACATAATGAGAAGACAGGCTTATTAGAAAAGATCCTGATGTTGGGAAAGCTGAAAGCAAAAGCAGAAGGGGATGGCAGAGGATGAGATGTATACATAGTATCATGGAAGCAATGAATATGAGCTTAGGCAGACTTTGCAAGACAATGGAGGACGGAAGGGCTTGGAATTCTATGACCCATAGGGTCAAAAAGACTCAGAAAAAACTGAACAAACAACCAAGAATTACATCAAGTTTCTGGAGCTGAGTCCTTCACTACAAAAGGGGCCTTTTCTGTTGTACTTAAGTAGCTTTCCTTAAATGAAGAAAGTAAACATTTATTATATAGATAAGAAAAAATTCATTCTATCACTTTCTGGCATGAATTCTTCAGTAAATTTCATGGAATCAATTGACTCTCTATTTTTGCCTTTTTTTTTTGGAAGTTTGTTATACTAACTATTAAAGGAGAAGTTTTCTATGTTAACTTATTTTTGTAGGTATTTCAAGCTGTTCATTTTTATCTTCCAACTTTATCAGCAGTCCTATTTGTATTATATTGTCTACTACTTAGAGACATCTGTCCTCTCCATACACTGTTCCCAATTTCGTGTATCTACAAGTTTGATAAACATAATCTTTCTTTGATTCTTTAATTGATCTATGACTGTGCAAGTCATGATTTAGAATGGAACAAGGCCCAGGACAGATTCCCATGGTGCTTACCTCCCAGTTGACATTGATTCTTTACATAACACTCTTTGGATATAGTCACCCAAAAAAGTCTAATGCTGCCTTACTGTACTATAGGATCATCTAATCAATGTCTCTCCATCTTGTTCTTAAATATATCATGAGAGATTTAGTCAAATGATTTTCTGAGATCTAGAAACCATCTCCATGTCATTCTCTTCATCAATTGGTCTAACAGCGGTTCTCAACCTGTGGGTTATGTTTAATTTGTAACAATGAAAATACATCCTGCATATCAGATACTTACATTATGATTCATAACAGTAGCAAAATTACAGTAATGAAGTAGCAACGAAAATAATTTTATGGTTGGGGGTTACCACAACAGGAGGAACTGTATTAAAGGGTCGTGGCATTAGGAAGGTTGAGAACCAGTGGTCTAAAAAATGGTGTGAGAAGAAAAAGAATTTTTATGTGGTTTGTTTTAAGTAAATTCATCCTTGCTTCTACTGAACCAGTCTGGAAATTGAAGTAATTACATTCTACTTTTTGAAACTTTTTAACCCCATATTAATGATATTTACCATTTTGTTACTAATGGTATACCTACCCAACGAAGAAGGCAGATGATCTAATAGAAAGGAAATGGCCAAGTTACTTACACTTGTCATTCTTTAGGCCATTATTGAAAATAGAATATACTACAGTTAGCCTTGATCTTTCTTCTCCAGTGCTCTATCTGCTATTATTACCCCTTAACCCCATTCTCTTCTCGCATCTCCACAGAATAACTAACACTAAATTCTTAGTAATAATACTGTCTTTAGCACAACCTTACCAGGTGAGCAGAAGATACAAGCCCCTACTGGCAAGGTAGTGGGAGGATATAAGGAGCATTATAACTTTCAGGATATACAAGTGAGCTTTAGGATGGGTGACATAGTATCCAGAATCTAAAACACTATTTATTTATCACCTTCTGGAAGACTCTGAACATTTTAAAGACTGCAAAAAGGTAATTATTAATGATTTTAAAATTCTGGTTGAATACCCACTTCCACCCTTCTTTGGTAAGTTGAAGGGACAGTGTGTGGGGGAATATTACGTATACTGTGTGACTTAGATGGTATTTTGATTAGTTTCACAGAAATTGTGTCCTTTCTTTTACTTTTTGTTATAAATGAAAGTATCTATCCTTTCCACATGTAAACAGTTTAGTTCAAATTGGACAAAATCAATAATATATGTATATGGAAAACAGATAAAATGAACTTGTAAAAGAAACAGTCTTAGGTAAAATGTTAAGAGACACACGACCAGATAGAAAACTGTTTCCTAGATGAATATATAGAAGAGACAGGGTGAGGAGTAAGGTAAAGATGACTACAGGGTATTATAATCCATCCTCTTATTTACATGTAACAATTTTTAGAATTTTCAAGTTTATATCTGAGTAGCTATATATCAAGTAACAGTTTGGAGACTTTGGAGGTATTATATAAGCACTGTTGGGTTCATACTTGACAGAAAGGTAGCTTGCTTGTGTTTTCCCTCTTAAGATAAAGATAAATCACTGACTTTCAAGAGACTCTGATTTGGGACTTTAGGGAGCCAGAGAAGAAGTTATAGGAAGAGATAGAAGAAGCAGTAGGATAATAAGCTGAATGAAGTCACAAGAAGATGGACAAAACACATAGAAGGCTTCCAGCTGAGATAATTGACTCTTCAGCTACTTTGCTGGGAACTTGCTGAATGGAAGAGAGATACTACTGTACTGTTTGTCTGATAAAAGGCTGGAGCAGCTGTTGGAGGCTCATTCTGAGAGGCTTGAATCCTGCTGCTGTGTGAAGAACTATTAGCACATATTGCTTTCTAATCCCATTGATAACCTCTCTCAGGGATGTCTGTTGCTCTCTTCTGCCCTCTCTGGTTTGAGAGGGTGGAACAAAGAAGGAAAGACAAGCTTTGCATTTGTTTTGCTGTTAAATGTGCTTTGTTGTGAGAAGACTTGGAGCTAATTGAACCAAGCAGAATCTTCTACTATTTGTAGATCTGAAGAGCATGGCAGTTCTCAGCTATGATAGGAATTTTTGGCTTAACTCTTTTACTGCCATTTACTTAAGATGAGGTCACACAACTAGCTGGAGCCTGCAGAATCAGATATCAAATTATAGGTCTGGTGATAATGGTTAATCTGAAAATTCTACCTATAATCCCAGTATTTACTGACTAGTTTATTTTTTAACCTGCTATAGCTCTTCCTTTTCTGCTATCTCTTCTTTGATGTATAGATCTTTACCTTCCCCTTCTGTCTTCCACAAAATACCATTGTGTCTTTCCTGCCTATGTAACCAATGCCTATATAAGGTTGTTGAATACTGTGAGTCCATGCTCTGAACATATAATAATCTCTCCCTCCTCCCCATGTTTCTATATGCTGATAAGTATGATTGACAGCAACAAATCCTTCCACATGTTCTGTTACACTGGCTTAAGGGAATTTGTTTGTCCCTGAGAGAGTTTAACACTTTTTTCCCAAGTACCCCATGAAGGGTGACTTTGAGAGAAAAGAGTCTATCTGGGACTACTTGAAAGTAGAAGAGGCAGAACTTTGTCCAGAAATATAGTGCTGATGTCCAGAAAGGGAACATCTAGCAGAGAAGCAACACTATGGATTGTAGATTGTTCCTCAAAGGGACGAATACGAAAGCCTCAAATCTAACATGTGAGTTGACCTGAGTCCATGAGTTTCTATTCATGTGTCTCCCTTCTATAGCTCTGTATATATCCACAGACTCCACGTGCATTGAAGAGAGAGTGTGATCCAGGTTTATGGATGGATTGTTCTGTTTTGATTATTCTTGCTTTTACCCATCTTTTGAATAACTGTGTTTTGGTTACTTCTGCTTTTGTTTTCTAGTAAATGTTTCATGTTTAAGAGTCAAAGGTGTCATGGTGAACTGACTTTGTGAAAAGCAGATGTACACTAGTAGAAGGTTCAGAAACTATAGTGGTAAGTAGTAGGAATGCATCTTTCCTTTAGTACTTTTACTTTTAGAACTTTGGTAGAGAAATTCCAGAAACAAACAAAACCCAGAACTGCTAGAGTGAATGAGTGAGAAGAAAAGAACAAAAAAACCATAAAGAATGAGATAGAGACAGAAGTATGGATGATGTGCCACTCGAGTGGTCTATATTGCTCACACAGCCCATACCCTGGGCTATACAAGGGATATTCGCTGAGTAGAAGAGGGCATGGGATAGATTCCGAATCAAAGACAACATTAAAAGTAAAATATAGCTATAAAGATTAACGTTTCTTCAGTAAAACACTAGTAAATCAGAGAAACACTCCCTTAGCTGGAAAAGAAAGCCAAAAAGTAAGGAATTATAGTCATGAAAATTGGAATCAGGAAATGTCCAAGAGAGATTACTTAAGAAAGAAGAGGGCAGGAGGAAGTCAAAGATGGGAGCAAAGTAAAAAATGACAACAACAAAAATCAGTCACTTATTTTTTCAATAAGCTTTAAATAGTTTTCAAGTCACTAAGTGACCTGAAAGGAATGGAAGAAAATGTTGCTAACAGAAACAGATTAGTTAAGAAAATATATCTATATGTATATAGGAGTCTATATTTAGCTTTATTTGTTGCTCTTACGCAGACATTCTTAACCTTTTTTGTTTCAAGGACCCCTTAGGAAGTCTGAAGTCTGGTAAAGTCTATCAACTTTTTCTCAGAATACTGTTTTTAGATGCATAAAATAAAATACATAGAACTAAAAAAGAAATCAATTATATTGAAATACAAATATCAAAATCCATTAAAAACCTACTCTATGGACACCAGATAAAGAAACACTGCTCCAAAGTATTGTATTTCAATTTTGTGGTTAGTTTTTGTTTATAAATAAGGTTAACTATTTTAAGTAAAGAAAACTGTTTTTAGCATTTTCAATATTTAAACTCTATGGTTATGTACAATTTAGTGCAAAATCTCTGGAATAGCACTCACAAGATCTGAGTTTTTGTCTTGTATTCTAACAACATCTTGTACAGGCCTGAACTAAGGAAACACTTGTTGATCAGGTTGATTGATTGATTGGTTGAATGGAGGGAAGATCGATACTGGAATGAAGAGTGATTGAGGAACGTGGGTTATCTGTAACAAGTAGAGGGAAAAAATACAGTGAAGACAAGTGTACAACAAAGGAAGAAAGATAGTAAATGATTAAGTGGTAGCAAAGTTTCTAATAGTACAGGATAGTGAAAAGGAAAAGAAGAAAGGAAAACTGAAATAGATAAGACATAAAGAAAGGAAAAATTCCAACAAACCATTGGAATGGACTAAATAAGTTAAGAAAATGGTAATTCAGTATCCTACAAATATTAAGGGGAAAAAGGGAGGGACTGAATGTGAGATCTTTAAGAGTAGGGATTGTCCTTTACTTTTCTTTTTATGCCTGATGCTTAAGACATAGTAGGTGCTAAGTAAGTATTTACTGACTCACTAAAAATACAAATGTCCTAGATGAGGGAAGGAAAGCTTATTTGTATATAGCAGTCGCTTCTGTTAGAAAAGTGCCTATGGTCAGCCTGAAGCAGTTTAACTTTCCCATTAGGTTGGAGAAGACCAACTATATTCCCTATATAGGGAATCTTAAGCATTTCCCTGGGTTCAAAATGGTTAGGAGTGTCCTATCATGGCTACTAATGTGCTAAAAATTTCCAGTTTGATAACATGGGCATGTCAATCTTAATAATAACAGAAGTCATTAATAGGATTCATCTTAGTTATACTTTCTAATTTTGCAGCTATCTTTCCAGATGGTCTTAGAACATTCATATCTCAAAAAAATTTTTAGTTTTTTTAATAATGATAGGGATTTATAGACACTTTGTTCCAATTTGCTGTGAAAAAGAAAACAATATAAAATTGAATATGAATTTATGATGTGACTTGCAAAATTTCACAGAACAGATTGAACAATATAAACATTTAATGCAATGAGGTTTTTAAATGAAATGTAGTTTAAATGGATGACCCTGAATAAATATAATTCAATACCATTGAAATAAATGACAATAAATTCAATTTTCTTTAGTACAGGCTTGGTTGATTGGAAGCTTTCCCAGACTGTATGGGTTGGGTAAGAATTCTCACCTCCCCCAAACTTCTGTGTTTAGCAAGTGTCTTTCCCAATTATAGCTATAGCCTGATAGTAACCAACCATTGTCCTAGCTGAATGATGCACAACGTAGTCAAGGACTTTGAGGTTAAAACAGATAAAGTGAAAATAATCTCTTATCTTATGGATGAAACGAAGAATAACTCTCCAAGTTTCATTCTAATTTCATTCAGTCCAAGGCTGATAGACTTGTGTAGTTTGCAAGGAAGTTGACAGTGAAGGTACTGTCATGGCCATGTCAACTTCTTCCCCCTTCATTCATCTCGGAACATTATCAAAAGAATCTGCCATATGCTAAAAGTCTTCCTTTAGATCTTTTTAATAATCTGAGGGTGCCATTATTCTCTCTGATTGACATATGTAACGTGGTTTACATTAAAGATAATTAGATATATTTTCTTTAAGTAAATATAGGCCCTAAAGATTCATCATCCTACTTCACTGGCAAATATCTTTAACAATGACATTTTTGGTCACTACCTTCTTCATCCATTTTTCCCATTGAATGAATTAAGACCTCTTGCCCTAAGACTTTTTCTAGAGGAGAAGAAAATAATTACTCCCCCAAGACAATTATCAAATTTTAGCTTAAAGACCAAAAATCATGGTTAAATAACTGAAAGGTACCCAGCTCTAAGGAGAGGAAAATCTGAATATCTTACATTTTCAGGCAATCCAAGACTTAGTCCAAATCACAACCCTTCTGACTACAACCTAAACCAGATTGACATGTAATTGGGGAATATTTGACAAAATAAATAAAAATACAATGAAACATAAATAATGTTAACAAATGGTTTTCTAAGTCAATATGTGGTCTACAGGGATGTTTATATTTGGTTTGGTGTCCCCATTTCTATATGAGTTTGGCACCACTGAACTAGCTTAACTCCATCATTTAAAGATGAAGAAACTGAAGGATAGATAAATAAATAGATAAATCATTTATTAAGCACATTTACTATATGTTAAGCACTGTACTGAGCACTAAGGATACAAATACAATCAGACAAGAGAGTCCCTGCTCTCAAAGAGCTGACAGTCTAATGGAAGAATACATAAAGGAGGCTAGAAAGCATGACAGAGTTTTAGGATATGCAAGAAGTGGCACAAATACCTGGTTCTATGAAAGATACCATAAAAATGCATCTATCAGAGTCTGTAGATCCAGGAATAGAACCCAAGGTTGCAGTGGTAAGTGATAAGGATTGAGTGTGGGCAGCATAATAAGGAAATTAAGATACATTCAGCTAGTCACCCAGTGCTGCACAAATATCACGTGGAAGAGCAGGGATTCATGGCCAGGTCCTTTCACTCCAAAGTCAGTGTTCTTTCATTGATTCTACCTGCCTCACTAAGTCTTATAATCCAGCAGTGTCAAAATCAAAGAGTGAAAGAGGTCACTAAACCCTACATAAAGTTCCCAGCTACAGCATATTGATTTAGGAAATCATATATTAACATTATCTATGTTCTTTTATATGTTGTTAAATACTTCCTAATTATATTTTAATCTAGTTTAGACCACATATTGGAGTGTTGTGGGCTACAGAAAACAGGATATGTTTGGCACCTCTGCTTTAACCTCTAGTGGCAACTCTATAAACTGCAAATGAGTCACTAATCTGCATTGGTGAAGGAATTTTCACACTGGTAGTCCAATAGGCAATAACATTGTTATTGGTGCCCTGCAAAAAGTAGCAATGGATATCGTAACTGGACAATTTCTTAGTTACCAAAATTTGAAAAGATATAATCATAGACAAATAGAACTATGAAACATTAGAATGAAGAATCTTAAAAGGTTACCTAATCTAACCCATTAATTTTACAGATAAGAAAAGTGAGGGAGAAGGATTTGAAGTGACTTTCCCTAGGATTGCATAGCTATTTAGCAGCAGAGTTGGAACTAGAGATTAGATTTCCTAATTTTCTGGTCTCATTATCTTTTCGTTTGATATTACTACCATCAGCCAAAAAATTGTGAATTTTTTGTCAGAGAAAATGACCAAGTTAGAAGATAACTTTTAGTTACCTACTTTTTGTAACTCAAAGACACTGACATCTTATGAAGAACCATAATGTCATTTTTCTGGCTCCATATTGGTGAGTAGGATCTCTGTGGTCATTTTCAACATCAATATTTTTACCACTAGCCAGAATCAGACATTCCATAAACTACTACATTATTCCAAATGTTACAAAGACCCTAGTCTCTGTGGCTCCTATGTGCTCATTATAAACATCCCCTTTTTCTCTTTGAATCATTCTTATTATTCATCCTTCTACCACCTAGTTAAAAAAAAAAAAAAGAAAACTCCAAGCCAATTTCTTAAAAGATAGAAATCTATAAAGAAGGGGTGTCTACAATGAGGAACTTGTGGGAGTGGGGGGAGGGCCCAGTATTGTTGCTCTGCTTAGCAGATACAAAGAAAAGGCAAAAAGAGAGTCCTTGTCTTTAAAGAGTGCATACTCTAATAGGGGAAGACAACACATAAAAAGAAATTGAAAAGAGGAGGGAAGGTATGAGGCCAATCATGAGCAGCTCTCCTGAGAACTGCTGCTGTTAATAACTTTAATGATCTATTCACATAGTTTAGTGAACTCTCTATTTATTCAATTCTCTATTATTTATACTAAAGCAAAACATTCAAGAAACTAAAGTACAACATTCCCAACAATATAATATAACAACTGATTACTAAGTTGGCCACAGAGTCTTAAACAAAACATATCATTCAGTAAGTTACAATCTCCTAAATCAGTATAAAGTACCCATCTAAAGTCTTCTTTTACCTTGACTTGAGACTGGCTTTCAATAATCCTTAAGCCAATCATCCTTAAGGGGTAATGGTAAGTACAAAGGCCATTCACCCCTAGATCACAGTAATACCCAAGTAAAGTTCTCTTTTATGTTGACTAGGGGCTGACTTCCAAACCCTATGCCTCTTCTTCCATCTCCTAGCTCTCGCCTGGATTCACCAGACTGCTGCCTGGATTCACAGGTAGGCAGCTCTCTGCTCCTGTTCCATATTACAGCTCATGGGGACTGTTCCACCCCAAGTGCTTCACAGTTTCTATTTCTTGGAAAACAAAGTTCAACAGAGAGAGCTACAACAATATTTACACACGTTGCTGGCACTATTGTCTCAATTCACTTTCTGTCTGAGAAATCAACACAAATCAACAGACAGAATGTTTCTGTCCAACAAAGTAACACAATTCTACAGACAGAATGCTTCTGTTTGACAAAGTAACACAATTCAACAGACAGAGTGTTTCTGCCTAACAAAGTAACACCAACACAAAACAACAGACAGAACAATAGATAAGAGTGCTGACATCACAAATATTCTCTCTTAACTCTGCTTGGTCCCTGCCTGTGCTCAAGCTTTTATTTTCTCTGCCCCTTCCTCTTGCACCCTTCCTGTTCCACTCTATTGGCAAGCTCCACCCACTGTGGGCTCCATGTGATGGCCTTAGACCTATTAAAGGCAGGGAAGATCTCCAAACTCCCTTAGACTTATTAACAGCAACACAGTGTATACTGTCTCCAACAAAGACTTGACACAATCAAAGGTGCGACTCAAAGGCATTCGATTAGCTGAAATAAGGAGCAAAGTACTACTTTGCTTGCCATTACAGAAGGATGAAGAAAGAGAGGCTCAAAGGGGCAGGGGGTAGTGAGGAGGCTGGGAATTTTACAATTGATCTGATCTTGCAAAAAGATGGGTTTCTAGAGGTAATGGTGAAGTTCAGAGGAGTGCTTCACAATATTTAACTTTATAATCAAGCATATACTATGCCATTCATTCAGTTCAGTTTAACTAACACTGTGGTGAGAATAGCACATAGTGAGCTCATCATCATCATGTTGGTTCCAAGTATATTTATAGGACTGAAATGTAAAGAACTGGATGTTTTTCCTTCTCGATTTTTATGCAGATTAGAATACTTTCTGTAAAATGGAATATGATGAATAAAGTATTGTTGGAACACTGGGTTTTCCTTGTCTTTTTAATTCTCAGAACTATCTCCAAACAACATTCATCCAAAGGGCATGGAAATGTTCAGTATGAGATAATGGCAAATTTGGAGGTGCATACACAGAGAGGCAGGCTGATTAGTGATAGGATATTTCCTTTCCTTTTTTAAGGTGTGAATAATTATAACTAAAATTTATCCAGCTTTGTAAAGTTTGCACAGCATTTTACACCTGCTATTTAAACCTCACAACAACCCTGTGAGGTAAATCCTACAAGCATTATTATGCCCATTTTCAGAAAACTGAAGTTCAGAGTGGTTAAGTGATTTGCCCATGGTAACACAGTTAGAGAACCTAAGTCTTTCTACCTCTATTTCTAGCACTCTTCCTACTATGCCATGTTGAGTCTCAAGAAGGAAAGCATGGGAACATACTAAAAAAAAAAAAGACTGCTGATTCCTTGGAACATCATCATATTTAAAGGAATCTGCCAAAGACAATGAAGATCAATGATGTTCCCAAACGAAGTCTCACAATTCCTTCCTACTGCAGCTTCTGAGTGGCAGTCATCAGTTTAGCCTGTGAAAAAAGAAACTACCTGTGTGATCAGGGGAAAGACACCATGGACCTCATTTTGTTCATCTGTAGAACAGGGAAAATATTCCTCATAGTAACCTATATTACAAGGTTATAGCAAGGAAATACATTTGAAAACCTTACAGCAACAAGTAAATAGGCAGCTCTGGAAAGACATCTGTTATTTGAAAAAAGTAAGAGAAGTAAAATGTATGGATGGAGTAGCTGTGAATATTATGAAAATATCCTGGGTCAGCCAGATGGAGCACTGGCCCTAGAGTGAGGAAGACCTGAGTTCAAATTTGACCTCAGACACTTAACACTTACTAGCTGTGTTACCTTAGGCAAGTTACTTAACCCCAATTGTCCTGCCTCCCCCCCTCTAAAAAGACAAAAAATAAACTACCCAGTTTTTAGCTACCAAGAGCCCCTAAACTGATTTGTTTCTGCAACTGCATGTATTGCTAAATAGATCATCTGTATGTACCTACTTGGTGTCTTTATTGCATCGCAACAGTTATGGCATGCATGAAAGAATTGAAACTGCAAAGCCTTCCCTGAAGGAATATTCTAGAACTCTCTGATAAGAGTCCTGCTAATGGACTTCCGTAGGAAGGATCTCTTGTCCCTGAACCTCCATATCTTCCTAAAACATATCCAGACAGACCTCCTTAGAAGTGAATGGTCCTCCAATGAGGATACCATGGGGTCTGACTCTAGTAAACAGATGGACACTCCCTTGGGGACATTCTCGTTGGCCTGGGAAGATGAGAAACTTCCCATTGAAAAGGGGGTGACTAAAAATAGAACCCTCAAATTGTGTAAATATTGGTCTAAATATATAAAACTCCAAATGAGTCCCCTGATCTAGCCTGAAGAAGGGACTTTCAATTACTGCAAATAAAAAACTTTGCAATTGCTTTTAGAAAATCATGCTCATTAACTTTTTGGTTGAACTTTGAGTGGAAGAGAAGAATGAAAAAAAGTTTGCCAGTAATACATCTATGTGTCTATCTTATCTATGTTTTATGTCTTGGGGGGGTGGAACAACCCTACTCATATGAGGACATTGAGGAGCAAGGAGAGCTGTAAGGCACAGAACATTTAGATGGAGATCAAGGGAGAATCAGAAAAGCAATATTATCATTAGGGTTTGTTATAGACAATCTAGACAGAAAGAGGAAACAGCTAAATAATTGGACAACTATTACAATCTGAAACAGAGACATAATTTAGTAAATTTAGTAATTTAGCAATGATCAAAGTTATATGGACATGTGCTTGAACTCTCTCTGCTAAAAGCAGAATGGCTAATAGTTTTTGATTTGCTTAATGATAATTCACTTTCATACCATAATTAATATCTATAAGGGCAGGGTTTATTTTTTCACTCTTGTCTTTGTATGTCCAGTGCCTGGAACAATGACCACAGCATGTATTTCGTTAATATTTGTTGAGCTAAATTGAAATGAACAGTGGAGAAAACAAATTGGTAGACTTTTATTTTGAATTTGATATTCACCAACAAAAAGCAATTGGTTTCTGGGGTGGAAGTGATAGGGCCATTAGAGAAAGTAATCATTTTACAATAGAATTTTTATTTAAAAATGAATTATGGAAGACCAGACCTATGTTCATGAGCAACTTAGATTTTGGAAGAACAAATTTCAAAGATTTCACAGATGCCTAAAATTATCACATTGCCTAAAATTACAGAGGGAATCATCTCAAGAAAGATAAGGATGAAGAATGAAATTCAGAAAAAAATTCTAATGAGAAGAGAGGCAGTTTTTTTTTTTTAAATCAATGGATGTGGGTACACAGGAAACTTATCAAATAATATATTTTTAAAATATCATGTACGGAAGAAAGAAGTAAAGAGTAAATACAAAAAAGAAGCATAGTCTTCTGAGGATAGCGTCAATGTGGGTGGGTATAGTTTGCACAATAGCATGGAATTTACACATTGAAGAGATCATTGATGCTTTGGTACTGAAGAAATGAAAAAGTCAAGTTTGGGGAGTAAATGAGATAGAAGACCCCAAGACTATCAGTTTCACATTTAATAAGACAAAGTACTATGGCTGGGGGCCTACTTCAACGCTGTTGGAGTATACAAAGTCCTCTGTTCTGTTTATAAGGTAGGTCTCAAGGGCTGTTAATCTGATTATTTGATTCAGTATAGCCCTTTGTCATTACATCCAATTCCCATATTGCTAATTACTCAGTGACTGAATAAACCACTCCATTTTACATTTTAATTTCCCTATTTCTTTGTTTAAAGAGATACAAATATATATATATGTATACATATATATGTGCATACATGTGCATATGTGTTCCTTCTGTATAGGGATGATGTTTTTGGCTTTCTTTGTTATTTCTAGCACTTAGCACAGTGCCACACACATAGTAAGCACTTAGAAACTTATTAACTAGGCATAGATAGAGATATAGACATAGATATAAAATACTTCATATTCCTTAGATGATATTTTTATAAGATTTTAAAAATAATTTTACTAGAAGATAGTTTATAAGAATAATATCTCTTAGTTATATTGACTTAAAATGTTGATGCTTGATCTAATACGTATTAAAATCTTTCTTTGCCTGGTCACTTCTCTCCGAACTCCATTCTTGACTCTCCATTTTTTTTTCCAACTCCTCACCAACATCCTTCTCACCAAGGAGATGGTGAATGTCTAGCTGGACCACTATTTCAGGAGGATCCCATGCTCTCTTCTTTCCTGGTGCCTCCCACACTCCCAACCTCCTTCCTTTTACGTATTTTCTTTTCCTTTTAGAATGTAAGGTCAGTGAGGGAAAGGACTGTCTGGCTTCTATTTGTGTTAGCATAATTCTTGGAATGTAATAAATAGTAAGTACTTAAGTGCTTTTTTTTCTCCCTCTCCTCTGTCTATCTTTGTCTCTCTGCTTCTTTCTCTTTGTCTCTCACTGTCTCTCTTCCTCTCTCTGACTACTGAGAAAAAGTATAAATAAAAGGCTAGGAGTGGAGAATAAAAGGAAAAGATGCCCGAAGTGGGAGAAAAGGATGGGTTGTGGGCGCTTGGCCGTGGTCCAAAAATCTGAGGCTTAGGACCGAGAAAATTCCTTTTTCTGGACTCCCTCTTGGAACTGAGTCATTTTGCAGATTAGTAATAGCAGAATCTCTACACTTATTCTAAATGCCTCATCATTGTTCTGGGGAGAAAAGAGAGCAAGTTTAAACAAAAGAAATTTTTGCTTTTGGTAACTGATATAAGAATATGTTTTATGAATGTATTCTTAGCACTGCAAATCACTCTGTCTATGTAAACCTTTAAAATCTGTGCATATCTGAGCTATTTTTATATATAAGGGATTATTGATAATAACAATGATAAAGAAGAAGGATTTCATCAGTGGACCCAAACAGCTATTATGGTAGTTTCCAAGCACATTGGTGACTCAGCATTTTGCTTCTTTATCACAAGAAAACTGTGAAATACTTTGTAAAAATGGTAAGTAATGAATCAAAATAAAAGGAAAGAATTAAAACAGTGGGGAAAGTCAACATTTGGTTGCTCAGTGAATTCCTAGGAGAGAAAACAACAACACAGAAAGCCAGAAGGGATAAAGAGTCACTGAAGAAAGCGCTGAAGGAAATTTAAAAAATTAAGAGGCAAGAGTATGAGAATTGTGACTTTGCCAGTGAATAATGCAACAATGCGTGAGAATTTTCTTCGTACACAGCTGCTGTCAGCTTAGGGCCGGGTTGGGGTATGGGGTAGGGTTGGGGCTGTTTCTACTGTCACAGAGAACTGAGGCTCTTGAAGGATTTAAGAGTAGAGTTTTCAGTTTGTCCTTGAAATGGATACAGGTCATTTTCCATTTCCCTCTTTTCCATCTAGGACGTGTGTGTGTGTGTGTGTGTGTGTGTGTGTGTGTGTGTGTGAGAGAGAGAGAGAGAGACAGACAGACAGAGAGACAGAGACAGAGACAGAGAGAGAGACAGAGAGACAGAGAGACAGAGAGAGAGAGACAGAGAGAGAGAGACAGAGAGAGAGAGAGACAGAGAGACAGAGAGAGAGGGAGAGAGGGAGAAAGAGAGACAGAGAGGTGCACAGAGAGAGAGTGAAACAGAGAGAGACAGAGATACAGAGCCAGAGAGAGAGAATAGTTCTAGATGTGTAGGAGGTAGTGGATATGGATGTGTTGGGCCAGAGCATTTATGATACTTGGAACCAACAGAAGTAGAGATGAGACCCTTAAGTAATTTACACAGACTCCAGCTATAAGTCACTGAATCAAGGGCAAATCATTATTTGGCAGTGCCTGGAATGGAGTTGAGTAAATGATTTCCTTATGAAGGAAAAGAGAATAGAAAAATTGGCTTGTGGAGAATATAGGCAATCTAATAAATGCTTGTTGTTGGAGAAAAGTGAAGAGTGAGCCTAACACCCTCCAAAAAAGCTACATAAAATAAAAAAAATGTTCACCAGTCTCTATAAAACAGGGTCTTTCAACCTGGAGTCCATGAGTCATTCTCAAGGTATCTGTGAACTTGAATGGTGGGAAAATACACATTCATTTCAATATACAGTACTTAGTTTCTTTTGTGGTCCTGTGCATTTTTTTCATTCATTTAAAAAACAATATCCTGATAAAGGGTCTCTAGACTGCCAAAGCAGTCCAATGCACACAGAATAAGGTTCAGAAACCCTGCTATGGTAGCTGACTGAATGGTTAGACTCAGTGATGTGGAATTAAATGGGGAGGTAACTGTGGAGGAGCTCAGGAGGAGCTCAGCTTTGGGGGAAGTGGCCACACCCTTAACTATTTTCTCCCAGTTATTGAGCTTCCTGTCTTCTATTTTAGCCACTGTGTTCTTGCAGCCTACATAATTTCTAAAGAAAGGAATGGCTTCTGTCCAAAGAGGATTGGAGTTTTGTGGTTTGTTTTGTTTTATATGTTTCTTTTTGCTCAGATTTCACATTTGTTCCACATTTGAATTTCTGTCAGACTTTAATGGGAAATTAGCATTTTGAAGCCCAGGCACACAAACAACAAACAATAAGGCTTTTATAAATAGCATGGCGTAAAGGGAATCAGAAGGATCAAAACACTGGCTGTGTGATCTGAGGATATGACTTCTAATCCCGGTTTGGTTACTTAGTTCTTTTGTTATCTTTGGAAGATCATCTTAACTCTCTGGGCCTCAGTTTCCTTAGTATGTAAAATAAAATGAAATGTCTGGACAAGTTAATATCTAAAGTTTTCAGTTCTGAATTTTTTCTTCATTATAGGAGTTTTTGGAAAGAGATACTAGTTGACTTTCTTTCAAATTATTTTTCATTATTGTGTTATTTACATAATGATGAACAAACATGAGCATTACAAC
Organism: Pseudochirops corinnae; assembly: GCA_028646515.1. Classification (NCBI taxonomy): domain Eukaryota; kingdom Metazoa; phylum Chordata; class Mammalia; order Diprotodontia; family Pseudocheiridae; genus Pseudochirops; species Pseudochirops corinnae. The sequence goes on along the minus strand of CM053587.1, from coordinate 237,612,479 downwards.
ATGAAAAATAAAAATGAGGGGAGGGCCATGTATAAACTTGAGAATTCTTGTTATGTACAGTTTTTAAATATATATGTATATTATATATAATAACATACCATCAATGAATTTGCCACATTTGTGTGTGACCCCTTCTGAACTCCTTTTTCTGTATTTCTTTGTATTTTCAAATATTCTGTCACTTATTTATGGTCTATTTTTTAAAAAATCTATACTATCTCTATCTATTAACTAATTGCTCCACCCATAAAATCCTGTCCTTATAATAAATAAATGTAGTCAAACAAATCAAATGAACACATTAATTGTCATCATGTGAGCTCTTTGTGGGCAAGGTTGTTTTTTTTTCTTTTGTATGGCTGGCATTTAACACAATTCCTAGCACATCGTAAGTGCCTAATTAATACTTGCTGCCTAATTGAAAACATGCCTCATTCTGTACCTCAATATGATTAACTCTCTGCCAAGAGAGTCTTTTAAGGTCATGCTCAAGTTCTAAAATGTTTCAATTGTTTTTCTTGATGTTACTGTGGTTATTGTTCTTTTGGTTTTGCTCATTTCATTCTGCATCAGTTATTATAAGTCTTCCCAGATTTTTTTTATTTTTTTAAAATTTATTTATTTATTTTCTTGTTTACATCATTCATTTCCACAAGAATTTGAGTTA
>CM053587.1:237593795-237611312 GCA_028646515.1 Pseudochirops corinnae | reverse complement strand
TCTTCCACATCAACAGGGGCTCAGCCAATCTCCTTCTTCCACATCAACAGGGGAGTTCATGCCTTCTCAATAGTGGGACAGAGTTTGCACCTTCCACACTTAGCACGTGCTAAGTATCCTGCTAAACTAATTACTATCACACCTTTCCCTAATAAAATGTTGCCTGTCTGACAACTACATCTTCTATGGTCCTCCAAGATCATGGCGTATTTTGTTAATATTTTTATTAGACTATATAGAAACCTACTATGAAAATGAATCACATTTGCCACATTTGCAACCAAAATAACTGAGGATTCCAAGAAGCAAACTCCTGTTTTCTTACATTCTCAAAGAAGTGCTTTACTATAGAACTGTAGTTGTCAAAATGAGAATGAAGAGCAGATTGAGTTTCATTAATTTGCTATAGTTGTATAGGTGGAAGAGAATGCACTAGGGGAGGCAGAATAGGGAACACTGAGGTTGACTGTTCAGAACTGCTGAATGGACCTATTCAGAGTGATGATGTTGAAATGGAGTGGAGTCTAAAGTCATGAAAACTGAGATGGTCAAAAAACCAGGATTCTGGGTATTGCAGTTATCAGTATATATGCTTAAATCCTTATGAATGATGCCAGGTCATAAGAAAAATGGATTATATTCATGGCCCACTTTATATGCATTTTCATTTGACTGATACAGCAACCTTGTGAAATAGATGCTGCTCTTTTCTTTATTTTACAGATGCCAATATTAAAGCTCAGAGAAATTGTGACAAAAGGTCAAATAAAAGGTCTTCTTGACTCTAAGTCTAGTATTGTGGTAAAATGGAAATTGGTTTGGATCTGGAGTCAAAGAATCTAGATGTGAATCCCAGAGCTGATACTCTACTACCTGTATGATCTGGGCTAATTATTTACCTCTCTAGGTTTCAGTTTCATCAATTATAAAACGCAAGGTTTAGAATAGATCACCTACAAGTTCCATTCTGGGTCTGAATCTACAATCTGGTGTGTCCCATTCATTATACTTTGTTGTTTCTCATTAAATCATATTTTAGGTCTGAGGGGTTAAGAAAGTGGAGTGGAGGAAAGGAAGCAGCTTCCACTGAAAAATTGTGTTTGGTTTTTTTTGAATGTTCCTATTGTAAGCTTTTATAGATACTTGATTTTATTTTTGGATCCTACTTTTCTATATAATAAAAAAATCACTGTAAAAACACAGTCTGTTCAGTGTTTGAGGCTAGTGTAAATACCAATTCATACAGCTTCATGCTTGATAGAATTGGGCTTTTGGAAATGAGTTAAGAAAGTAAATCAACAAAGCAAGAGAGTATTCAGTACCTGCATGTGATTATAGCTGCATATATACCTTTATGTTTTTTTTAACTAATAAAATAAAAATCAGCAGTAGGGGGTGAATATACCTCGTTGGGAAAAAAGCATGAATACAGAAAATAAGGCATGGGAAGAAGTCTGGAGTCTTTAACTGCCTTCCACTAAAACTCTTCAGTACCAGATGTATTTTGAAAGCTTTAGAGAAATATATTTGATAACCTCACTCAATCCCACTCCATTGTTTAGCCAATAGTGGTTTCAGGTAAGTTACTCATTATAACTACCAAATTCTTGTTCTATTTATGTTGGAATCCTTTTGTTCAGTTCTCTGTTGAGCGAGAGAACATACAGTGAAATGAATATTAAATGTATAATTATTGCTTATTCATTCTAAATTCAAGGGACACAAAATCCAACTATATGAATTAAATGGGTTATAATTGTCTAATATCTTTCTCTAGTGTTTTTTTAAAAAACTTTTTAATAGGCCCTATATTCTACCTAGTTGATGAAAATGAGTGTAGACTTTGACTTGAAGACTAAAAAGTCAAGGCCCTTCAAACACAAAGCTGTTATCTGGAAAGAAACATTTAAACTAAATGCAAACATAAGTTTACTCGAAGCCTGATAGGTGTTCTTATGTCAGTGTGATAACTTATGTTCTATACTGTTTTTAAAGATAAATACATCTTAATTAGATAATATAAAACTTTAGAGCTTGAAGAGAGAGTTGCCAATTTTCTTCTTAACTGTCTCCTGAGCTCCACTCCAACTCCCCAAAATACCTGGTGGACATCTTCACCTTAGATATCCCATTGGTATTTGAAATTTAACATACATCAAGCAGAACTTCTCTTTTATCTCTAACAACCCCTTCTCTTAACGTCCCTTTGTCTGTTGAGAGTGCCACCATTTTCCTGGTCACTTAGGTTTTCTTTCTTAGGTTGTTGTTGAGTTGTTTCAGTCATATCCAACTCTTCATGACCTCATTTGAGGGTTTTCTTGGGAAAGATACTGGAGTAGTTTGTCATTTCCTTCTCCAGCTCATTTTACAAAGGTGAGATAACTGAGGCAAACAGAGTGAAGTGACTTGTCCAGGTTTATACAAATAATGTATACCTAAGGCAGGATTTGAACTCATAAAGATGTCTTGTTGATTCAAAGCCCCGTGTTCTATCCACTTAGTTATTCTTCTAATCTAGGAGACATCCTCAACTCTTTACTCTCAGTCAGGTAGTCATTAAGCATTTATTAAATGCCTATTATATGCCAACCACTAGGGATACAAAGAAAAGCAAAAGACAGTGTATGGGTGTGTATATATAGTGCATGTTATATAGGCACACACATATTTATATGTATGTATATATAGTGTGTGCATGTGTGTGTTCTCTCATATATGTATGTATACTAGTTAGGTATAACTATATGGATATAATAATATCTAATCAATAGAAGGAAGGTACCAGCATTAAGGGGAATCAGGAAAAGCTTTTCATAGAAGATTAGATTTTATTTGGGAACCAGAGGAAGTCAGGGAACCTGAGGAGGAAAATGATTCAAGATATGGTAGACAATCAATGAAAAAAAAATCTGGAGCTAGAGAGTCTTATGTGAACTCCACTACTACCCAATAAGTTACCTAGTTATGTTGATTTTACCTCCCCAATGTATCTTGCATCCATCCTTTTTCCTCCATTTATACTACAACTGCCTCTTACCCAGACCCTAAGCATTTCTCACTTTTTTCTCAATGCTTGTGAAGCTTACTCTTGGGTATAGCATCTCTACGGTATAGGTTATAAATATATTGTTTACCTATGGGGATGTGTACTTCTAAAATTTTTGGAGGGTGAAGGAATGTTTTGTACCTACTGTTTTATTATGTCATCTTTGTTAAATGCTTTTGTGGAAGTTGCAATGGATTCCCTGATTCCAAATTAGCACTAGTCCTATCCTTTTAAGTTAAACAACACATAATTAATAAGAGGAAAACATACCTTTTGAAGCAGATGTAATCATGACCTTATTTCCATATATAGGATAAAATGAAGTAACACATTTTAGAGTAGCGATGGAATGTAGGAAATAATGGTGATACTGTGGTAGAGTGTGCCTACAAAAAAGAAAAGTAAGCCATAGTGAAAGGAATGATAGGCTGGGATTCAGGAAATGCCAGCAACATGGCACATTTGTAAGAAAGCTGAACTTGGAGTCCAGAGAGCTTGAGTTCAAATTCTGTCTCTGTTTAATATCTATATGACTTTAGTTAGGAATATCACCTAAACTCTCTAGATTTTTAATTCCTCATTGGATGAAGAGAAAGAGTACCTAATTTCTTTCTAATTCTAATTTCTTCAAGTTGATAGAATATTGGGCTTATTTAACACATATACACATTGTATGTCTAGATGTATAAATATTATATAGATATGTGTGTGCATATACATATGTATATATACATACATGCATTCATAGACATGTTTTTCTGACCTTGAAATTTAGGAGTGGGGGAGGAGAGGAGAGGGGGAGAGGGAGAGGGGGAGAGAGAGACATAGAAATATATGAACATACATATATCTACATGTTTGTATATACCATATAGAGATTATATATGGACCCATATATATGTATACTGTGTGTATATACATATATTACATGTATTTACACATATAGACAGAGCATAGAGAGAATGTAAATATATATATGTATGTATGTAGATAGATATACTTCATCTGTCTATCTATACACACACACACACACACACACACACACACACACACACCAATATATTTCAAGAGTTATGCAGGGGAACTGAAATTAGGACCTGAGTTCAAATTCTGACTCAGCTTCAAAGTAACTTGGCCTTCCAAGTCTTCAGTTTTTTCATCTGTAAAATTAGGGGGTTGAATTAGATGACTTTTGATGATCCTTCTAGTTCTAAATCTGTGGTCCTGTGATCCTGTAGGACAATATTTTTATAATAGAAAAAATCACTGTAGTTCATGGTTATGAGATATCTTGATTTAATTTCTCAGTTTCAGAGTTGTATAAAGCAGGAGTTCGTAAAGTTATTAAAAACATCCTGAGCCCCTTTGACAGCATGGTGAAGTCTATGTACCCTTCTCAGAAGAATGTTTTTAAATGTATAAGATTACAAAGGAAATCTATTTTATTGAAATAACAATTATCAAAATATTTTTTTAAACACAAGTTCACAGACCCCAGGTTAAGGATCTCTCATAAATAGTTTTTCAGTTTTTGAGGGAGGGTGATAGTAAAACTTGAAGAGTTTAAAACTGTCCCTGTAAACTCTTAAGGAATAACAAAAAATATATTTTGTAGGTAAAGTGAAAACATTTCCCTGTTGAAAATTGCCTGTTGTTTTTATTATTGTAAGAACTGGTCCACTGAACTTAGCACAGCCTTGAAGGTCTCAGGGAGAATACTATGATTAATGAGGTAGCCATTAATGTCAGTAGATTGAACAACTGAAATCTGATTATATTAAAGTGCTTCCCAAACATTAGGGTCACATTAACAGTTTATTGAAACAAGCTGATAAAATTTAAAATGGTCATCTAATTCCCTTGGGTTCCTAATTGTTGCATGATAAATCACTCTGTAGAGAAATCTATTACAATGTTCCAAATGAGAAAATGTAATTTACTGTACCATTACTGGGGTGTTTGAAGCACTTCAGTTCTCTAGCTGACAAATTTACCAGAATAAGACAAAATTCTGCAGATTAAAATAAAAGCGTCTGGCCCTAGCAAAGAAAAAAAAAGCCTTAAAGATAAATCCTCCAACTGTGAACTGGATAAGAAAAATGATGCATTTTATGAGCCTACATTATGTAAAAACAAATTACATTAAATCTACTTGTAAGTCTATTACCAAAGGTCCAGCATGAATGAGCTTTTATTGATGTTCACCATACTATTTAGAAGGAAATTGTTGCAGAAATTGACTAAATCTCATGAATTGGTTTAAATATCTCCATATTATGGACAGGCTTGCCTAGCTCTCTAGAGAATAATGTCTCTGCTTTAATGGATACTCGTTGGAGACCATGCTGAGCAAGTAAACTATTTTGCCTTTCCAAGTTTTCATTGATGTGTCAATCCAAATGCAGTATCTCCAGAAACGGACCAATAGCTTCAGATATATAAACAGTTGAGACCATGTCATCATTTGTTCCTGGAATGGACACTGGTCATGAGGGTGGAGGGAACTAGCCATTTCTGGGAATAAGTGGAAAAGGTGATGGTCCCATTTGGTTGAAATAGACCAGTAAGCAAAGAGGACATGACATGGAATGATTGTAACAAATCAAATTTAGTTGCAAGGAGATAAAGCATTCTGGGTTTTGAGCTGATAATTATTTTCTAGAAATTCTACAAAAAAATTTTAAATGTTTCCTATCATTCCTTGTTACTAAAAGGAAAGTTAGTCCAATTTCTATTGTTTGATTTTTTTTTTTTCTTCCCCTACATTCATGGCTATAACCAAATGTTGGAAATGGAATTGAAATTAGTCATTCTCTCTCTCTACTTGTGGCCATAATTTTTTTGTTTTAGTTTATCATAAAAGTATTGTTTTAGTACCTCATTATTCTTACATGCCCCAACCTGGAAAGTGATCACTACTTTAGTACCTGTGGACTCCAAGGGCTTTATAACTTCAGGAGAGGCACATAAGGATGAGAATTGGGAGAAAAGAAGAGATGACGGAAGGAGCACTGCCAATGTTTTGTGTGGGAGGGGCAATATTTCCTAGGACTCTGTCATATAAGTTGAGCTAGCTTTTTTGAATGCCTAGCCTATAAAGGCTAGGCAAGTTTTTCTTTTAGAAGTCACTGAAATTTTCCTCAAGATTTTATTGGTTTGGAGGACTAGAGTTCAGGATGTTGAAGTATTTTCCCGGTGGCCAAAATACAAGAAAAACCAGGACACTGAGACGATGGTGCTGTCCTCTCGGGCCTCTGACCCAAGCTAGCATACAGTGCTTTTAAAAGGATATAATAACTGACTATTGTGCATGACTATATTAATTCAACGGATGTTTATAGAATACCTTCTGCATTCAAGGTGCCCTGCCAGGTACTTGTAACAATATGTAGGTATGTGTATTCCAGGAGATGTTAGACCTCAAGGAATGTAGAAGCTTTGTAAATTCCTTGAGGACAGGGACTGCCTTTTGTCTTTTTGTATCCCTGGTACTTAGCACAGTGCTTAATAAATGCTGATTGACTGGTGTTTCCTCACACTCCTGTTTAGCCTACGGTAGAAGTATTAACCATCCAGTTCTACAGATTATGAAACTCAGGCTGAGAGGAGCGGTGATTTGCCCCAACACAGAAAGCTAGTCAATTTCAGCACCAGTATTTAGATCCAGGTCTGTACTTCAATGCCAGTGTGCTTTCCACTGAACTATACTGCTTCTCCTTTCTAGCGCATCCAATTTTATTTCACTGCTAAAATATCCTGTTCCCAGTCACATTGTTCTCCATTTTTGGCCACTGCCTATTGTGTTGTGAGGAGCTCATACAGTAACTGAATTGCATGTCAGAAGATACAAGAAAGAGGCCAGCGACATCAACCAAATTTGCTTGGTGCTGAGTTCTCTATTTTAATTTCAAATGATGCATTTCTCTTTTGAAGACAGAAACAAGAACAATAAAAAAAAATGCTTCCTTCTAATCCTCCTCCTCTCCTTACAGCTTTGTGGTTGACTTGTTTGTTTTTCCTTTCTTATTTGCTTCTTTATTTTCCAGAATCCTTATGTCTTTATCTTCTCTCTACCACAAAACTAGCAATAAAAAGAAATAGCCATTAAACCAATGAAATTGTGGCCATGGTTGCTGATTTAAGTGGTGCTTCACCTGGAGCAGAGCTTCTGTTTAATTGAGGCAGCTTGTTGGTTTGGGGGTATGTTTGCTACATCTCTGCTTCGGTAGATGGTTGGCTATGAGTTGGAATTCCAGTCAACCACATGAAATGATGTCAAACCTTTTATGGTCAACAATCTGTTATTTGATCTAAAATAAGTACACCAGCTCTCTTCACATTCTTCTATCACCAGTGAGCTAGCAACACAGATGAATGAGAAACACTTCTATTTATATGCAGCTTTGTGTTTTCTAAAGCTATAGACAATCAGTTCCACACCTTTCTAAATCCAATATGAGGTTAAGAGTAAATATCCTCCAGGGTTCCTCCTCACTCTTAGATTCTATGATTTTGTAAATAGGGATAGAACTTTTGATTTTTATTGATTTAAGTGTAGCTTATTTAAGATCTGAGTATTCTTATCACAACTCCTACTCCCAAAGACTGGCTAGTATCGCCCCACTATGGCTACCTCAGAATTTTCAAGACATCTCTGAGGAATTGGGGTTATTCTCCAATGACATTGGTTTGATCCCCCACTGACATACTTCCTCCACAAGATTATTAGTTTATAAGAATTTCATCAGGCAGCCTTAAATAGCTTTTAGGAAAGGGTATTTACTAATGTGACACATTAAGAACAGTCTTTGTGAAACATTATCCACACCTATTCATGTCTATAATATTCATAAAGCAAGTAAAAAATTAGACTCAGGATTGAGAAGCACAAGTGGTAAAAAGGTGACTTGTACTCCCTCCTTTAGGGAAGTCATTTTTCCCTGTCCATGTCGCACTCAAAAAAAATTACATTTCAGAGTTCTTATCTGAGTCCATCTCTCCTTGGCTCCCAGTGCAGATACTGATGTCAAATGATTCAGCAATGCCACTAAGATGATTTTCAATGATGGAAATGGGAAGTCCAATATCTTCTGGAAGATTTTGAAGCTTGCAATGTCTCCTTCTAGTCAAAGTTGTAGTTTGGGGGAAGGAGACCTGACTGAAGAAAAAGCCAAAAACTCTCCTTCTCTCCTAGGTGGTTCCAACACAGAATTCTTTTTGGAATGTCACACTCAGCCCAACTCAACTGATAATTTGTATATATATATAGCCTTAGGGCTAAGATTACTAGGCCTATTTGAACATTATTCTTGTGAATTCTTATTCAAAATAAGGAAAGAGATTAGAGTCTAAATGATAAGCTAGTGATCCTAGGAAAATTCTAGAAATGATCATGGAAGAGTTTAGTTTAGTTTTGTTTTTTAATGAACATCTAGAAAGGGAAGCAGTGATCACACAGAGCCAGGATAGTTTTATCAATAGATCAAGGCTGGAAGAACCTCATTTCTTTCTTTTTTTTTTGGACAGGATTTAAGTTTCATGTATGGGGAAATTTTCCAACAGTGAGAGTGATCCAAAAGTGGAATGCGTTGCGTGGCACCTAGTAGTTGCTTAATAAATGTTTATTGACTGATTGGTTGTTGGATTCCATTTCCTTGAAGGTCTTTGAGAAGAGGCTCACAACTTGTTGGTTATGTTATGGATTCTTTTTGTGTGTGGATTGGTCTATATCAGACCTGCACAACTTTGCAGTAGGTAGGGGCCAAAATTAAAATAGGCTAAACTTCTTTGGATTTCAGACAGATTGTTAGTGACTCACTTTCCAAAAAGGTACAATTAATGATTAAACTATTTTGCAAATAAACCATATTTTTAAAAAGGGAAATTTCAATTAATACCAATTGATTACACTTAATCCTTAAGATTTTTATCAATCATGAAATCACATTAATGTTAAAAATTACTTTGCTAAGCGGAATAAGTTTTAATACATTTTTCAGGATTTCTAACTGTTTACATTTAGTTCATGGGTCATATTACACTTCTTGTTAGCAGTTTATTATACTTTGGAATCACGTTTGAGATAAATTTCTTTAGAAATCTGAAAAGTAGCCGCCTTATTTTTCTGAATTTACTTTCTTGAAAAACCATTGCTCTCCACTGAGATTTTTCAACAATTTGGATGCTTTAATTTGTTTTTCATTGGTGTGCAATTTGCTTAGGACAGGATGTTTTGAATTGAAATGGTGATGGAGATTATATTCCTTTGGAATGACTATCACTTCTCGGCAGCAAGACACAACATCTTGTCTCTGGTATAAGCAAACAAGTATCTATTTGTCCACTCCAGATTGAACACTCTATGTTCTGATTTGATCTTCTGGTTTTTTTAATCACCCATTTACAAAGTCACCCCCAAAACTTTAATGTTCGAACCAAAAATTCTCCACAGCAACTGCTCACATACAAAGAAATACTGAACTGAGTGTCTGACCTTGGATAGAATGTCAGACACTCATGTAACTTAGAGGGCTACTGCACAGCAAAGGAGGAGAAGCTCTCATGTTGTTGCCACACATCACTTTGTCTGGTACATCACTAGCAACAACTGAAAACAAAGGGAGAAGATATCTCAAGCTAAAGACAGACTGACAATTGGTTGCTTGCCACAGGTCATTTGAAAAATAGGAGAGACAGTGCACAACCCACCACCAAGTTACCTGCCAAGTACTATAGACTACTGGAAGGCTGGTTAAGCAGGACAGGAACAAAGCCTGCATTGCATCTTTATTTTCTTTTATCAGCTCTATATTTTTCACTGGCCACCCCAAATCTTTTGGCAGGCTGTATATTATGTAGGCCTGGTCTAAATGGCCTTTAGTATTCCTTCCAACTCTCAAATTCTGTGATCTCTGAGGTCACATAGTCCAAATCCTCAAACTGTTGCCATATTATTGTTCTTTCTAGTCACATCCCATCCATTCTATGCTTGTGAAGTTATTTTTTTAATGCAAGATTTTACATTTTATCCTCATCAAATTCCATCCTTTTCTATTCAGCCCATTCTTCCAGAACTAAACTTAAAGTCTTAGAGCATTACCTACAGCACTAAGAGGTTATAGCAACTTTTTCTGCCATAAGGAAATGAGTTCTGCACCTCTATTTCAATCAATCAATCAATAGAAGTTGTTAAGGTTGACTTTCTTTTTTTTTTTTTTAATCTGTAAAGGAGAGAGGAGAGGGAAGAGAATAAAACTTTGTTTAGAACTTACTATGTGCTGGATACTGTGCTAAGAGATTCACAAAGAGTATCTCATTTTATTTTGATTAAAAGAGATGATCTATATAGTCTGTGCTTTCTTTATGAATTTTAAACCTCTTTGATTCAAGAATCAAGTAAAGAAGAGAATAACTGATAGGATAATCATGCCTCTAGGGGTTCCAAATAACAGAGACTTGGGGACCAGCTTGTCCAACAGAGACATAGAAGGGGAATTTCATAAGAATGCTACACAGAGAAAGAAGGATTTCAGTAACCAGAAGTTGTGAGTTTACCTTTTGATTTCATGCACTTTCTGCAGTTAAAATCCATTCTCCCATGTACCAGCATATACTTGCAGTAGAGTGTGGATTTCTTCTTTTTGAATCGCATTAGTAAATAAAGTAGATTCTATTGAGTCCATAATCATGTTCTCTTGTGCTAGCAATCACACTCATTGATGCTGCTTTCTTCATTAGGTGCTTATCTCCCTACTCCCTCCATTTGTCCTCACTATGTCTCTTTTTATTCCCAGATAGATATAGTATCTCCTACTAATACAATCTCTGATGAAATAGTCAACTAACAGAAGAGGAAAGAGAGAGAGAGAAACTCTGTCCTCTTCCCTGTCTTTGAGACTAAACTCTTTTGAACTGGAAAATTTATATCATAGACCAGTCTACTGCTTGAGTAACTAAGTGCTTGAATTCCTTCAGTTATTTGGAACTGCTAGAGGCATGGTTATCCTATCAGATATTCTCTAAATCTAAAAGTTAATTGGAGTCTGGATGACTGATATTAATTGAAAAGTCACTATTGGGGGATCATGAACAATAGTACTAGAAACTCTGAATTACCCTAAAAATACTGTAGCATAGTAGTTAAACTCTCCCAGTGAGAGGGCAAGTTGGAAAAAGTGGTGAAAAAATGTTGAAAGGTTTGGTGAACAGAAGAAAGCAAGTGGATTGGAAAAGGGTGGGAGTAAGAAGTGGAAATGATGAAAAAGGAAAGGAGAAAAATATGAGATGAAGTAGGAAAAGAGAAAAGAAAGAAATTATTTGAACAGGGTAAAGGAAAAGGAGAAAAGTATGGACATACAGGGGTGGTAAAATAATTCATATTAGTAGATGTAGACCTCTGACTATGTTGGGGATAGAAGAGGGACTGCAAATAGGGCAATATAATAACATCAAAGCACTGTTTGGGAGATTTAGAATGTGGGTACAGTATTGTGGGTTAAGATGATATTCAAGATTTGGGACGTATTGAATTAAAGTTCAAGGAGCAATATTATTGGGTTGACAGGAATTGAAATAAAGTATATAGGTTGATATTAAAGCTTAAAAATTCTTCAACATCTTCTATACAAGCAAATACACTCAGAAGACTACATTTACTAATATGAATTATCACTACCATGACAATAACAATAAAAAGTTTTATTTTATTTTTTTCCAAAGGATGAATCTTATAAATACTATAGAAAACTTACTTAAAATAGATTATGAAATCTATTCTTTCAACATTCTATTGCAAATTACTGTTACTGTAAATACTGTACAGCATCAAGTTTGAAAATTTCACCATGGATAGGAAACCATTACATCATCACTGTCATCATCACCACCATCATTGTCATTGTTACTATTATTTTTCAGTTTTGTTTTTAGGGCAAAAAATTCTCTGGGTAACCAGGTCAGGAACTGCGACATGGAGGTTTGTCTTGTTTTTGTTTTTTTTGTTTTTTTAACATCTCTCTATTTCCCTGGGAATGTCTCTTGAGTATCTTATCATATCTAATAATAACTGTTAGTCAGATGGCTGACCCAATAGAAAAAGTGGAAAGAGTTAAGTGTTTTCCCTCATTTTGATAAAGGGGAATACCTTTACAGGTGATATTTTATAACCAATGCCCAATAACAACATTAAATTCACCAGGTCAGAGAGCTCACAAGCAAAAATGCTCCAAGTTGCCTGAAAGAAGAATTTGGTCCCTTGTCTTTTCAACACAGTCCTAATTTCTGACTTGACCAGTTTTCAGATTTGCCTCTGTATCTGAACCCATTATCTTTAGCAATAGCTATCCCGTTCTGTCCTTTGTCCTCTCTTGGACATGATTTCCCTTGTTGCATCTGAGATCTCTGATTTAAGGTATTAATAAAATTCTACAGATAATTCAGTTTAAAAACAGCTTATTTGATACTTTGTTTTCCTAAATATTTATTTCAAATACTACATTTTCTCAGTGGTTTTAATACTAATGTCATACTTAAAATAAATCTCTCTGTGTACTTCATGTGATCTTTTCAGAATGCAATAAAACAGATTGTTTTTCATGGCTGTTCCAGCAATGAAAAATATCTGTGTTAGGTGGAAACAACAAATTGATGCTTTTTCAATTCCTTTTAATGGCATGAGGATCTTTGCAACCTGCTGTGAAAAATATTCTCTTAATGATAGGCCTGTGGCACAACTTAAGGAGTCATCAAGAAATAAATGCTCTGCTGTCTGGCTGGCAGCTTGGTGTCCCTTAATTGAAGTATTATAAGATTCTGTGCAGAGTAAAGCCTCCAGGGTTTTGTAGCTAAATGGCATGGACACCTCTGATGAGACATGCAGATGAAGATGTGTCAATACAATCTTCCCCAATTTGCTGTAATAGCAGGGACTGATTAATTTTATAACCACGGGTGCTTCTATTAGCTAACCTAAGGAATGATTTAGACTTTATTAAGCGACTTATTTCTATTTTTTTTTTCAAGAGAGAGAGACTTCTGCAACATAGTTTATCTCTGAGTGCTAGACTGCGGCACATTTTCTAATAAGGATTCTAAATTTATTATTAAAGAAGGGGATCATGAGCTTGACTGGGCTTATGGGAGGTTTAGCAGCAGCAACTCTTTGTGACTGAGCAACTCGAAGGTGCTTCAGTGAACTTGGAAATTCTCAGAAATGAAGCCATTTCATGGATGCCACCTAGATGTCAGTTCCTGTTCTATATGTTTTTTAATGTGTGGGGGAATGGGAGGTTGGGGGGGAATCTGAACTAAAAAGCCTGTGGCTGTGTAATCTTGAAAAATCTTCCTTCTAGTCTATCAAATCATTTTAATATTTTATCAGAACTACCCTTGGACAACTAACATTACTGGGTTACACAAATCAACTAATGCTTTATATTTTAGGGCTTTGTTCTATAAAAAATTAATTACCCTTAGTGGGTGCACAATGTATTCTGAGATTTAGCCGCTTGGTTTTTCGATACGTCAGGAGATACTTTATATTTACATATTGAAAACCAAAATTGCTATGGTCCATTCATAGTTCAATAAAGATGAAGGTACAGCAGCTCAAATGTGAGCCTGGGGACACGCCCTTTCTCCTACTAAAAGGAATGAACCTTTATTTACTATAGCTTGAAGTTCCAGGAAATTCATTCAAAAAAAGGAGTGGGAAACCATTAAGAGCTCATTTCATTCCACAATTAGGATTCCCAATGATATCATTATTTATACTCGATATTATCAGTGAAGTTTGTACTGTAAAGTACCCAACTCAAATGCTAGGTTCTCAGTAAATAATCGTTGACAGCTTTCCCTTTGGGCAAGAGGGCGATGGGTAAAAATACTTTCTAGTGTGAATAATAGAGAGTCCGATTTTTTCTTCTATAAAGCTTATATTAGCTTGCAGGGAAGAATACCCAGAAAGGTGAAAGAATCTTCACCCTTAAATTTTACCAAGTTTTCTTGTTATCAAGAAGGTTCTTCACCAGATGTTCCCTACACTGAAAAAATAGTAATAGCTTGGATTTAGGGACCACCTACTATGTGTCAGGCACTGTATTAAACCCTTTACAAATATTATCTCATTCGATCATCACATGAGGTAGGTACTATTATTATCTCCACTTTACAACTGAGGAAACTGAGGCAAATAGATTAAGTGACTCACCTGAGGTCACGCAGCTAGTCAGTGTCTGAGGCTGGATTTGAAATTAGGTATTCCTGACTCCAGGCCCAGTAGTCTATCCAACGTATCACCTAGCTCCCTCAGATTCAGAACAAAAGATCCATTTGCCTATGAGGCCCACAAAGATGGAAGTTATGTCTTATCTAAACCACATCTATTTCCCAAGCACCTAACAAAGAGGTCAATAAACAGTAAGTGTTTGAGAAATGTTTCGTTGAATATATAGATGAATGAATCAGGTCCCCTTAATATCAACTAGTCAGATAACCATAGCTTAAACAAAGGAAGGGAGGAGGGGCTCTATGGTTCCCTAACGTCTGATTCTTATCTACCACATTAGATGAATTTACAAACTGCTTAACTGGTGCATTTTGCTGTGCAAATCAATGGACCAACTAATTTTTTTAAAAAATTTATCTCTCTGGGGGCAATCTATGATAGACCAAAGAACAACAAGCAAACAACATGCAATCTAGATCTCCAGGGGATACAACACACGTGTATAATATAATATGATATGCTATAATATGCTATGCTATGATATCATATGACATGACATAACAGCATAATATAATAATAGTCTGTGATATACCTAAATATTATCAGTAATATAATAGGAATTAATATATACATATTTGAACATCCAACCTCATCATTTTACAGATGCAAAAACTGAGGTCCCAAAGGTTTCTGGCTTGTCCAAAAGTAGCACACCTAGTAAGACAGAGGCAGGCATAGTAGCAGTTGTCCAGTCATTTCCTACTGTTCGTGACCCTATTTGGTGTTTTCTTGGCAAAGATACTAGAGGGGTTTGCCATTTCGTTTTCTAGTTTATTTTACAGATGAGGAAATTGAGGCAAGCAGGCTTAAGAGACTTGTTCAGGGTCACACAGTTAGTAAGTGTCTGAGGTTGGATTCAAACTTAGGAAGATGAGTCTTCCTGATTCCAGGCCTGGAGCTCTATGCACTGTCCCACCCAGCTTCCCCATAGTAGCATTAGTGTTTAGAAATAAGCAAAGTGGTAGTGATTTCCTAACGAAAATAAATGGTTTTGAGGTTACCATCACCCTCTGACAAGTAAGGAGCTCACTCCTTTTTGGTGACCCATTAAAGAGGCTGCCAGAGCTTAAAGGATTTTCCAGGTCTGTGATTATAAAGTCAAACTATCTTTAGTAGTTAGGT
The DNA here is from genome assembly GCA_028646515.1 of Pseudochirops corinnae. Taxonomy (NCBI): domain Eukaryota; kingdom Metazoa; phylum Chordata; class Mammalia; order Diprotodontia; family Pseudocheiridae; genus Pseudochirops; species Pseudochirops corinnae. The sequence goes on along the minus strand of CM053587.1, from coordinate 237,595,860 downwards.
AATGGTCTACCCTCTACCCTACTGCTTTAATACAAAGCTCAGAGTACAATGAAAAGAAATGATAGAAGGTCATTTAGCTTTTCTGGATTCCTTTTGACAGACTTCTTTTTTGGTATCAGAGAATGTCTTCTAGACCAGTAATGGACTATGTATAGTGCTCTATCATAGAAAAAGAGTCCTGCATTTGTAGGCAGTGAACCAGAGTTCAAATCCTAGCTCTGACACTGAGAAGCTATGTGGAATAAGTCATTACAAGTTACATAGAGTCAAATAAAATCACAAGTATTTATTAATTGCTTACTACGTGCCAGGCGACCTGCTAAGGTCTGGGTATTTTTTTTTAATGGCAAAATATAGTCCCTTCTATTTTTAGTTTCCTCATCTATAAATTTGAGATGAAATATGTATGATACCTACTCTGTAGGAAGCTGCGGGGGGCAAGGCCCAGGGAGGAGGGGTAGAAAAAGCACTCTGCAAATCTTAATGCTCTATGTAAATATGAGGTACCATTATACCAGGCAACCAAGGGACACAGTGGATAGAGTGCTGCACCTGGAGTCAGGAAGATCTTACCTTCCTGAGTTCACATCTGATCTCAGACATTTCCTAAATGTGTGACCCTAGGCAAGTCACTTAACCCTGTTTGCCTCAGTTTCTTCATCTCTAAAATGAGCTGGGGAAGGAAATGGCAAACCACTACAATGGTTTCTAGTGGACAAGAAAACCCAAACAGGTCCATGAAAAGTTGGATATGACTGAAATGACTCAACAACAATATTACACTTGGGGAGAGAAGAAATCATGGTGTAGTGCAGAGAAAATTAGCTTCTGGGTGGGGAAAAGCTGTTCATTTCCAACCACTAAGGCAATTTGCCCATTTCACTCTAGGCCAGTGGTTCTCAACCTTCCTAATGCCCCGACCCTTTAATACTTATGTGGGTGTATCTGCATGTGGGCAGACCTGCCTGGAGATGAATAGAGGAGCAGTGTCTCAGTTCCTAAGACCATCGGAAATATGTGTTTTCCGAAGGTCTTAGGCAACCCCTGTTATCCCTGTGAAAGGGTTGCTCAACCCCCAAAGGGGTTGCCACCCACAGGTTGAGAACCACTGCTCTAGGCTAATGATTTTACCTCTTTAAGACTATAACTTGCAGAGCAAGTACAAATATATATTGAATGAAGGAGCTCCTTACCAGCATCTCCCTTCACTGATGAAATAAAGGATCCAGTCAAACAAACAAAAAATCTGAAGAAATCTGTTATTACAAGGTGTATAGTATATGTGATGACAATATAAATTTTGTAATATATGACAATAACCTTACGAGGCAGGCTATTTGATACCAGACTCACTTAGATAAATGAGGAAAAGACAATAATTAGTGTTTGCTGGTACCAATTCCTTTTGGTAGTTGGAGAAATTTTGATCAGAACCCCTAAATCATGTTTGTATATAGTGTATTGGAAAGAATATTGATCTTAGATTCACAAAAACCTAGGTTCAAGTATTGGCTCTGCCACTTAACAAGCTCCATGAACCTTGGAAACTCATGCCCTTTCTCTGTATGAGGGAGTTAAATGAGGTAGTTTTTAAGACTCTAGACTTGTCTGTATTCATTGGGTATGATCAGTGTGGTACCTGAACAGTTCACTGTGGCATGATAAAATGATAATTCACTGATATTAAGATGCTATTTCTCCGTTATACTTAACTGACATATATGTATACATATACACACATACATATATGGCTGATCTGGATTGATATGCACAGCAGACTTTATACACACATTATATATATAGCTTGAATGTGTTATAACCTTATATACATACATATATAATATATACACATATTTACATATATGGCTCATCTGGAGCTAGATACATAATAGACTGTATAAATACATTATATGTCCATACAGGTGTATCATATATAAAACACCATATATACATGCACACATACATTCTATATATACACATACGTACACATAGGACTTATCTGGATCTATAGACACAATAGATTTTATATGCACATTATATATACATACATATATATTAAATATAT
>CM053587.1:237575200-237593295 GCA_028646515.1 Pseudochirops corinnae | reverse complement strand
TCAATAACTTTTAAATTGTCTCTCCTGGATCTATTTTCCAGGTCAGTGGTTTTTTTTCAATGAGATATTTCACATTGCCTTCTATTTTTTCATTTGTTTGGATCTGTTTAATAGTATTTTGATTTCTCATAAGGTCATTTGCTTCCATTTGCTCCACTCTAATTCTGAAGGAATTATTCCCTTCAGTGACCTTTTGAAATTCTCTGCTTTTTAAGGCATTCTTTTCCTCGTTGGCTTTTTGGGCCTCTTTTGCCATTTGAGTTAGTTTATTTTTTAAGGTGTTATTTTCTTCAGTCAGGTTGTGACCCTCTTTTCATGATTTTTTTGCATCATTCTCATTTCTCTTCCCAATTTTTCCTCCACTTCTCTTACTTGATTTTCAAAATCCTTCTTGAACTCCTCCATGGCCTGTAAGCAGTTCATCTTTTTCTTAGAAGCTTTTGGTGCAGGAGTTCTGACTATGTCGTCTTCCTCCTGTGTGTGCTTTGATCCTTTTTGTCCCCAAAAAAGGAATCTAAAGTTGGATGGCAATGTTTGCTTTGCTTCCTTTGCTTGCTCATGTTGCCAGTCAGTTTACTTGACTTTTGAGCTCTTTGCAAGAGTAGACCTCTGCTTCCAGAGGAGAGAGCTTTGTCCCAAATCACTGGGGTTTTCACAGCTGCCAGAGCTATTAGGAGGCCACTGTCTCTACAGCCCCCACCAGCTTTGGCTCACTGGTCACATACCTCAGGACCACCACCCAAGACCGTGATCCAGATCCAGGCAGGTTAAGGCAAGAGCACTTAGCCTCTGAATGGTTGCTTGACTCCCTGCAATCTGCAGGCCAGGAGCTCTGAAGAAGTCATGTGGAGGCTGCAGCAGGGCTGCCACTTCGGCCACTTCTGGCTCTGGGGGCAGATGGCCAGACCCGTTCCTCTGTACCCCCCAAATTCAGCCGAGTTCCACTGACCTTTCATTTTGTCTTTGGCATTTATGGGTTGATAATTCTTGAAACTGCCACAGCTGCTGGTGATCCACTCTCTTGAATGCTCCAGCTGGCTGGTTGGGCCTCCCTGAGGCTAAAACCATGGGTTCATGCGGGGCTGGGCTGGGCTCCCAGCCTGCTGCGATGAACCCTTCCTGTCCACCTGCCGGCTGCCTTCAGCAGGTGCTTTGTTTCTCTGTCACTTTGTGGGTTCTGTAGCTCTAAAATTTGTTTAAAGCCATATTTTATAGGTATTTGAGGTGGTTATGGGGAGAGCCACAGAGTTTTCCTGCTTCCGTGCTGCCATCTTGACCAGAACTCCATGAAGGCACTATTAATAAATGCTTGTTGAATGAATGACCTTGAAATTCTGGAAAACAAACAGGTATGAATCAGGATGGGGCTAAATTACAACATTCTTAAGTCTAGAGATAAAGTGACTCTCAAAATGTCAGAATGACACTAACTAACTAAGGTCACTAACATGGGCCTAGCAAAGGTAAAGTATTTGTGAATCTCCTGGAGGTCTTTGCTGGCTTCTGAACATAATAAGATGGCAAAAACAAATGCCCATTTCCTTGAACGGACACTACTGGCTAAGGCAGGGCCAAAATGGGAAGCAACACTATGTGGCTAACATACTTTGCATGAGAAGTCTGTAAATTCATCTTCTAGTCATTTTTTTTTGTATCCCAGGCTTATCGGGGTAAGCTATTTTGCATTGTCAACATTCTGTTAATTTTTCATAAGCCAGCATTGAAGGTGAAGGGACAGAATGAGAATAGCATTTTGGATTACTTCACAAGTTCTGGCCCTGTTATACTGTTTCATGTGGTGGACAGATGGCATATATGAATAACAGGTTGCAAAGATACCCCCCCCTTCCTACCCCTCCCTGTAGTACATATAATGCATTGCACAATACTGTAAGTAGTTTTAATGCCAGGACTGTGATGGGCTGCCTCAACTTCTGTTAGTGCTTTTGGGAATAGCACTACACAAGGAAATTATTTCCTAATGGCCCCTCTTACTTTTTTTTTTTCTTGAACAATGACTACCTCTTTGTACTCATAAACCTATTTTATATAGGCATACTGAAAAATGGACTTAACCAAGATCCTTTCATATGATCTGATTTCAACTAGTATAATACTTTCTGTAGGTGACAAGGATGTATAAATGTCCAACTTCAGGGTAATGGAATTAATTACAAAGTCAGAACTGTCAGGAAGTGGTACATCTAGAGAGGGAAGCAAAAATTTCGGTGGTTGAGTACCAGATCCGTAACTCAGAATCCTCCCTGACTCTTCTTGTTCCCTCTTCCTCACCTCTATTTCCAATCTATTAGCAAGTCTTCCTACTTTTGCCTCCATGACACCTTTTCCATTTGTCCTGTACTCTCCACTCACACTGCTACTGTCCTAGTTAAGGACCTGACCAATGAGATTACTGCAATGGTCTCCAAACTGGTCACCCTGTTCCAGTCTCTCCCTCCTCCATCTATCCTCCACATAGCTGCCAAAATAATCTTACCAAAACATAAGTGTTGGACTCTCTTATTTCTTTAAAAATCTTCCATAGTTTCCCAATATTGTAGACATAGAATACAAACTCATTGGTCTAGCATTTAAAATTCTCCACAATCATGCTCATGTCTCCCAGGCTTATCTCATACAGCTCTCATTCATGCATGCTACATTCCAGCAAAACTAATCTACTAGCTGTTACCCTCCACATTCATAGAATTATAAATCCAGAGCTTGAAGACCATTAATCCCTTCCCCATTTTATAGATTGGGAAACTGAGGCATGAAGGTGCCTTTTATTTCTGGCACAGATGGTCTCCATGCCTGGAATATTTCCCTTTTACCTCTGCCTCTGTGAATTGCTAGCTTCCTTTGAGTCTCTTCTCATAAGAAGTTACTTTTTACACCATTCCCAAATGATTCTAGGTTTGTTCAGTGACACAGTGAATAGAGCCCTCGACTTGGAGTCCAAATCTATCATCAAATACTTTCTAACTGTGAGACCCTGGGCAAGTCACTTACATACTACTTCAGTTTACCTCATCTATAAAATAGGTATTATAGCACTTAACTTTCTCAGGGTTGTCATAAAGATGAGATAGTATTCATAAAACACTTTGCAAACCTTATAACACTAGAAAATGCTAGTGATTGTTATTATTAGGGATGGCAGGTGTGATTTTTGTTCTTCTCTCTGTGTTCAGAATACCTTGCTCGGTATCTTACACACAGTAGGTACTTAATAAATGCTTATTGAATCAAATTATGTTGAAATATGTCTTCACATTTAATACTTGCTTATAAAAAGAAAGAAACATAATGGCCAGACTTTGTAGAATGCTATACTTTCCAGAGAGTGAACAATAGTGGAAGGAACATTTGACTTAGAGTTCATTATCCTGGGTTTGAATCCTGCTTCTAATACTTACTCTCTGTGTTACCATAGAGAAGTCATTTGGTCTCCCTAAGTTTCAGGATCCTCATTAATAAAATAAGGATAATAATACCTATAATGCCTGTCTCATAGGGTTGTTATGAGGATCAAATGTGATAGATAATACAAGTTAAAATGTTTTGTAAAACTTAAAGTACTAAATAATATCAGCAATCAATAATTACAGGATTTAGTATAACTCTGAACATACAAGTATAACCCTAAAAATAACTTATTTTCAAAATGCAAAATTGAATTAGTGTATGTGGATATCTTGAATATGTGAAAACCTTTGTTCTTCCATGTTCACGTGTCCTATAATACACATGAAGTGGGTATATAACTTCCCAGAATTACATACCTCTCTAGTTGCTACTGATTGTTTAAAATACCTTCCATGGATACTTAAGGTACTTGGAACAGTGCTTCACATTTGAAATATTGCTTCTTCTCTGCTTAATATGCCCAAGTCTGTCAGCACCAGCTGGAGAGACATATTCATGAAGAAGGACCAAATCTCTATATTCCCCACATAATACCAATTCAATAGCATTCATGTCTCCTCCTCCCCCAAATGGCAGAAAATATAATGCTACATATTTAAAGGCAAATGTACAGTATATTATGCAAGTAAAAACATAATGTAAGAACTAATTGGATGGAGGGGTTTTGTTATGCTTTCAATATTTCAGTAACAAAGAACTGAAACATCACCACCCACAATTCTTACATACCCACAGGGGATGTGGGACCCTATTAGGTACTAAACACTGTTATAACTGTTAATGGAGTTGAACTTTCAGTGCATAATTCTTCTTGTGTTTTCCTCCCTTTAATGTTTCTTTACAAAACAAAGTGAATCTTTAATGCTTTCAGGAAAGGCAGCACTGTGCAATTATTTGAAAACTGAGTTATGTCCTATTAAATGTTTGTGTACTTTATAAAATGTTATAAAGAAAGAAAAAATTTATACAGTCTAAGTGCTGTGAGATTCTCGGCACAATCCATCTATATTCCCAGAACTCTGCTGAAATCACTGTGAAAAGAGAAGGAGCCATACAGGAATAGATCATTTTTGTGCTTTTTTATCCACTGAAAGGGGTTGTCATAGACAATAAGACATTACCATTTGGCCAGCATTCTAATGAATAGGCTCGCTTCAAGGCTGGTCCTTGAACAACAGACAATCAGTCTGTCACCATGCTCGTACCTGAAGTCTTTCAGGCTAGTTAGAATTCAGAAGAACTTAAAGCTTTACTGACAAAGGCCAAACTCTTGCACATAGTAGACACTTGGTAAATTTTGTTGAGTTTGAACAGTAGTATCAGAATTTAGGGGCATGTCTATACTAGAGTGCTACAAAGCCTGTAGAAATGTAAAGGAGACACGTATAACAATCTACATAGGAAAAACCACATGAATAAAAAATACACATTGCCAACACTATGGCATACAGTAGACCATTAAATTAGGCTGTCTACATTGTATCCCCTTTTAGTAAGGGGATTTCTTCTGTGATGTTTGGGTTCATTCAAAGGGACACACTTGAGGACCTAGAAGACCACATATGGCCTTGAGGCTGCAAGTTCCCCGCTCCTGGTCTACAGTATGTAGCTAGGGAGAGTGCTTCAGAGACATAATGAATTGGATCTGTAATTACATAGAATAAAGAAATCAGACTAGATTTCATTTAAGAGACTGCACAATGTTTTCTTTGATTCCAAAATGTTTGCTGCTGCCAAAACAAATACAAACACTTCATCTTATAGCATCATTAATCACAGAACTGCAAAGCTCAAAGTTAGAAGATAACACAGGGGTCATCTAGTCCAACCTATATTTGAACAAGAATACCCCCTACAATAAAATGACAAGTACTCACCTGGTCTTTACTTACAGACTTCCACTGAAAAGGATCTCACTACATCCTGAGGCAACCCATTCTGCTTTTGAATCACCTTAACTTTTAGGAAATTTCTATTTACATCATGTCCAAACCTACTTTTTCTCAACTCTTATCCAATGTTCCTGGTTCTTCCCTTTGGGGAAGAGCAAATCTAATCCCTCTTGCACATGACACATTTTCAAGTATTTTCAGACAGCCCAATGTGGTAGATCATCAAGACCTTTTTGGATCACAACTCTGCTTCGCAAAGTATTATTTATCCCTCCCAACTTTGTGTTACAGGGAAACATAGCAACTATGCCTGTGGCTAAGTAAGTGACTAAAAAAAATAAAATAGCATAGGGCAAGCTGCTATAAATTTGCATTAAAGTAGACACTTTGAATGATTAATAACTATTTTAAAATCTAGTCATTAATAAAGATTAATTAATAATTTAATTAAATAGTTGATCTCCTGATGTTGTTATATGTCTGTAAAACATGAACTACCATATTCTTAGTAGACTCAAATAGTATAGTGTCTAGAGTACAGGAATTGGAGAGAGGAAAATCTGTCTCTGATGCACACTATTAAAATGAATATGGACAAATCATTTAACCTCTTACATTCAGATTCCTCATTTTAAAATAGGAAATAATAATAATACCTGTACTACCTACAGGGTGTTGTGAGACTCAGTTGAGATAATGTGTGTAATGTTCTTTGCAAAGTTTAAAATACAATATAAAACCAGTGTTATTTTATTAATAACTATTATTATAAATAACTTAAAGAGCAGAGAAGCTTGTGATAATAATTGCCCAAATGAAAATAAGCTTATTTTTCTTCTCCTGTTCAATTATGAGCCATTATTCAGGGCCTCTCCAAGATATTTAGATTGAAACACTATATGAATGGGAAGCCCCTTAAGCTATGTATTATAAGCTGCATCATATGCATTTGTCATCCACCTGTTTTTCTTTTTTTCACATTCTTTCCTTCTTTGGGGGGGGGGGTGGTGTAATGGTAATTTATAGCCCTTTGGGCATAATTCCAGATTGCTCTCCAGAATGGTTGAATCAGTTCACAACTCCACCAACCATGCATTCGTGTTCCAATTTTTCCACATCCTCTCCAGCATTTATCATTTTTCTGTTTTGTCACTGGTGAGATGTGATACCTCAGAGTTGTTTTTATTTGCATTTCTCTAATCAATAGTGATTTAGAGCATTTTTCATATGCTTATAGATATCTTTCATTTCTACCTCTGAAAATTGCCTGTTCATATCCTTTGACCATTTATCAGTCAGGGAATGAATTGTATTCTTATAGATTTGACTCAATTCCCTGTATATTTTAGAAATGAGGCCTTTATCAGAGACACTGGTTGTCAAAATTCTTTCCCAATTTCCCACTTCCCTCTTAATCATGGTTACATTGGCTTTGTTTGTACAGAAACTTTTCAATTTAATGTAATCAAGATTATCCATTTCACATTTTATACTGCTCTCCAACTCTTGTTTGGTCATTAAGTGTTCTCTACTCCATAAATCTGACAGGTAAACTATTCCTTGCTTTCCCATATTGCTTACAGAATCAGCCTTTATACCTAGATCGTGCATACATTGAGACTTGATTTTGGTATACGGAGTCAGATAATGGTCCAATTTCTGCAATACTATATTCCAGTTTTCCCAGCAGTTTTTGTCAAATAGTGAGTTCTTATCCTCAAAACTGGGGTCCTTGGGTTGTCGGATTCTTTATGTTAGAATTTCATGCTATACATTTCCACATCCTCTAAATAATTGTTAATAAGAGGAATGCAAGCTGAAAGAACTCTGAAGTTTCATTCCCATACCCTGTGATTTTACAAAGATGACCTCCCCCCTCCCCCACCAAATGAGACTATTCATTATTGGAGGGAATGTGGGAAGACAGGCATACTAATGTACTATTAGTATGTTTGGTAGTAGCATTAGCTAGTGGAGCTATGAAATGATTCAGTTATTCTGGATATTAATATGGAATTATACAAGAAAATGAACGTTAATTTCCTTTGATCCAGCAATCCCAGTACTAGGCATATGTACCAAGTCTATAAAGGTCAGAAACAAGGGTCCAATATGTGCCAAAATATGCATAGTAGCATTTTTGTGGTATCAAATAACTGGAGATTAAATGTACACAGTAATAATAATATTTATGTAGTTCTCACTATGTGCCAGGTCCTGTGTCAAGTTCCTTACAATTATTATCTTATTTAATCCTCACAACAAATCTTGGAAGCAGGTGCTGTTATCACCCTCATTTATAATTGAGGAAACTGAGGCAGACAATAGTTATAAGACTTGCTCAGTATCACATAGTTTGGAGGCCATCTTTGAGCTTAGGTTTTCCTGACTCCAGGTCCAGGATTCTATCCACTGTTACCTATCTTCTAAGTGGCTAAATTCACATAATATGTGAATTTAACAGAATATCATTCTACAGTAAGGAATTCAGGAAGAATTCTGAGAAGCTTTGTACAAAATTAAATAACTGAGCTAAAAGGATCATATATACAATTATTACAACAATGTCAATGTAACCATCAGTAAAAGAAAGTAATATTCTGAATAACTGGGGAAAAATGGATTCAGAAATATGTAGAAATGATTTGCCTATGAGCAAATAAATAGCCTCTGAAAGGCTAGCCTGGCAGAACCCAAATTGTAAGGTAAGAATAGATACAGTTTCTACAAAAGAGAATTTCCTGAAAGGACAGAGCTTCATACATGAGTGTGGGACTGAAATCCAACACTGATTTCAAGCATTAGGTTAACTTCACCATGTTGCCTTTTGAATTCTAGAACCAAGGTAAGGTGAGGCAATCCTTCTGAACTGATGATCTATAAGGCACAAAAGTAGTCCAGATCTGCAACTCTCAAGATTGCTTTTGTTGGATATTTACCTATTTATAAAAGGTTATTAATATAAAGTCCTCTTAATCAGATTGGACAGCCTACAGGAAAATCCCTTTTCCTGATTGCCATTAAATTTACTCTAGTCTAAGTTGAACACTCATTACTATATCTTACATCATCAGTCCAAAAATTAAATTAATATAATTGCCTACTTCTTAGTCAGATAGTCATTCCCTATATCCTTTTTTCTAATATTCTTACATTCAATTAGCAACAATGATAAAAGTCATCCAAAATGGCTACACCTAATATTTTATGACTTTGTTATTCCTAAAGGGTCTTTTCAAATCTTTATTTATTTTTTCTTTTTTTTCTATGTTTTTCTCTTTTCATTGAAAAGAAAAGATTAGCTCAGAGCTGTAAGTGAAGAATTTAAACTTCAGGGAAGAATAGAAGAGTCTCAGTAATTAACCAAGGATAAAACTTCAAGCAAACCAAGCACCAAGTGAAACGAATCAGGAGGAAAATGTAGACTTTTCACAGGACTGGAGGAATAGAGACAATAGCACTAAAAATCTGAAGCAATGTTTCCTGAAGCTCAAGGAAGAACTTTTTGTGACCTAAATAGATAAGAGCATGAAAGTAAGAATCAAGAATTCTAAGGCAACTTGAAGAGGACTGTGAAGTACCAGAGTGACCATCACTTGAGGATATAATATGCCCTATCCCTAAAGCCAGCTTCCTGAAACAAAAGGACTTCAGTTGGTAGGGACCTCAAAGGCCATCTAGTCCAACCCCCATTATTTTATGGATAAGAAAACTGAGGTCTCAAGTGGCTTAATAATTTATCCAAGGTCACACTGATATCAAACCTTATGAACAGGATTTGAATCTGGTTCTTCTAACTTTAGAGTCAGTTGCTTCTCCTCCCCCTGGTTTTTCTGGTAAGAGATATGGGATCCCCTAAGCCTTACCTTGCTTATATTTTTGATTCCCTCAAACATGAGCTAACTTCCAGGAGAGAAACAGTTAACAAAGGAGTCTAAGAACTAATGAGATTAGCCTCATTTATACTTCTATAAATACCTAGCACCATATACTCTTAAATTTTTTCATTGTGTTTGTACTATTTTCCCATAGTTACTGGTAGCAGTTGTCACTGTTAGTACTCATGATCTTCTAGAATAGTTTTTTTGAACACAGGACTGACTTCCTGCAATGACAAATAGTTGCAAATCATGGATCAGCATTGTCTCTAATGATCCCAAACATCAGATGACCAAAAAGGAAATGGCCAGATGCATACTGGGTTCAAATATCCTATAAATAGTACCAGTGATGGCTTGGGTACAAGATGAAACACAAAGAAGAATACTTAAAACTTACATAGTATTTTAAGCTTTTCAAAATACTTTACACTTATCACTTCATTTGAATGGTATAATACCATAAGGTAGGGGGTTATTATGCTTCCCATTTTATATAGGAAGAAACTGAGGCAGCTTTAAGTGACTTGCCCAGGGTCACACAGTTAGTAAGTGTCTGGGATAGGAACTGAACTCAGGTTTTCTTGACTCCAAATCTAGCACTTTATCTGCTGCAACACCTGGAAAAGTATGATCAGAAAAGATGGGGTGGACAGGACTTACTTCCCTGGCATTCATAAAAATAGCTTACCTTATCTAAAAGTTTAGAAGAAAGTCTTTAGGGAATTGGGTAAATCCACTAGGGGTGATTTATGGTAACATGTACAAGACTGTATTCAATGAAACGGTATAGATGTGGGGTGCAATCAGAGCTATTGGAATGAGCTGCCATATTGCTAATATCACAAATCCAATGTGGTACTGAAGTACAAGCAGTAAAACCTTAAGAACCTAAAGAATGATTATAATAAGAGGCATGCTGGTAAATGTTTAATAAATAACTCTCCAAAAAAGGTTTATATTTAACCTGCATAATTAAATTTTTTCCCACAACTTTCCTAAGTCTTGACAATCAACAAAACAATAAATCAAGGTCTGATTTGTTGTATCTGCCAATTTCTGAGGTGTAAATGGTTATGGTAAAAACTAAACAATAGGCTCTGGTTCCAGGACACTATTCCTTTTAGCACTGTTTCAGTGACATCAGAGTAGTGGAAAAGTTGGGTGGGAGCACAGAATATCTTTCCTTTTGCAAGGGATTCTAGAACCCAGGTGAAAGAGAGTAGGTGACAGGTCCAGAAGGTAGCAAGCAGGTCTAATTCTTGAACTCTTGGGAAGGAGAGAGAAAAATGAAGCACAGAAATCTGGTTTGGGACCAAGAAGTCTCTCTTGGGGTTTAACAATTATAGGAAGATTTTGTAGATTTCCCACTCCCACCCCCAGTGCTACTGAACTGCACATCTGAGTCTCAATACAATTAAATTTTTCAGCCAATGAGAGAAAATATGTGAATAAAATGGTAGTGATATCATCAGATTTTAACACGACTTCTTTTGGAAATTTATTTGCTAAGGTAGCTGGTTGGGTTAGACATTTAGGATTTTTTATAGAATGTCTATGTGATCAGCTTTTGACCAGAGCATCGATCTCTGTGGATTTCAAGTGAAATTCTGTACAAGTATCATCACCTCCAAAGGATGTGTGAAGAAGCAAGAAATGGGTCTTTTGTGGATTAGCAAGTGGGCAAAAAAAATATAAAAATCAATGGCATGGCTTTGCAAAATGTACTTTGTTCATTTATTTTGATGACTGTAGTCTTGTTTTAATTATTTATGATGCTGCTTCATACTATATTTTATAGTCTGAGTAATATGAATCTTCACTGCTACTCTTTGCTATTAAATCTTTGCTAAGGAGCATTTGAGATTGCCAATTTTCAGGGAGAATTTCTAGGTTTGCTGATTAGTGAAGTAAGAATTAGTGGGGTCATAAAGTATTTTATGATTATTAAGTCCATCTTCAAGAAGTGTGTCTAAAGTCATATGAACAGTTTTTATTCTTTTAAAAAATTTACACTAGCAGAATTATTTTCACTTTTGATACATGTTTTTTATTTTGTGAATAACTCATTAGGGTTAATGGGAGGAACATGCAAAATTCCCTCATGCTTTGTAAGAAGCACCATCTCTTTAATGTTTCCATGAGGAATACTCTGAAACCTTCATAAAATATTTATGACAGCTGGATAGAAACACACACACACTTCAAAATACCCTTCTTTAATGAAATATTTGTCCCATTATACTATCCAAAAGTTAGTGCTTTATTTATTCAAGTTACATAAACTGATATGTCATGATGTCTACTAAACAGTTAAAGTGATTATTTTGTTGTGTGTGATAATGAAATTTTCCCATTGACCCAATAAATGAGGTATGTGTATCAAGGCCAAACATTGCAATGAATGTTCTCTTGTGGAGGTCCAAATCTGGAACCAACATGGCAAAATCTTAGGATAGAAGGTTCATATTTGCCTAGCTTTCTGAGTAGTGAAGGATAATCAAAGATATCACCTAAATATTTAAAATGGAAAAGCAACATGTAATTATTTATAGGAGGGACCATTAGACTCAAAAGATCTGCATTCTAATCTTGTCTTTGTCCCATGTTAGGTATGGGACTAGGAACAAGGCACATTATCCTTCAGTACTATAAGAATATGATATAGTGGAAGTTACCATCTATTTTAAATGGAAACATAATCTACATTCAAACCTCAAAACCATAATTTGTAGAATACTAAAAGTACTAAATTAAATTTCTTTTGTAAAATTGCTAATATGTGGTTCTGCTTAGAAGGATGTTCCCACAATTTGTATCCAATTAGACAGAATATTGGAAAGGGACCAAAAGAAAGACAGGGACTTTTAAAAAGTCTCTAAGCTTAAAAAAATTATTAAAGAAGCAAAACACTTTTTTTTATAACTGATTGTGTATAATTCAGCAAACTTCATCAGCATGTTTTTCATTAAATCATATAAGTACATTATTATTTATGCTAATCATCTTTTCTAGATTGTTGGCATTTTGACAGTTGTGGAAATCAAAGCCAAGTATAGTTAACACTTAAATATCTTGAGTAAAATTTGCCACCCTTCTTGGGGGAATGTTAAAATGTTCTATATCCGTGTTCTCAACAAGTAAATAACACATTATATGGCTACATTATGACCAGATTATATCTATTAGTTACTGCTGTGCACCATGTAAATCTCTAGATTCCCCTGGGAAATGAGAAAATCATTTCAGACTTCAATAACTAACAATCAGTTATTGCTCTGGGCAATAATAAAGCTGAATGCAATTACCTAAAGTGAAGTTAGCAGTGTAACAAATGAAATACAGATTTTTTTTTTTCCTCTCTTAAAATATATGTAGCATCTCCTCATCACACACTGCTGCATAGGATAATGGGGTCTTCTAAATAGTGTATTGTCTGAGCAGTCTACTTGAGAGGTGAAATATATCCGGTTAAAACTTAGGAAAGTTACTTTTTATGGCATCACTTGCATGATTAGTGCTTTAAAAAAACCTTAAAGACTATAAAACTGAACAAAGCAAAACATTCACTCTAAGAAGATATTTAAAAGCTAAACAGCTTCTAGTAATACTATAATCTTATTTATAAATATCTGGGCTTATAACAATGAAAAGAGAATGGGATGGAGAGAGCAAAAGATATTAGGAAGAGAGATCTCAATTTTTTTTAAAAAAAGAAATGATTGTGTCCTTTAAAGGATTCACTGTTAAAGTTAACATCCCTAAAGCATTGAATTATAAACTCCGCCCAACTTGAAAACAAAAACAAAAAAATCTCTCTTTTTCTACCTTCCTTCCCCAAAGAAACCTCATGGATAAAATTATGAAATTATTCCATAATCTAAGAAACTACCTCCCACAAGTATAACCTTATAATTGACATGATTTTGGAAATGTCTCCAGTTTTTAAGATAATTACATACAATGGTGGTTATGACTAGCTTTTACATGAAAGGCAGAATAGTATAACAGAAAATGTGTTACTGGCTTTGGAGTCAAATTTGGATCTGTGTGAAAATACTGATTCTGCCAATTACTTACCTGTCCAGCACTTAGCATAGTGCCTAGCATTTAGTAGGCTTTTAAGAAAATGATTGTTGACTTAATTGGCCTATGACACGGGCAAGGGTAATTCAGTTTATTTCATTGATCCTCAGTTTCCTCATCTGCAAAATAAAGGAGATGGACTACATCACCTCTAAGGCATTTTCCAACTTTTTGCCATTAAGATCCTACCATCCTGTGACCTTGGGAAAATCATGCAACCTCTCTGGGTCCCAATTTCTTCATCTGCAAAATGAAGTGATTAGACTAAATAACTTCTAAGATATCTCTGAGCTCTAAATCTATGGTGCTGTGACTAAGGATATATTGCGCACTGGTAAAGTGTTTGTTGAAAAGTCCTACAAAAAAGTGTGGAAGGGCAGGGCTAAGGGAGACACAAAATAATGACCCTTTAAATAATGTTGCCTTTAAACTTTCCCTTTCAGGAATATTATTGTCCTGAATTGGTTCCTAATTCAATATTTGCATACATGTTCTGTTTGTGACAGCAGAACCAATTACCCTGAAACAGATTTCCCAGTAGAAAGTTAATCCTGCTGCTTCACATTTTGTTGAACCATTTTAAAAAAAATGTATAATTGTGTCTAAGTTTGGCAATGGGTAACTCCCGAAACAGTAGATGATCTGGTGATTTGGCTGCTAGTGTATATCTGAGGGTGAATACAGCCCTTCATTAGCTCTGTATTCAAATGGCACTGCCAAAGGATTGTTCATGTTTTTTCCTTACTTCTGTTTATGATAAATCCTTGGAAGCTTGAAGCTGACATCTGTTTTCTAAAGTAATCTTTTCTCATTCTCTCTCTCTTTCTCCTCTCACTGGATGGGTGCCTTGACTTGTTATGACAGGATTTTTTATTAGAACTGGTCCACTAGTAATTATTATTATTATTCAAGAAAAAAATGAGATGTTTGGGGGAAGGGAACACATAGAAGAATTGCATGAGTAATGCTAGACATGGATACATGAAATTTGGCACCCACTAACCCTGACAACATCTGTTTAACTAAATATTTACATCATGTAGTTTAATTGTCTATTGAATAATTGAAGGGGATATGTTTGCCTTGTGAGAGACTATTTAAAAATAAAATCCATGTACCAATGAGAAATTATTATTGAATTTATTTGTTGGAAAACAGTATCCCCTTGGAAAGGTATATAATCTGCAGCAGGATTCAGCAACCCACATGCCTCCCTAAATTGGCACCAGTGACAATCAGTGATGACCCAGGCACGGTTCATGAGAATGGTCCTCAGACCTATCCATAGCCATAACTGTGGAATTGTCAAAGGCTGGCAATGGTAGTTTCTCACCTCCACTTTTAACTATTTACTTACTCATATCAATGTCCAACCTGAAAGGAGAGTGGGAAAGGGGAAAAAACACTGCAATTTAGAATTATACCACAGCGTGTGGTATTGTGATTTTAATATTATTGGCAAGATTTTAATTACTTGAATTTTTAAGAAAAATGACCAACATTTGGATTATGTAGGTTAGAGAATGACAAACTAGCAAAGAAAGGTTTTAACTTTTAAAAAATACTATAAAACTTTATTTAGAGGTGGCTTGATGCAGTGAATAGAGCACTGGCCCTGAAGTCAGGAGGACCTGAATTCGAATTTGACCTCAGACACTTAACACAAAAAAAACTAGCCATGTGACTTTGGGCAAGTCACTTAACCCCAATTGCCCTGCCTTCCCCCCTCCAAAAAGAAGATAAATAAATAAATATTCTTTCTTTAAAAACTTTATTTTAAAAAATGAAAAAATTCTTATCTCAGGATTGAGATAAGGTCTAGCTGATCTATGATCCTATGTCTTCAAAAGGGAATCTGTACTGCAGACAGCATCCAATCAGACTTCACAAACTCCCTCAGTAATCTATTCTCTAATCTAACAAGGAAAGGCATTTACTGAGATTGACATTAGAAAGCATCCTTTCCCCAACAAATCTAGGATCCATTCTCCAATAACTCTACAGAAGACTGGGTATACACTGCAGATACACTAGCAGAACAGCACAAATTCAAAGGAATACATTTGTCCATAGTGATTCGCACCTCAAGGACTACAAGAACCAGATTACTTTCTCTTCTTGTGTCATTCTAAGGCTGCACTTCTGGATCAGAATCTTTCCTGGTAGAGCATTCACTTAGCCTTTCTGGGGGTGTTTCTTCATTCCCTGATGAACAGTAGTAATTCTTTCTCAACTCATAAAGAAATTCAAATCTTTTGCCTTAAATATTTGGGTTGCCTTCTCCCTGCCGAGTTCAGAGTCTTCTAGGATTCACTCTCAAGGACATGGTACTTATTCTATAACTGGCTCTCTTTTTGATTAAGTTCAAACCCTCAGAGCTACCTCTTGCCAGGACTTCCCTGGAAGAGTGTTTTTTAAAAAAATTTCCTTAAAGAACAATCAAAGTGTGAACAATTCTTTGTTAGCCAATTACTAGATGTTCTCTAGTTTTATCAGTTTTGACTGAAGAACTTCTTCACAACTTGCAAATGGGTAAGAAAGTAGAAGCTCTCCTTTACCCTTGCTATAGATACCTTAGTATTTCATTGTCTCTGTTATCTTCAGTGATTTCATCATCTAGGCTAGAAGAAATTAATTGATGTATATGAAAGAAAGATCTGATATCAATCCCCCCCCCCAACTTCTATGCTAAATTCACTTGTATGCAAATTATATCCTCCTAGTAGAATTCCAGCCTTTTGAAGGACTACTCTCTTTTCACCTTTACTCTCCATTACTTAATGTGTGCTTAATAAAATGTTTGTTGTATTGAAGATGAGGAAGTAGGGAAATAGAGAACTATAGACTGGAGCTATAGCCACTACCTCAAAGATGACTCAGGTTTCAAACATGGATGACAAAGATGGTGGCACTAACACGAAAAGAATAGGGGAGCCAACAAGAAGCCAATTCCTAGAAACAGAGTTTAAATTATGAGGTGATGGTGAGGTATCAGGGTAACAAAGGCTTTTAGGTCTTTTGGAAAAGTGGAATTGAAGCTTGACAGAAAGCCTAGGCTTATAGAGTTGAGAGTCATCTGCACAGAGGAGATGGATAAAACTAAGAAAATGGATGACTTCCACAAGTACACGTATAGGATGGATAAAGATTGAAGTTTGAAGAATGCTCACATTTTGAGTGTGGGAGGAAGAAGAGGAATAAATGTAGACAGAAGAGGAGGAAGGTCAGAGGGAAACTCAGGAAATTGTCATATCACAGACATCAAGGTGGGAGAGATTTTCTAGAAGGATGTATATCAAATGCCACAGAGAAATCAAGGAGAATGGAAATTGGAGGAAAAGGTTATTGTATTTGACACCTGGATCACTGGTGATAAGAGAGTGATATTTCATTAGAGGGATGAATGGGGGAAGCTAGATGGAAATGAGTTAAGAAGGGAATAGATATAGATATAGATATTGATATGGATATAGATATATAGGAAGTCTGAGAAGCAGGGACAGTAACAGACCTCTCTCCTAAAAAGTCAAAAGAAATATGAAATAAAACAGTAGATTTCAGAAATGCTTGAGCAAATTCTATTCATTCTTTAGCAAAGGCATTTATTCAAATAGCAAGGGAAGGACTGTAGTTATGAAGAGTAGGAACATACTCTCTTACAAACACTTCAGAGGTTAGAATGGGATGGGAATGAGAGTGGACATAAATTTAAAAGTGCTATGGTAGTGAGGCATACATATAGGTTTGTCACCTCTAGGCAGGAGATGGAGGAGGGTCACCTTAATAAATTCTTCCTTCTCAAAAGCTACTCCATGATATCTTAGGGGAATTGCTTTCGGTTAGTCATTTTCACCTCCCAAACTTCTTTGAGAAGCTTATGTAGATGAATGGCCAGCCACAAAGGTGTGAATGTAGTCTGTGTCCAGGCATGGTTCATTGTCTTACTGGCTTCTTCCTATGCAATCAAGGTATTCACAGCCTCTCATCCTTTGTAGGGTGGGGCATGACTATTTTGCACCTAATATCTCTCCCCTTTACTTTCTAATACTTTTTAATATCTCTATCTTTTAACACCCACCAACCTTCAGTTTTTTATGATGTCACTGGAATACTCCTCCCCCTCTGTTTTCTAGAAGAAACTACTTGTAGCTGATGTATTGTGTTTGGTTCTGGGCACCATCATATTTTAGGATGAATATTGGTAAGCTGGAGAGTGTCTAGAGGAGAACAAGGGATTATGAAGGATCTTAAAACCATAACTGATTGAGCAACAGTTGAAAGAAATAGGAATGTGTAGTCTAGAAAAAACTTGGGATATTATGTAATATTTGTAAAGCTTATGACTATAAATATTATTTCATTTGATCCTCACAACTCTGGGGGGTAGGTGCTATTATTATCTCCATTTTACAGATGAGGAAAACAAGGCAGACAGAAGTTAAATGACTTGGCCATGGTCACATAGCTAGTAAGTATCTGAAGTCAAAGGGCTACTAGGCCACCTAGCTACCTCTAAAATAAAATAGATGACTTCAAATACTTGAAAGGCTGTGGAAGAGAAAACATAGATATAGAGCTGGGAATAACCTAGAAGACCAGATAGTCTAACACTTTCATTTTATAGATGAAGGTCAGGGAGGTTAAATGACTGTGTGATTAAAGGTCATACATGTTATGGGAATCTGAAGATCTTCCCTGCCCCTAGGCCCTTTGCTAAAGTGGCTATGTGACTCAGAGAACCTTCCCAGATTTGAAAGTATACTCTGTTCCCTAATAGGCTGAATGTGGTCACGTGGAGCCTGTGGCACCA
>CM053587.1:237531708-237574700 GCA_028646515.1 Pseudochirops corinnae | reverse complement strand
TGATCTGTTTTTCTGTTTGTTTGTGACTTCTGTTTGTATTCTCTGAAGTTCAGGGTGCTTACTTTTTCCCCTGACCCAGGTAAATGATATGTTTGATTAAAGTAGGATTGTTAACCCATTTTGAGTTGCTTTCCTTTAGAAAAGCAGATCTAAGAACCTGTGCTAGCAGCCGCCCTGGGTGTGCTGGGGTGCTTAATGATACAATACATAGGAAATAAACATCAAAGATAGGATTTTAATTAATACCTTCTGATGTTAGAACTACTACTTTTTCCACTCTACTAAAGGATTATAGCCAGTGTTTGAAGGAACCTCCTAAACCATCTATACTATGTCTCTTCCATTTGTCTCTAGTGCACAGAACAAGAAGAGGGTGGAAATTTGGAGGGACTGACAAACTTGATAACAGCAAGAGCTACCCCTAAGCTAGATTGTCTCAATAGTAATAGGTTCTCTTCACTAGAGGCCTTTGAGCAAAAGCTGAATAATGTAATACATTGGTATGACATCTAATATTTGTTCTAAGTATGCAGTTCTGTGATTCTATAATTAAGGTTTCTTATTAGCTAAATAGTAAATCAGAAAAAAAGCTGGGGATGGGTTCAACCCTTGTTCACAAAAAATTTCAACTCAATAATAATTTGTTAACTATCTACTATATTTTGAGAAGGGGTCCATAGGCTTCACATACTGCCAAAAGGGTCTCTAACACACACCCACACCCACATTCACCCCACCTCCCCCCCACAATTAACAACTTCCTGCTCTAATCTCTTCTCTAGTATTATATCCGTTGTATTATCACACTTAGCATAGGAGCAGAGATAGAGAGGCTATATAGGAGAGGGAGCTGAGTTTATAGTAAAGCCATTGATGTAAATTTTCTGTCAGTAAATTCATGTTACAAACTCATTTTGTTGCATTTTATCCTTTTCCTAAAATAAGTGGTTAACTGAGAATTCTGATACGCTAAATTTACTTTACTGTCAACAATTTCTTCATTCACCTCAGAGGAACTAAAAATCCTTGATGAAACTTTATCTATCTTTACGTTTAAGTGACATTTCAATATTTTAAGACTCAGTCATTTCCTTGGTGTAAGTATTACTTTCACAGGAGCAAATGACAACCTCTCTCTGACATGGACTGTTTTCATGATTTGCTATGGATGAAAAATTTATCATCCAGGGGCCATGAAGGTCATATTTGATTAAAATTTGAAGATAAATAATAACATTATGTATTTGTTCCAGATACCAGATTACAAAATACCTGATAATGCAATTCAATAAATGTTTCAATACTGTATAGTTTTGAATATAATAATAATATTAACAATAATAAAAACTAATGCTGGAAGGTTTATAAAGCACTTCACATACACACATATATCATACATGCCTATGCATGTATGTATTGTGTGTGTTTATATACATGTAACCTGAGTTCCAAACCCTATTGGTATGGGACTCTTTCCTCTTTAGTGGAGATCAGTCCCACAGACCTAATTGGGGGACAAGGTGAAAGTGGTGAAAATGGGAAAGAGAAGAGCTCTTCAGAAGCTCAAGGACACTATGGGGAGCAGAGAAGTTGTGGTCTGAGTTTGGGAGGACATACAAAAACAAAATCATAATTCTTGAAGTATTTATGGAAAAACACTGATTTTTTACCTCCATAAAAATACTGAATTTTACAAGAAATTTACATGCAAGAGTTTCCAATTTATAAGCAGGTTAAACTTGAACTTCCTAAGCATCAAAAAAATTCAATTTTTTAGAAACCATATTGTCAGCATTCACATTTTTTAAAAAGGAGATATTAAATGTATTTTTAAGCCTTGTGACAACCTAAGGAGGATATAGTATTCACATTTATTCTCATTGTTGTAATGGAAAATCTTTAAAAATGAAGACAAAGTCATTCACTTTAAATTTGAAATGTGATGAATTTACACTTTCCCCCTCCTTTTCTATTAGAACAGTTGTGGTAGAGCGACAACAGGAGCTGATTCTTGTCACTTACCACTTTATTCTTTTCTGAAGTAAGATTAATTTCTTTAGGCCAAAATTGAAACCTTGATTCCAGACCAATAATAGTGATGTAAACAAGCTTTTTATTCTTCTGATCTAAAATGCACAATTTAATGGCACAACCACATAAATAATGGAAATAAAACAAATACTTGGGCAATCAAATGGAATCTGAAAGGTAACATTTACTGTAGTATTGATTGATTACGTCAACAAAATAATTGTAGACATCTATAGACATAATGGCACTTAGCGTACCGAAGCAAAGTATTTTAGAACAAATAACAAAATATGGTATAGGGTTTGAGAGGGGAGCATAGGAGGTTCCAGAGGTTTTGTCACATAATACTATAGTATCATAGAATTATAGGTTCATAGGTTCATTGATCATAGAGTTCGAAGGTCGTAGATAAGTCCAATCCCCGCATTTTATAAGTATACCCAACAAATTTACTCTAGGTTAATTGTGACAGTTATTACTCTATACTGATGGTTTGGGGATCTATGTGAAATAAATACCCTTCAGGATATTAATATTATACTGGGAGATGCCTTGTAGAATCATTAAAAAGTTGTTATAGCTGCCAATCCATGAAATATCTTTAAGTAATATTGGTGAGATCAGTTCAAATTCCCTAAGCAATTTAATTTTTAATTTGTACAACAATAAGAAAGTTAAATTGTCATCAATGGACATGATTCTATCAGTTTTTCAATTAATTATGTAAGATACTTACATTTGTATACAATATAATTACAGAATTTCAGGTAACCCAGAATCAGGGGTGAGGAACCTGTGACTCTGAGGCCACATGTAGCCTTCTAGGTCTTCAAGCTTGGCCCTTTGACTGAATCTGAATTTCACAGAATAAATACTTTGTCCTTTGCTGTAGGTTCCCCATCCCTGATTTTAGTCCAAGTCATATCTAAATAAGAATCCTTCCCCATCTTAGAATTTACCCAAGAAGGAGTTATCCAGTCTTTGTCTGAAAACTTCCAAGAAGGAGATCCTTTTGACTTCCAATCATGCTATTAATTAGGAAATGTCTCTTACATCAAGTCTAAATTTATTTGTTTGCAATTACAATGCATTGTACATAGTGTTTCATAAAGGTTTGTTGAATTAAAATGGATCCTATCCATTGCTCCTGGTTCTGCCCTTAAAGGCTAAAGAGAATATGTCTAATCCCTTTTCCATAGATAGCTCTTCAGATACTTTAAAATAACTTTCATCTTCCTGCTGTGTCTTCTCTTCTCTGGGCTACATACATCCAGTTTAAAGAATATATATTTACATCATTTTTTATAAAATACTCTGTATATTATCATGATGTATATAGGTATATATACATTTATAAACACATATGCACATATATACATATATGACAGGTATGTATTAAACAGAAGAGAAAGTACATGATAGAGAAAGAAGTTTTAGTTACCTAAGCTAGTGTAGATCAGGGGTGGGGAACCTGTGGCCTCAAGGCCATATGTGATCCTCTAAAGTCTTCAAGTGCTGCCCTTTGACTGAATTCAAACTTCATAAAACAAATCCCCTTTATAAAAGGATTTGTTCTGCACACTCAGACTCAGTCCAAAGACCATAGCCAAGGACCTGAAAGGCCACATGTGTCCTCAAGGCTGCAGGTTCCCTATCCCTGGTGTAGGTTATAAATTTTGGACAAAAAAAAATGGCTTCTCAGTCTTTTCTGAAAGGAGATTAATTTCTTTGAGGCAAGTTAAAAGTAAAATTTAGGATTATATAGTATTCCTCATAAAAAGCATGCAGATGGATTATACAGGTCTTCATATAAGAATATATCTTCAAAATTGCTTTCTTAAAATGTACAGACATGTTGTTTAGTTATATGACATTCATATTGAAACCCCCTAAAAAGACAAAGACATAAGATTAAATTGATAGTTCAATGAAGGCATTTCTTCAGAGATGAGATAATGTGGAGATAATATTAGAGAAATATAGATAAAAGGGTAATTAGCATGTTCATTGGACTATCTCTCATACATATGATGTCTTAAATTAGCTTCAGGAAAAATGCCTGATCTCTTTCAACGTACACTCACTGTCCATGTGAATTCCCTACACAAGACTGTTGTATTGATAGGCTAGTCAGTGGGTTATTTAAACAAATACACGTAAAAATTTTTATGTGATTTGTTTTTCCTCTATGATGTCTATACTAATATCTTTTGAATGACTATTGGAACTCATTAAAGGACTCTATCATGTTCCAGATCTCAATAAAATGTCATGCAGGTAGCTAGGGGGCACAAGCGATAGAGTACTAGACCTGGAGTCATCTCAGATACTTACCAGCGCTATGATCAAGTTTCTTGTAAAATAAAGATAATAATAGCACCTACCTCCAAGGGTAATTGTGAAGATAAAATGAGATTTTTTTTGTAAAATACCTTGCAAAATTAAAGCATTATAGAAATGCTCATTGTTGTCTTTTTTATTATTATCATTTGCAAACAGTAGCATTAGAAAACCTTTCCATCAAAAAAGACTTTCTATTCTACTTTCTTTGAACACAATTACCTCCATAATAATTGGTAAACATGTATGGTGAACACTTTTTGATATTTTACTTGTTATTGATAATCTGAGGACTATTGAACAAAGTTATATCCATGACTTCATCTATGGAGGAATTTCTACCATTTTAACATATGCACAACTAATATCTTTTTTTTTTAAGAGCCTCAAAGACAGTGGGAGAATGAAGCCAAAATGGTGGATTCGAAGCAACAATCCAGCTGAGCTCTCCCAACATTTCCCTCTAAACAACTTTAAATTAATGCCTCAAGTCAAATTTTTGAGTGGCAGAGCCAATAAAACAATTTTTAAAAGACATTTTTCTGGCCTAAGAAAACTTAAGAGTTTGGCAGAAGTCTGTAACACTGGCATGGAGTTCTATCCAGAGCCTACCCAAGTGGTGGAAACTGTGATCACAGCAACAGATTTAGGAGCTCTCAGCCCAGAAATGGTAAGTGGGTCAGATAAATGGTCAGAAAGAGATTGCAGGGGACCCTTTGCTGGTACTGGGGATAGCTGGTACTGACATAGTTATCCTCTGTGCCTAGAACTCTCTCTGTCTTCGACTCTTCCTCCTGGTTTCCTTGAGATTCTTTCAAATCTCAGCTAACATCTCACCTTCAGAAAAAAAGCCTTTCTTGGTCTCTGTTAATCCTAGTGCCTTTGCTCTAGTATCTCCAATTTAGCTTGTATGTATCTCCAAGGCATTCTGTCTGTACATAGTTGTCTGAATGTTATCTCCAAAATTAATCTGTGAGCTCTTTGAGAGTAGGGACTCATCTCCCCTCCCCTTTTCTTTGTATCTTTAGAGCTTAGCACAATGCCTGGCACACAGTAGGCACTTAATACATGTTTGTTAATTTGACTTATAGAAATGAGAAAATAAGAATTTAAGTCAGTACTTGATAAAGTTCTCTGTCACTTTTTTTTCCCAATTCAATCCAATTCAAGACCTTTATTATATACAATAAACTATGTACTAGGTGCTAGAGATTTAAGGACAAAAAAAAGTCTCTACCCTCAGGTAGCTTTTATTTTGTTGGGGGATACATGGAAACAGATAAAAGATTATAAAGAAAAGTAAGACTGAACTTTAAAAAGGACTAAGGAGAAATAGTGGTAATGATATTAGTCATAATTTTTTCCATAGATTTTGAATATTATTCTTTTTGAAATATCTTGAAAACTGAATTACCTCCAACATAGATTTCATCTTTATTTTATCCAACTGCTCTGACTTTGATTTCTGAAATGACATTTCTACTTTTGCAGTTTTCTCATCTGTAGAATGAGGATGTTGAACTTATATAGCCTCTACGGTCCCCTTGAACAGTTTCCTATAATCAGATAGATCAATTCTATTCCATATTTATTTGTTTCCTTCTTTCAAAATCACCTATAAATGTACATGGGATATTCTTGGAAGTGATTGGCTTAGCTGCCAAACTCTCATGTTTCTTTCAATCGTGTCTAAGAATGCTATTACAGTCTGAGGAATGAATTCAGACCAATTCAATGAACATCAAGTATCTACTACATGCAAGGTATTGGAGATCAAACAGATAAACAAAAACCCAAATCCTACTCTAGAGATTAAGGTTAATAGAGAAGAGAGACAGGAGTAAGATGTATATATGAATAGGATAAAATATTGAAAAATGTGATGAAAAATAAAATATACAAGCAAAAACCATAATTAGCAACTGATGCTGCATTACGTTCTAGTTGTTCAGAATGGAGGCAGTATGATAATGAACTTCTTCCCGATGTTCATTCAGTTCCAATCAGAGTAATAGACCATAAGAATGTATATATCATGGCACTTGACAGTGGAAGTAGCTTTCAGTTGCTAACAAGGTTGGACCTCCTTGATTTAAAACCAATTTGTACTTCAAAACTAACTATAATAGTGTAAAAAAAGACAACGATTTGCTGTAATGGTAGGAATGCCAATGAAGGACTCAACACTTGGGTCCTTTGCCCCACCATTACTTCATTTTATTTGAAATAGCAATAATAAGACAATATAACTGTTATCAAATGCCAGGAATATGGTGACAATATTAAAAGAATATTTCACTTAACTCCTGTTGCAAAGGTAGAAGAAGATTCTGAAGAATATGAAAATGATACAATATATAACCTGAAGATATATCAGAAGACTCAAATCAAGAAGACAGAGATGCAGATTTGGACACAAAAGATCAAGAAACAAAGAAAAAAAATCTCCCAGTGGAAAAGACAAATCATAAATAACTTTCACCATTAGAACAAAGTGATTCTAGGGTAGGCAAGAAATGTGAATTCAATTTGTTTCATTTAAGGAAGGCTAGGGACTTTTGAATTTTTTTTCACCACTCGTAAAATGTCAAAAAAAGGAAGACTTTGGTTTTGTTTGCCTTTTTTTAGTTGATTTTTAAAAATTTCTCACGAATGCAAATTTGAACTATTTGGTGTAAAACCTTGTCTCATATATATATATATATATTTATATATTTAATTTCCCAAAATAAACATAAAAAATTAAAGGAGGCCAATGAACTTGATTTAATTTTTAGCAAAATTCTATTATATTCTATTAAAAGAATAATTAGTGAATATCTAGAATAGCAATTTCTGGATTTTTTCTTCACTATATCAATTCCCTTCCTATAATTTAGTGCATGAAACTAGACAAGGTACTCTAGGTATGATCTAATTGAATCAGAGTAGTGGGACAATCACTTCCCTACTCTTGGACTGCTCAATGCAGTCTAAGCTGTATTAACTTTCTTTGTTACTTACTCTTTACACATTATAATTTTTAACTTGTAGACCATTAAATGCTCTAGCTCTTTTTAAAGAGGAGCTGCTATGTAACCATATTTTTATTATACTAATGCAGTTGATTTTTTTTTTTGCAGTTGAATTTTAATTAAAAATAAAATTTTAGATTTATCCCTATTGAATTTCATCTTATTTAGTTTCGGTCAGGGTCCTAGCCTGGCAAAATCTTCTTAGAATTCTGTTTTATATAAGCTTTCCCTGTCAGTTCTGTTACCTAGAGATTCAATAAATACCACAAATCTGCCTTGAACCAAGTCAAAGATAAACATGCTAAATAAGGTACTGCCAAACACAGTTCCTTATGGCATTCAGGAAGACATTGAACCATCAATGATTTACTCTTTAGATCCAGTCATTCACCCACTTCTGAATCCACTAAATTGTGATTCAGATGATTCTTTAGCTCACATCTTTCCATTTTTTACAAGAAAAACATGAGAGATTTTATTATATACTTTGCTGAAATCTAAGTAAATATTCATAGCATTCTCTGACTTAGTCACTTATTTACCATGCCAAAAAAAAAAAAAAGGCAAGAGAGGATTGTTAGTTACATTGTCTTGTTCTTGATCAAGCTGAGACGACTCTTTGTGGCCATTATTCCCTCTTCTAGGTGTTCACTGATTCCTTTAATTATATAACCTAGAATTTTGTTGCAAATCAAAATCAGGTACATCAACCTAAAACCATTTAGAACCATGCAAAATCAGCCATGCCTTTAATGAATTTTGAAAAGTGATCTTAAAAAATACAACCATAAAGTTTCTAACTTGAGATAGACCAAGGCAGCAGAAGACATTTGGGACACATGCACATTTAGAGAGTTCTTTAGGTTGATTCAGTTAGAGAAGGATGACAAAATGAATTTCTATTGAAAGAGACTTAGTTCAAGTCAAAAGTGATTCAAAATTTACTCCATGTGTTTTCCTGCAAGTTTCTTTGAATTAAATAGTATATGTGTACATTTATGTGTGAATAAATACACATATACATATGGTATGCATATATACATATGGCATATATACACACATACTATCTAATTCAAGGAAACATGAAAGAAAAATGATGAACATTTATGGCACATACTGATGGAAAGAGGAAAAGGGGAAAAGAGGAGAAGTGAGAAGACAAACAAAATTTTGTTTCTTGACTGAAAATTGCATCTTAGTCCAACAAAAATCTGGCATGTAATATGTATGTGTGTGTATATGTGTTTATATGTATATAAACATACATGTATGTATGCATATGCATCTGTGTGTATGTGTATAGTAACAAAATGTACGTACAAGAGGTATTCATAGTATCTCTTTAATCAGATCAGTTCCATTTGGTAGTAGATGAGAAAGTTTTGTATGTTCAATAAATGTTTCTTGATTTATTGTAAATATGAATTTTATGAAAGCCAGTCTAATATCAAAAGAAGAAATATTTGAAAATGGATGAATCAGAATCCTGTTTTTATTACTAATGGAAAGAGAAAGTATTTATAGCTAAGTAGGATCTTATGTCTTAATTTCATATCATAGTACCAGGGAGCCTCAAATAAGCCACTGAATTACAGTGAAAGTCAGAAATTCTTCTGAAATTCAAATTGTTATAATTTGCATAGTGTCCAAATTAATTTAGGGAAGAAAGAACAAGTAGATGTATAGTCATTGATTTAATGATTGTTTTTCTTGTTTTTGTCATCCAAAAGAATACCACATACACTTCTAGCACATTTTATGATTTTTGGAGCATTTGTCATCTATTGTCTCATTTTACCCTCACAACTTCCCTGTGAAGTATGAAGTAAAGGTATTACCCTATTCATTTTGTGGATGAGTAAACTGAGGCCTATAAGGGTTAACTTACTTGTCCCAGTTTACATAGTGATATAGTGGCAGAACTGGGACTAGAATCTTGATTTTGGCTAAGATGCTGAGAAGGGAATAACCATTAGCACATTCATGAATTATCCCTCTGTTTAATTCTAAAGCTGAAAAGTAAGTTTGTTTTAGTCATAATTTGTGCCTTGATCAGAAGTGTTTTCATGTGAAAATGTTGACTGTGCTTGGCTCCCTAGTGTGAAGGATATTAACTTCAAACAAAATTGTAAAATATAAATAAAATATCATTCATTAGGGATCAAACAAAAGTCATTAATGGTCTATAATCAAGGGAAATCTGTTTTATGTGTAGCAAGAGGATAATTCATGAACTTGTACATTGTTCATCCTTACTTGTAGGCATAGCTTTGTGACTTAAACACATGAAGCCAAGACACTTTATTTAAAATAGGCAACTTTTATCATAAGATATGGATATGTGAAATTTTATATTTGAGTAGTGTCATGGTCAAAAGGAGAATACTAAGACCCAAGGGGGTTAAATCTAGGTTGTACCTATATCATGCAGAGGAGCCAGCAGAGGGCAGCAAAATCCTGACTGAGTATGGACCTGGTTCCACCCCCAGATAAACTGGTTACCCAAGACCAGGGATAACTTCCAGCAAGAGATAAAATATAAGAGTCCCTAAGGATATATCTAAATAAGAAGTGTTAACAAGGTGGGGTAGCAGAATTTCTAACCCACTTCCTCCTCCACCCAAAAAAGTCAACAGATTACAAAAGTCCTAACTAGGGTAAGACAACTAGCCTTTTGTTCCAGGTTGCCTGGCATATGGCAGAAATTCACGGTCCTTCCTCTCTTATCAACCAAGCCACAACCCTTATACAACCACCAACCCAGTTTAGACTGACAGCTCTTTCGGGATCCATTGTTGTGCCCTTTCCTTTGGTTGTAAGCCCACTGCACCACAAGCATGTTGTGCCTATCTGCACCACTGTGATCCTTGCCTGTTGCTTTCATATACCCACTTCCTCTTCTTAGCTGGGAATCAGAATAGTCCAGATTCTCTGGGGCAATGGTATCAAACAAGAATAGAAAATGATCCCTGCAGGTAGCATCAATGGTGTAAAACTCAAATAGAGAATTATATCTGCAGGCAGCATACTGATTTAGAAAGCTACAAATTAACATTATCTATTTCATCTTATTTTTATTTGTTTTGCTAAACATTTCCCAATTACATTTTAACGTGTTTTGAGATGCTGGCCAGACCTGGCCTCTGAGAACCACAAGTTTGACACTTCTGGGGGATGGGTTGCCCCATTCCCTGAATTACTTCAGTACAGGGCAGGACAAAACTTTTTTCCCTGCCACTCACCACAAGGAAGGTGAAAGCCAACTCTGCATATCGTCCAGGTAGAACCCTGTTCCTGCTCCAAAGTTGAATCTCTCCCAGGTTCAGTTTGATACTACTCCTTTCCCCAGTTACTTTGCATTTGCCACAGGGTCTTTCCCATTAGAGGGCCTTGTGTCCTAACGAGGTCTTTCCCTTAAATCTCTAGTAGAGTTCTGCCCAACATACTTGTCCCAGATTACAGAACTGCTAATTATGGCTCTGCTGAAGGGATTCAGATTATAGGTACCATCACCCCAGGGGAGGAAGCAGTCTGACTTTGCCCCCATGGGAGTTTGGGGGTAGAGGAGAAGGCAGGTTGAAAGAAAAAGTGGTACCACAGAGATGAAATCCTGGGAAAAGGTGGCTTGGTGAGTGGAATCAGGGAGATAGGAAAGGTTTTGGCACGAAGTAACATGGACCAGTGGAAGACGTAAGGCAGGTATTGAGTTGGTGGTAGCCACAGGATTTCCCCATGGAGGAAGCACACCTACCTCGATGTCAGCCCTCAGAGACACCATCCCACTTGACCTGAAATACAGCTCTATACCTCATCCCACCTCCATTCACATACTGGAAGGGATTTGTTTTTGATTCCTTGTCCCTATCCCATTTCTCCATTAAAGACCTTCTTTGATGGTTACCATAAAATCTTAGAGTAGGAAAGAACTCTAAATTACATTTGGTTACACTTATGCCTTAAATTTAAATTTCTTCTGCAATATGTTAAGTTATTTAAAGTTACTTCTTTTGTTTTACAGTGTTAATAAAGTTGAAATTCATAAATATGATGTTCTCAGTTTCTCTATGCATTATATTAGCTATGTGTGTTTGTAGGTGATAATATCACAGAGTCACAGAATTTTAGAGTTGTAAGAGACCTTAGAGGCCAACTACTACAATCCATCCATGGACAAGATTTATCTCTATAATATGGATAGAAAAAGGGTCACTCAGCTTGTGCTTGAAGACTTTCAGCTACCTCCTACAACAACCTTTTTCATTTTAGGCTAGCTCTAATTGGGAGAAAGATTTAGGTAGTTAGTTGGCATGGTAGCTAGTGCAATAGGCTTGAAGTCGGGACAGACCTGAGTTCAAATGGTACCCCAGTTCCACTTCATCTGTCTCTTTCATTTTAAAATTTTTTTTTTCTCCTCTGCTTCTAAAAAACTCCCCAAAACTTAGCTACTTCTTCTAGATTCTCTAAATATAAGGCGTAATTGTGCATTCAATCTATGGTCCAATAAAAAGATGTATATTCTTATGTTCCTTTGTATTAATTCTTGGAGTGGTATTGTTGGTGAGTTCACTTCCTTCAAGATTTATTGACAAAGGGATGAAGGAGGTAAAAAGCACACTTAGCTGGGTAAGGTAGTATATGCCTGAAGTCTCATTACCTGGATGGCTAAAGCAGGTGGATATCTATTGACCTTGAGAGTATTAAGCTGCAGTGAACTATGTTGAACTGGTGTCTTCATGAATTTGGGCATTTATATGGTAAGCCCTTGGGAGTAGCAGATCACCATGTTGCCCAACAAGGAGCAAATCAACTGAGGTATGAAATGAAGTAAATCAGTTTCTGTGCTGATCACTAGTCAGAAAGGAAGAAAAGGAAGGATGGTAGAAGGAAAGGAAGAAAGGATGAAAGAAAGGAACAAAGGAAGGAAAGAAAGAAGGAGAGGGGAAAGGAAAGGAGAGGGAGAAAAAGAAGGAAGGAAAGAGGGAAAGAGAGAGAGGGAGGAAGAGAGGGGAGGAGAAGGAAAAAAGAAAAAGAACAACTGCCCACCAGTGATATCTGCACTTATCTTCACTTCCCTATTTTAGGGTATTCCAAACAACTTTGCCTATTAAATTTTCTTCTATAATACCTGTATTTATGCTACATTGAACCTTTCTTCAACTTTCTTGCTCTTTGGAAAGCTCCACAATTTCAATGTTGTAAGAATTTCCTTCACAAACAATGGTTCTACTCCTTTACTGCTCTTCCAAATAGCTAAGATAACTTCCTACATCTTATTACAATAGCTCAACAATCTTTTGAAATGGATACTCTTTCTCTATCTCACAGATAAATTTTGGCATTAGCATAGAGAACAGGTGACCAAAATCACACAGTGATTAAGGAAGAAAGGATTTAGACTGTGGCTCATAACTCAGTTCTCATACCCAGACACAGGCAAGGAACTTCTACATCCCATTAAATAATGCAGGCAAACTCTACAAATCATTATTTTTCTAAATCATCAATCCTGTATTATTATAAAATATAAACTGCAATTTTTACTTTACCAGCAGAGCTCAAGGAGTAGGATACCCCATATACTATACTTATTAAGGGTTTGAGTGTAGCATTGTGGATTACAACAAAGATTTTCAGGATTTAGAACAAGACAAAATGGGGCTTACAGAACATTCTTTAAAGAAATCCCCAAGGAAATCATGTTTTCCAGTCTTTTTGCAAAAATAGGATTGTTCTATAGCAATGTTCCTAATGGCTGACCTGCTGTCCACCAATGATGAGCAGACAGTGAAGGAGAGATGTAAGTTTGACCTATTAACCAATAAATTTCAGTCACTCAGACAGCTAATTTGGATAATTTAGCTCCAAAATTCAAGGCGAAGAAAGACCTGCTAAAAAGAAATGAGTACTTTGCTAGTCTATTACTGATTTTAATTCATTCAACAGATCTCAAAAGGTATTACAAGAAACTATCATTTTGCTAAGTGTTCTGAGCATCTTTTCTAATAAAACTATTACAAAAAGACCTATTTCAGCTCTTTAAAATATTCCAGGTCCCCATCTGTTGCTAATATATGTTCATATATACACATAAGGAAATAACCACATGATTCTGCTTAATTTTAATTACATACAATGTAAATAACTTACCTATTTGCATGTTTATAAGAATTTTGAGTGTGTTAATCCATTCATATTTTGTTCTTGTTATATATTTATTTGAACTTTGAACATTTTCTTTTTTTTTCTTTTTGTAGGGGAGAAGGCAGGGCAGTTGGGGTTAAGCGACTTGCTCAAGGTCACACGGCTAGTTTTTTATGTTAAGTGTTTGAGGCCGGATTTGAACTCAGGTCCTCCTGACTCCAGGGCTCTATTCACTGGACCACCTAGTCGCCCCTCTTTGCACATTTTAATTCTTTGGTGAGGATAAGCCAAGAAAAATTCTATTTTTGCCTGTGGTCCATCTATTTAAGCTTGTCTTAATAGGAAATTTTAGATTATATTAACATATGTAACAATTTAATTTATATTTTTTATCTTTTCCTTATTGATGGTAGTTGCCTTTTGCATTTGACTAGTGCATTTACCTGACACTAGTAACATTTGATAAGAAATATTTATATGGCCTTAGGCCTTAATAACTGTTTAGAAAAACATTTTGAAATGAAATATCAAAATATTCTTATTTTAGAGCCAGAAAGAATTATTAAACCATTGTTATTGGTACCATATGAGTTTGTCTTTAGGAAAATACTACTTTCAATGTTAAGAAGGTTTTCCAATAATTTCCATTTCCCAAATCCAAATCACTTCAAGATTTCATTGACTTAATGTCCCTATCTGAAGGAGTACTTGTTTCACTGACACAATTTATAATCCATCTAATACTGTGGAAAAACTTGTCCAAGACTTGGTATGTCTTTCCTAGATAATCCACCTAATGTACTGGAAGTTTTTCTTTGATTCTTTTAATATATGGTGCTTGACAATGTAGCCCTGGGGCTGTTCTTACATTATCCCTAATTCTTCTTATATCACAGCCCCACCTCCTTTTCTAGTCATATGTGCCCTTGATTCCATTTTTAATGTTTTTGCTCTACTACAAATAATATTAATCATCAATGTAATTGAACTTGCTTTGCAACCATTTTCATTTAAATACATGAATTTCAATATGAAATGTGTTATCACAACTTCTCAGTGACTCCATCAGTATTTTTGTCGATTCATTCTCCTTTACTTTTCTTCTTTTATAGTTAATATATGTTCTGTTCTTTTGAATTCTATCTGCTGTTAGTTTTTTCTTTATATTCTTCAGATTCTTTCATATTAAACACATTATAATATTCTACTGCATTAAACAACCACAATTTATCTATTTATAACTTTATTATTGGGCATCTATGTTGCTTCCAGGTTTTTGTAATTATCAATAATACTGCTAGGAAATTTGTTAAATACATAGATTTTTTGCCTTCTTTATATACACACAGGCACACACATATGTGTACATGGGTATGCATCACATATGTTTATAAGAACATATAGGTGCATACACAAACACATATAATGCACATGCACATGCATATAAAATATATGTAGATATATGTGTATGTGTACGTACACATGCATAGACACACCACAAACATATGTGTATCTCCTCAGATACCCCCCTCATTTCCCACCTAGCTACACTCATTTTAGATTTCTTTGGTTTCCCCACCCTGGCAGTGGTACTACCCTCTTCCCCTCTCCTCATCTTTCAACTTTTTGTATGTTTTTTTTGCCTCCCCCCCCCCCCCGCCCCCATTAAATTGTAACTTCCTGGAGCGAAGGGACTATCATTTTTCATATTTGTATCCCCAGCACTTAACACAGTACCAGGCACATAGAAGGCACTTAATAAAAGTTCATTGACTACTTGACTACACACACACACACACACACACACACACACACACACACTTTTAGTGTATAATCTCACTGATGGAGTTATTGGGACAAATAGGATGATGATTTTCTGTAACTTTACTTTGTACTGCCATATGGTTCTCTGCAAAAAAAGAAAAAAATAAACAAACGTATCCCACAAGCAAAAAACAAGTATGCCTTTTTCCCTCCAAAATCTTAGCAGAATTTATTCTTAATTTCCTCCCCCCAATTTCATGGATTAAACTATGGTGGTAGCTCGTGTTTTTAAAAAAGTACATCTCTGATTATACTTTAACTTTTTTCCAAATGATTATTAACAATTTGTGTCTTACTCACTTGAAAACTTTCTATTCATATCTTCTGACCATTTGCTGACCATAGACTAGTAGTTACTTCTGTATATATTAATAGTTCTTTATACATTTTAGATGTCATTTTTATCTGTCATATTTCACCATAGATTTTTTTTTCTAATTTCTTGATTTTCTCACATTATATTTGGTTATATAGAAATTCATGGAACCCTTGACCTCACTTCATGGCCCTTACCAGTCTGTGTTGCCATGTGTGTCTCTCTCCCTCTCTAATTTGCTTCTTCTTTCCATCATGTCTTTATGTGTTGTCTTCTTGGACTATAATATGAGTTACTTAAAAGGTAGAAACTATCTCGCTTGCTTTAATTATTGCCCCAGCCCTTAGGAAAGTGCCTACCATATACATAGTAAGCTCTTAATAAATGCTCTGTCTTCTTATCTGCAGATATTTTTAATTGTGTAAACAAACTAGCAAATATTCTATCTTTAATTATGTATTAATCTGTAATCTTTTTACGAACAAAAACAGTTAGCTTCTCAGATAAGTATACCATTCCATTTTCTTCTCTCTTTTCTGAGTTCAACTTTAATATTTAAATTTCTGATCAAGCTGGAATTAATTGTGTTGTATGGTGTGAGATGAAGTCTAAATTCATTCCATGCCAATTTGATAACAAGTTACTCCAACTATATTTATTAAACATGAATCCTTTCCCTAGCATTTATTTTCTATAAGTTTATCAATGCTAAGATTTTGCATATATTTGATGGATTTCTGCTCTCTCTATTCTATTCACTTGATTTCTCTCTTCTTTCTTCTCTCTCTTCTCCTTCTCCTCTTTTTCCTCCTCCTTTTCTTCTTCTCCTTGTCCTCCTCTTCCTCCTCCTTCTCTCTCCCTTCCTCCTCACTCTCATTATCACATGGTTTTGATGGCTAACACTTTATAATATACTTTAAAGATGAGGAGTGCAAGACCATGTTAATCATCCCTCCCTCTTTTTGTTACTACACTGCTTATATCATTACTCATTTGTGTTTTTTTCATAAAAAAACATTATGATATTCAATTCTCTAAATAAAGTTCTTGATATTTTACTGGTATTGTAGTAAATATGTAAATTAATTAGTGGCATACTGTCATCCATGAATATTGAATGTCTCTTTAATTGCTTTGACATTCCTTTATTTCAGTCATTTTAGCTTTAGAGTTGTTCTCATTCAGATCATGTCCATTTCTAGTTAGGTTAGTACCCAAATAATTGGGTTTCTTCATTATTGTAAGTGGTGTTCCTTTATGTTCCACTTTCTTGACCTTTATTGCTAATAAATAAAAATGCTGATTATTTTTGTGAGTGAATCTTATATCTTGCAATCTTACTGAACTTATTTATTTTCTCCATTAAATTTTGGTAGATGTTTGCATTTTTTTTCATGCACTGTGATGTCACTGGTAAATAATCATATTCTGATCTCATTATTTTCAATGATGATCTTTTGGATATCTTTTTTTCTTATTTCATTACAATTGTTATAATTTCTAATATAATAATTCATGAAAAATCTGTGATTTCATCAATATACTTAGCTGTGGGTGTGGGAACTCTATTTACCCACATAGGTACAAATGTAGATGAGTCCAAGGGAGTTGTCTGAGGCACATAGAAACTATATGATTTGCCCAGGGTCAAACAGCTATTACAGCAAAGACAAGATCTGAACACAGATCTTTCTGACTATAAGTCCAGCAGGATGTCTGCTCTGCCACACAGTCCAGGAATTTCCAATACTATGTCAAATAAAAGCAGTGAAAAGTGGGTATCCTTGTTTTATGTTCCTTTTTAGTGGGAAAGTATTTAATGTTTCTCAATGATGTCTTTTGTATCCCTCATTGGGGTCTAATATATCATTAGTGATATATGTTTCAGTCTATTTATAAACACTATGATTTTTCCATTTTCCTTTGGGAAGAGAAAGGAAGGAAGGGAGCTAGCATTTAAGTGCCTACTATGGGCCAGTCACTGCACTATGTAAGCTAAAAATATTTCATTTGATTCTTCTAAATTCGTCATATTCTGTTATCTGAAGCAATTAATATTACCAATAGAATATTATCATTTTTAAAAGCTGGGAAAAATCATTTAACTGTACTTAAAATTGACCGTGGGAGAGCCTTTTGGGGCTTGGGTAAGAGACTCACAGGGAGGTATACTAGAGTCAACTAGAGACCTGGATAACAGGGGCTATTCTGGGTGAATAGAGATGGGGTAGGGGAAGTGCTGAAGTGGCATCTAACTGTTGAACAAGTATTGGCCAATTGAAGAAACCAATATGAAAGATGAATTGATTGGAACCAAAAAAACCCAAGAGATTAAAAAAAATCCTTTGACATCTTTTGATGAGTCTGGATGAACTGATATGAAGGAATTGAATATTGCAATGTGTCCTTTAAAGTGTGAGTCCAAGAAAGAATAATAATAACTAGCATTTATATAGTGTTTCAAGGTGTGCAAAGCTATTCATAAATATTATTAAATTTAATCCTTTAAACAACCCTAGATTGCCAGATGAAGTTTTTAACCATATTGAACAGATGAAGAAACTAAAGCAGACAGAAGTTAAAGAACTTGCTGTTATTTAACACAGCTAATAAGAGTCTGAGGTCACACTTGAACTCACATCTTCTTAACTCTAGCCCTAGTGCTATATTTAATATGCTATGTAGCAGTCTCTTAACAAAGTTTTAAAAATTATGGCAGAAATTGATTGCTAAAAAAAAGGATTTGGAACCAACTAACTTTGAAGACTTTTTCATTATGATAAGTGTGAAAATTAGTAAAAAGGTATAAAATTTAAAGATCTTTAATTTACTTAATTATGGTGACCTGGGAAATATTATCATTGAAAATATTATGAGGGTTCCTAAGAAATTGAGAGAAAAATTATCAGATGATGAACTTCAGGAAATGCTTATAAAGCTGATTGTGATGATGATGGAGGAATAAATTGAGAAAGAGTTTTTTGAACATGATAAAAAAAGACAATTTTTGTCAAAGA
Organism: Pseudochirops corinnae; assembly: GCA_028646515.1. Classification (NCBI taxonomy): domain Eukaryota; kingdom Metazoa; phylum Chordata; class Mammalia; order Diprotodontia; family Pseudocheiridae; genus Pseudochirops; species Pseudochirops corinnae. The sequence goes on along the minus strand of CM053587.1, from coordinate 237,556,017 downwards.
ATTTTTTGAACATGATAAAAAAAGACCATTTTTGTCGAAGGATATGAACAGGCAATTTTCAGAGGTAGAATTTAAAGATATCTATAAGCATATGAAAAAATCCTCTAAATCACTATTGATTTGATAAATGCAAATGAAAACAACTTTGAGGTACCACATCTCACCAGTCAGATTGGCTAAGACAACAAAACAGGAAAATGACAAATGCTGGAGAGGATTTGGAAAAATTGGAACACTAATGCATTGTTGGTGGAGTTGTGAACTGATTCAACCATTCTGGAGAGCAATCTGGAACTATGCCCAAAGGGCTATAAATAATTGCATACTCTTTGACCCAGTAATACCACTTCTGGGGTTGTATCCCAAAGAGATCATAGAAGTGGGAGGAAGACCCATATGTACAAAAATATTTATTGCAGCTCTCTTTGTGGTGGCAAAAAACTGGAAATTAAGGGGATGCCCATCAATTGGGGAATGGCTAAACAAGTTGTGGTATATGAATACAATGGAATATCATTGTGCTATAAGAAATGGGAAGGAGATGGACTTCATATTTACCTGAAGAGGCTTATATAAACTGATGCTTAGTGAGAAGAGCAGAACCAGGAGTAATGTGTACACAATCCCAGACACATTGCATGTGTGATGACCAACTTTGATAAACTGGACTCTTCTCAGCAACGCACAATTATAAGACATCTCTAAAAGTCTTAGGATGGAAGGAGATGTCTACATTCAGAGAAAGATCTAGAAAAAACAGTGCTTAAATGAAGACTAAAGCAAACTACATGCTCTCGTTCTTTTCCATGTTTGGTTTTGTTTCTTCTTTCCCATTGTTCACTCCATTGGTTACAACCCTTCTTTACAACCAGACTAAGGTCCAGTGTGAAAGTATTTGTAGATCCTATACTTGATTGCATGCCACCATGGGGGAGGGGGGAAGGAGAGGAGAAAATTTGAAACTCAAGAGATTGTGGAACTGAATCTTGTAAACTAAAAGTAAATAAACAAATCAATTTAAAAAAAGGAAAAAAGAAAACTACAAACAAGACCATTTTTAATTTCTTAAAATGTATTATGTATTTATTTTTAACATTCCTTCTTTTCAAATTTTGAATTCAAGATTCTTTCCCTCCCCTAAGCACCTCCTATACCCACTGAGCAGGTAACCAATATGATCTCAATTATACATGTGAAATCATACAAAATCTATTTCCATTATTAGCCATATTGCAAAAAAAAGAAAGAAAGAAAAGAAAGAAAAAAAGTGAGAAAATTGTATTTCAGTTTGCACTCAGAGTTCATCTATTCTTTCCCTGGAGGTGGATAACATTTATTCATCATGAGTTCTTTGTAATTGTCTTGGATCAGGGTATTGATCAGAGTAGTCAAGTCTTTCACAGCTGATCATTATTCAACCTTGCTGTTATTGTGCACAATGATCTCCTGGTTCTTCTCATTTCACTTTGCATCAGTTCATGTAGATCTTGCCAAGTTTTCCTAAAAGCAGCCTGTTCATCATTTTTTATAGCACAATAGTACTCCATTACAGTTACATGCCACAATTTATTCAACTATTCCCCAATTGACAAACATCCCATTAATTTCCAATTCTTTGACATGATAAAAATAAATGCTATAAATCTTTTTGTACATATAGGTACTTTTCCTTTTCCTTTTGTCTCTTTGAGATACTCATCTAGTAGTGGTATTGTTGGATCAAATGGTATGCATAGTTCTATAGCCCTTTGGGCATAGTTCCAGATTACTCTCCAGAACGATTGTACCAGATTCTGGATAATGGATGATGTTTTTGTGCTTTCCCAGTCACTAATGTAGTAAAACAAGACTGTGTGCTTGCTCTCCTGCTTCTTAGCATGCTGTTTTCAATCATGTTGTCAAATGCCTTTAATGAGGACGAACTGGCATCAAGGTCAGCTACCACACCGATGGTAAATTCTTCAACTTGAAAAGGCTACAAACCAAGACAAAAGTGGAGGGACTGTTGGTACTTGATTTTTGTTCACAGATAATTGTGCACTCAATGCAACCACTGAAGCTGAGATGCAATAAAGTATGGATCATTTCTCTGCTGCTTTTGTCCTAACAATTAACAACAAGAAAACACAGGTACTCCATCAGCCAGTACCACACCACCCATATGTGGAACCACTGGAGAAGTTTTGAATGCTGTAGATAAGTTTGTTTACCTTAGTAGCATGCTTTCTGGAGATGTACATGTTGATGAGGTTGATGCACACATTGCCAGAGCTATCTCAGTGTTTGGAAGGCTCTGAAGGAAAGTGTGGGAAAGAAGTATTAGACTGGCTACCAAACTGAAGGTCTACAGAGCTGTTGTGCTGATCTCATTGTTGTATGTCTGTGGAACCTGGACAGTCTACCAGTGCCATGCCAGGAAGCTGAATCGCTTCCATCTGAATTGTCTTAGGAAGATTCTGAAGATCATATGGTAAAATAAGGTACTGGACACTGAGGTCCTTTCTCGAACTAAACTGCCAAGCATTCAAACTCTGCTTCAGAAAGTGCAACTCCGATGGACTGGTCATGCTGCTCAAATGCAAAACATACACTTGCCAAAAAGACTGTTTTGTAGAGAACTCACACAGGGCAAGTGTTCACATGGTGTTCAGAAGAAGTGATACAGGGATACTCACAAGGTCTCTTAAGAATTTTGGAATTAATGTATGACATGGAAGACCCTGGAACAGGACCACCCAGCATGGTGTGCTCTCATCAGAGAAGGTGCTGCGCTCTATGAGCAAAGCAAAACTGAAGTAGTTCAAAAGAAACATGAGATGCATGAACTTAGAGAATCCACCACAAATATTCACATGGACCTGTGGCAGAGCATTCAAAGCTCATATGGATCTGATCAGTCACAGTTGGACACATTGTAACTTGACTCAAACATAGTGATATTTTGTTCCTCTTTGAGAAAAAAGGACAACAATCAACCAACCAATTCAGTACTTCATTAACAATTCATTAATGTACCTATTTTTTCCTCATCCCCTCCACCATTTGTCATTTCTGATAGATGTGAAGTGGGACTTCAGAGATATTTTAATTTGTATTTCTCTAATCAATAGCAATTTAGAGCATTTTTTCATATGATTAAATATAGTTTTATTTCTTCTTCTGAAAACTTCCTGTTCATATTCTTTGACAATTCGTCAATTGGGAAATGGCTCTTATTTTTTTAAATTTGACTCAGGCCCCTATATATATTTGAGAAATGAGGCCTTTATCAGAGAAACTTGCTGTAAAAATTTTTTCTATTACTTCATTTTCTATGGTACTTTTTAGCAAAATGTAGTTTCCCTGATTATTTCTTTTAATTAGGTCGAGTTTTGCTTTTACTTTGCTTGAGATCACGATTGCCACCAATTCTCTCTTCACTTCAACTGAAGCATAATAGAATCTGCTTTATCACTTCATTTTAACTGTATGTGTGTTTCTACTCCAAGTTAATCTCTTATACACAACATGTTGTTAGATTCTGGTTTCCAATCCATTTTATTATATGCTTCTGTTCCAAGGCATTTTCCCCATTTCATTTTCCTCTATTTACCTCTCTTCTCATCCTCTCCCTCCTCTTCTCTCTCTCTCCTGTTCCTCAAAACTCTGTCTTGCTTCTGACCATTGCCTCCTCCAATCTACCCTCTCTGTTATCATCTCCAAACCCACATCTCTTATCCCCTTCCCTCCCATCTTTCTATTAGGTAAAATAGACTTCTATACCCAACTAAGTGGGTATACATATTCTTCCCTCTTTGAAATAATTCTGATGAGAGTGAAGTTTAAGCATTGCCCACCCATGCCCCATTTTCCCCTCTACTATAAAAGTTCTGGGAATCTAGGTGGTACAGTGGATAGAGTGCTGGGTCTGGAATCAAGATGAACTGAGTTCAAATTTGGTCTCAGATATTTACTAGCTGAATGACCCTGGGAAAGTCACTTAGTTCTTTTTGCCTCAGTGTCAGTAAAAGATCCCCAATATTTCCTTTCTGACCAATTGTCCAATCCCTTACCATCTATGTAGTGAGAGTTCCTCAAGCTATCACTGCTTTCTTGGCCACCTCTATGGTCCACCATTGTTATTCCTGCTGAACTGTGGGCCTGCCCCCACCCAGTGTCACAGACCTCTCCTCTAGACCTCCTAAATTGTGTTGGACTAGAAAAAATATCTCTGACCTTCTGTTGGCTCTGTGGCTCCAAAGTTTGATTTGAGATATTATTTTAAAGTTATTTGGAAGGGAATGTTAGAAGAGTTCATCTGGGTCTTGGCCTGTATTCCATCATCTTGGCTCCTCCACCTTTTATTATTATTGTTTCATTTAAAATACTTTTTTGAAAGATTGTAACTCTTTATTATATTTTTCTATAATTCAACCCCCAAATGTTTACCATTTCAGTTTTTAGATTACTTCAACAGTATTTTATCTTTATGACCAAACATGATAGGTAGATTGTCTTTGATAAATTGTGACTCCAAGAAAGTGCTACCAAAGGCAAAAGCATACCTTGTAAATCTCAGGTTAGGAAGATGCAAAATTTTTTATCTTCACCCTTTTTTACACTACTGATGCAGGTTAATATGTGCTTATAGATTGGAAAATATATTAAAATTAATTTTAAGAAAAGAACCAGAATTCTTCCTGTTTTTTTTCTTGTGCATAAATCTAAATAGTAAGATGTTTTTTCTCATTAAAATAGTTGTTCTGTTGCACAGAATATGAAAAAAAAAACTGTATTGCAAGTATAAAAAATTAGTCTAGAAGACCACAAGGGGATGAAAAATGGAAAATATTTTCCAAGATTTTTATTACAAAATCTTTAAAAATAAAATCAATACCAGATCATCCACCACTTTTGTATACTAATGTCACAATCCCCAAGCAAGTAGATATAAAACAAAATAAAATAAAGACAGGAAGAACAACTGTACTGGAACAACTAAGACTAAACACAAAGGCAGTCTATGCTGAGACTGAGAACTAGAACGACAGCAACCATAAGCACTTATTAAGCACTGACTATATGCCAGGCACTAAGCCAAATACTGAGAATGCAAATAAAACTGGATTGGCCAGTGAACCCAGTCCTTATGAACCTATTCAGAGTGCATGCTTGACTAATGCAATTCTCTGTGTGGAAGAGATTGGGGAGTCTGCTTCTTTGGTAGTCATGGTGATGTTTAATGAAAGTGCCTTGGAAAGATTTTGTTGTATGCATAGATATTCTGATACTGGTTCTAGTCTGCTAAACACATGTTAAATAATAGCATTTTTGAACGGCTTCAGTTGCTGCTAGTGGCAGCAGTGAACAGAGTCCTAGACTAAAGAGTTGGGAAAACCTGAATTCCAATGTGACCTTAGATGGTAATGACTCTATAACAAGTCACTTAATCAGGGTATAGTGGGATAATAATAGCACTTACCCTCCTCAAGGTTTTTAGGAGGATCAGATGAGATATTTTTAGTGTTTTGCAAACTGTTAGGTGCTATATAAATGCTAGTTGTTTTTACTATTATTGCAGAAGTGGAACTGGGGGTGTCTCCAAAAGGCATTAGCCTAAGCCCCTCTGTCTTAGTTGGACTTTTTGTCTTGGTTTGAATCTTTCCACAGCATCCAATGAGAGAAAATGCTGTTAGGCAAAAGTCTTTGAACTCTCTCCCCATCTTAAGTCAACATGTGGCCCTATGAAAATGGGCCTTAGTCCATTGTCTCTATGTTTACTCTTCTGAAATGTCAAGAGAACAAAATGTTCAGGAATCCAGGAGTTTGGAAGTCAGGGGCAGAGGTGATGGAATGGTTCAGGAGTTTAAGAGTAGAGTCCATGCTGGCTTCTTGAAGCAGGCCAGTATTGATGCTCTGAGGAGTGAGAAGAGACCTTCAGGACCCACCATAGTGGTAGCTGAGATAATGGACTCAAGGAGTGAAGGCAACATACTTATTCTCAGCAGTAACCTTGTTTGTCTTTCAGGGGATATAATAATAACACTGTCTATTCTTACACATGCAGTACAGGAGGTTTTTTTTCCCCTCTTCTTTCCTAAATGTTTAAGTACAAACCAAGGTGTAGAGCTCCAGATATTTGAATGTGTGAGTTTCAAACATCTGGAAATATACATACTAAAATAAATGCAGCTGTGTTTATTTCAATGATTACACATTCAAACACATACAATATATTTACTTAGATGTGTGATCCCATATCCATGTGAGAACATTCAAACACATGCATTTAGTGTAGTGATATGAATGTGCAATTGAAAAATCATTCAAGAAAATACATTTACTACTTCTACTTACATCTCAGGGCATTTATTCAAATAATGTATTTATTAATATACAATCACTGCTCTTTTTCTAATTCTAAAACTAGTAAAACTGAAATACCCTGAAAGATTAATGAAAGTTATAATTGAGAATTCAAGTCAGAAAAGTTAAAAAAATATCTTGCACTTGTGAATCTCACAGTTAAGTCAATATTTGATGGCAGTCTCATTGTAGGAGAACTCCAATAATTCATCTTGTAAGAATATATCAAACTTTGATATGTTTCTAGGACAAGGGAATGAAAACATTTGCAAGTGGGAAGTTCTCCTTTCCTTCAGGAAGTCATTGGTCTAATAGGGATTGCTATTTTAGGTTATTCTCAGGGTAACTGCTTAGTTTATTGCACAGTGCTGTCTTTAAAAAAAATGCTTTAATATTTGTAACCAAACTTGGCCTGGATATTGACCATGTCAAAATTCTGAGTTAGAACTAGAAAGACTTTAATAGCTATTTCTCATATGTCTGAGTTTAGCCTCCATGAAGAAGAATATGAGAGAAAACATAGTTTGGTATTAAGTGTACTAAACTAATCTTAAAATTATTTTTTCGACAAATGATAATGATGATTTTTATGCTGTAGAATGGATTCTGCATTATGTAAGGGTAAGATTAATCACCAGAATTAAATGAAGAAAGGGTTACAACAGAGAACAGAAGTCAAGAAACAGAAGAAATTGTCTTTTAGCCTTTCATAAATTGTCCTTGGTACTTAGCACAGTGCCTAGAACATAGCAGACACTTAATAAATACTTACTGACAGACCGAAAGAACTGAAGTTAGTAGAAACCATTAATTTGCAGGTGGTGAGAGGGGAGAAACTTGATCATTTTCCTGAAATCACTTCTGAGCTCTGAATGTGAACATCACTTTGAAGCATCTCTATAAGTCATCAGTATGGGCCTGCCAGGGTCATACTCCCACTGCCACCTCTGCCATTGTAGGGCTCATACCACCATGAGGCTATTGCAATCAAGACATCAGGACTGGGATTCTGTGAGGAGTGAACAGATGGAGAACACACTTCTCACTTGTCCTCTTCAGCACAGATTCTTCCAAAAACAAAAACTGGCACTTTACCGGGACTCAATCCCCAACAGCTAGCAAACTGTCACTCCCTCTTATTCTCTGCATCTCTGCCATCCAGAATCCCAAACTACTTGAAAAGAAAACAGCTGCTGGCAGCTACCTCATTCTCCTGTGCCTCAACACTGTCCCCACAACGTGCTACTCCAGATCTGCCTACCCATTCCAATGTGCTTTGTGGAACTTCTAGAGTTAAATAGTTAACTGCTCTACAGTTAATAATTAAGAAACTTCCCCTCATTTACCACATTTTATTTGTATTGTATTTACTTTGGTGAAGATCTTATGCTCAAATTATGCTAGAATTAAGACCAAGAATGTGACTAATGCATAGTAGGTTTAAGATGCATATTTATTGAATAAATGTACTTATTTTTACAGATTAAACTTTGTTATTTGATGAATTCCATCTGATACTCAAAATTGCAAAAATTATAGTTACTAATAAGTGTTACAATTAATCAATACTATTGTTGTTCAGTCATTTCAGTCATGACCCCATTTGGGGTTTTCTTGGCAAAGATACTAGAATGGTTTGCCATTTCCTTCTCCAGTTCATTTTACAGATGAGGAAACTCAGGCAAATGGGGCTAAATGACTTGCCCAGGAACACATAGCTAGTAAGTGCCTTAGCCCTTTTTTGAACTCAGGAAGATAAGTCTTCCTGACTCCAGGTCTAGCACGCTATCCAATGTGCTATCTAGCTACCCCTAATCAACATCATTAATATATATATATATTAATTATATTTAATTATTTTATATATATATATATATATATATATATATATATATATATACATATATGTTTGTAAAAATGTGGGCTATATGAAGAGATTTCTGTTTTAGCCAAGAGAGGCAAAAAGACCTGGTGGAAAGAATATTACCTTGGAAGTCAGGAAACCTGGGTTCAAGTTCTGACTCTGCTATTTGCAATTTGGTTACCTTAGGTAAGTCAATGACCCTCTTTCAGTCTCAGTTTCCTCATCAGTAAAAGAAGGGGGATAGGCTAAAAATGCCAAAAGTTTCTAATTCTGTGATTATGACTTTGGTGAATATTACTGTTTTCTGTATTAGAGTGTAAAGGTAAAGTGTTATACCAAACTATTGCCCAAATCTTGAGAGATCCTCTGATTTACAATGGGAACAATTTAGGAATTGTGCCCAATCCCAGGGAGGGACTGGAATTCTATTCCTTATATCTATCTGAACACCATTAGGTCTGTAGAATGTTGACTCCATTTTTGACAGCTGCTTTGGAAGTTGAGGCAGGTTGGGTCAGAGATAACCACAGAGAAAAAGTGACTAGTGCTCTAAGAAACAGTGCAATTAGCTAATCACCTAGTTATTTACCATGACATTATACTTTTTAACTTGAATTAATCAATATTATTAACACTGTGGTATGTATACAAGTCTTGGGATTCAGCATGGGACAGATCATCTGTATACCTCTCAAAGTTTTGAGAGTCCTATATATTTTGTGAATGCATTACTTTGACATTTTAAAGGTGTTTAATGTTTGCTGAAACTCATGTTGGGAAAGGGTATATCCTAAAACTCAGTGAGCCCTTTCCCATGAGATATGTGTTGCTAAAGATAGAGAGTAGATATGAGTGTAACCCTTAGTTAGAACCTAAGCTTATGTGAAAATAAACAGGGAAATGGAGATGCTTTTCCAGGATTCCATCAGAATGACATCATGGAACCAGGGACATTTTATGGGATAATTTTAGGGTCTTTAGAATTTGCAAGGACTTAGAGAAATTCTACACTTAAAACTTTCATTATTTGGATACCCTGGTTTCAGGAATCCACCAGAGGAAAATTAGCATTTACCAAAAAAAAAAAAGTTTTCTTTTCAGACTGTAATTGGACATTGTTTTCCGGTATGCTCCCTTTACTAGCAAGAACAGTTTCTCTGAGATAACTTTAGCTTGTTTGAACCCTTATGTACTGATCTGTTGTATTACTGTACTACATGCTCAGGATCAAGCAAAAATTTAGTCATATGTGCCTTATAAAGTTCTTTCTTTAAATTTTAAGTAGACCTAGACTACTTGCCTTATACATTTCAGTTTCGCAAACTGATTTACATACATTATGTCATCTGATCCTCATAACAGTTCTGTTAGGTAAGTACTACAGGGATTACCCCCTTTTCACTATGCCTGGCCTGGAGTCACACAGCAAATTAAATGTCTGAGGTGGGATTTGAAAGTAGATATTCTTGACACCAATTACACAAGCACTATGCTGGACTGCCTCTCTAGATGATTTTTAAGTTTTCTTCTAGCTCTAACTCCTCTTTTTCTGTAACACACCTCAGGAAATTACTTTGTCCAACCTCTTCATTTTACTGAAAAGGAAAGTGGGATTCACAAAAATGGGGTGGAGTGACCAAGATCATACGGGTATGTAGCAGGTCTGGGATTTGAATTTAGCCTGCTGATTCCTGTGATTTTATTTTATTTTATTCTTTAATCTATCTATCCATTTCACTGGAAGCAGAAACTGGTTTCAAAACACAAGACATTGCCATCCTGAAAAAAACACACACACACATAATAAAAATAATATAAAAATTACATATTTTACACTATATAAAATTTACATTATATTTAGGCACAAATTATGTAAAATTTGTATACATGTTACATATATGTGGCTATGTGTATACACTTTTTTTTTTAAAGTTCAGGGCTCTCAGTTAGTTAAAGACGCTGATTTCCAGTCCACCCCTTCCCCACAAGCCTATAAATTTATTCAATATAATTTTTTTTTGGTAATCTTATGTATTTTTATGCATTTAAAAACAGTAAGACAATGTTCATAGCTTTCACTAGGGTGGTACACGACCAAAATAATGCTAAAAACACTTGGGCCAAAACCACGTCCACGTGCTAATCCATCTTTTAACACCCCATGAATCTAAGAGATGGCAATTTATAGTCTCCTCTAAGATTGAAAGACGCCGAATGATAAAACGACCAATCAGAGAGCAGGCTGACGATTGCTTCCACTCACCCCATACCTCCGGCTTTAGGGCTGACCCCTTGTGGCCAATCAGACATCAGGGCCCACGGTTTGTTCCGCCCCCTGTAGCCGGAGTGACAGCACGGAGGAGGGTTACGTCCGCCAACTGCCGGATTTCCCAAGTTTGCCTGCCTTTACCTAGGTTCGAGCTGAGGTGTGTGAGTGTGGGGACCGACGGGATTGGGGAGGCCCTGGCCTGGACAACCCCAGCGATTCGGGTCTGAACCCTCGTCTCGTAGGAGGCGCGGGAAGGAAGGTGGGGAGCATTTAAAGACGCTGGGGAAGGAAGTTGGGAATGGATGGAGAGCTTGGGGGGAGGGGGGTTACCACTTGGAGAGAACAGCGAGACCTCGCGGTTGTCAGGGAACGCGTCCTCCCTCCCTTCCCCTCGCCCGCTCTTCCCCCTCCCTCCTCGCCAGCGTGTCTCACTCAGCCGGGCGTGCTCGGTACAGTCTATGGGAACCGTGAGCCCCGCCTTCTTTTCCTAGAGTTCTGTGGCTGGGTATTGGCTCACTCCGGCTGTCAGTCTCATCAAGGGGGTGGTTATGGGGGTGGGGGGGAGATTATTTATGTTTGCCCTCTCCTTTCTGTCATCTTTTTGGTACTCTCTGACCCAATAATGTGCTTTCCTCACACATCCAAAGAGAAAGGAGATGGTGAGACAGAGATAAGAGATAGACTGACACACAGAGAAAGACCGATCTGGAAAAACAGAGCCTGGGGCTGGGGTTGGAGGATTCCTTAGGGAATCTTTTTTCTTCTGTGCTCACAGAAAAGGCCCAGACGAGGGGAGTGTGTGTCGGGCTAGGAGATCCACCCCACCCTGCCCAGATCCCATGTAGTCCCTTCCTCCTCCCTCAAATCACCACAGGAGTGACCCAGAAACAATCAGCCAACATTTTTACAGCATCTGCTTTGTGCCAAGCACTGTCCAAAGCCCTGGAGATACACAATGAGGCAAAAGACAGCTCCTGCCCTTAAGGAGCTTACAGTCTAATGGGCGGGGAAGACAGCAAACTGATATACAAACAAACAGGAAAATTCGAGAGATGTCCTCAAAGGAGGAGAGGTTACTTGGTCTTGCCGATGGGGGTGATGGGGAATTTGGAAGTGGCGATGGAGAGCAAGGCGTGTACCAAGTTCCCTTCCTCGCCTGAAGGGGAATGAGTGATGGGGGCAGCAGATACTGGAAAGTGTGGCCAGACACGCGTGTCTGGTAGGATGAGCTAGTAAATGGAAGGAGTGGGGAGAGGTAAAGATTTAGGATGAAGGAATTTGGTTGCCTATGGAAAAAGCATCCTAGAGGAATACAATCACCCCTGGTTTCTCTTCTTCGAACCCTTCCTACCCCCCAGCTCAAGATGCAGGGGAAGTAGGCTTATCCCCTTCTTGACCTAGTTCTGTCCTCATTATCAACCAATCAGCTACCTCCTTTCTGTAACTATCCCAGAGGACTCCTTTTCTTTGCTCACGTTTCTGTATTTCGAATGACTTAGTCTTAAACGTGGAAGAAAAACTGGAGATTCTGCTCCATCCTTTTAGTTTACACATGAGGAAACTGGAGGACCAGGAAGTTAAAGTGAGTTGTCCAAGGTCCTAGAGGGAGTTAGTATATAGCCTGGAAGGAAATAAATGTCTCCTGATGTTTAGTTCAGTGCCTTTAAAGAACAAAAGTAACAAACAGACCCAAAAAACCCCACAAAAAAACCCAAACCCAGCACCCCTAGATCTGCAATTTCATCACCGAAGGGAATTTTTCTGGCAGAAAATTACTAATTTAGAACATTTTGCCTGAAATTTATAGAATGAGGGAAATGCCTGGGGACCTGAATGTAAGAGAGTTGTTTGGGAGACACACAAAAGGTTAAGTGCATTGCCAGAGTTCAACCAGTTAGGGTGTGGCAAAGGCTAGATTTGAATCCTGGCATTCCTGAATGGAACCTGAGGCTTAACTCTTTGCATCTCCTTGTAATGCCTGACAATTATAGATGCTTAAGTTGTCACTGTTGACCTTATTTCCATCTCAGTTCAGTGTCTTTTCTCCTTAATGAAAATATCTTGAATTTCCTTAATTCCTAATCCCCATCATACCCTCTACTCATTATCTTGTCCCTTTGGGGGCACCAGCTACTTTTCTCTTCCAAGAGAAATTCCACCTCTACTCTTCATTGCTAGTTAGTATGGCTTTAACTTGTCCTGATTTTTATATCCCTGAGGTTGTGTGGGCCGGGGAGAAAAGGAATTTAACTTGGTTGATTCCTTTCTTGGATTCTTTTCCTGGGTTAGCCAAAGTCTTTCATTAAGGTGCTGAGCTAGGTAGCCTACTTTATTTGGTTGGTGGGTTATTGGGGCTCAAGCATTCAGAAGCAGAACTCTTTTGAGAATCTGTTCTACACATATTCTGCACTATTTGTTTTCTCACATAAAAAGAGAAATACTTGGACTTCCTTATGCAGTCAACATTTTTACTTTTTTTGGGTACAAATAGAAGCCTCACTTAAATGTATGTTATACCTATAAAATGACATTTCTTTAAAAGGAAATAAATACATACACATACAACCATTGAAAAATAACTAAAGACCACACTTTCAGTTTTATCTTCATTATCGATAGAAAGATGTAATTATTGGACGATTGCCAGCTATCTTTAACAGGTCTTTAACACGTAAGGAAAAAAGGAAGATGTATAGCTTCTGGTTTGGAGAAAAGAAAGTGTTTTCATGGCTTTTTGTTTGTTTTGCTTTGCTTTTTTGAAGGGAACAAAATGGAGTCTGGAAACTAAGTGCCAGTGAACTTGACTTCAATTCTGGGAAAATTTCAAGAATGTATTACTAAAGAGATTTTTAGTGAGCACCTAGAAACAGAAGCAGAGGTTATAGTATTAGCATGTCATACCAATTGAACATATTTCCTTTACAGACAGAGTTTTTAAACTGTATTTCTTAGAAATGCTTGTCTAAATTTAGGTTATTTAGATTTTATGAAAGCATTTGATAATGTTTTCCAAACATAGAAAAGCTAAGTGAGGAATAGATGATACTACAGTTAGGTAGATTTGGAACTGGTTGATGACTAGACTTAAGAAGTAGTCATTAAGGGTTTTGATATCAGTTTGGGAGTTTAGAAGGCTATCTTCACTATAGTCTCTATTTAACATTTGTCCTGGTGCTTTATTTAGCATCATTTTGGTAGCTTAAGATAAACACTTTGTAACCATGACTATCATTGATTAGCATTTAAAATTTAGCAGATGATCCGAAGTTGAGTGGAATGGCTGACCTGCAGAGTCACAAGTCAAGATTCGAAAAGATCTTGATGGGCCAGCATATTGGTCCAAGGCCATGACGGTGAAATTTAATAGTGATAAATGCTTTATACTTGGTTTCAAAAAATTAATATCCCAAGTATAGGATGGGGAGAACATAGCTAGATATCAATTCATCTCAGAATGATCTGGGGCCCTTAGTATACTATGAGTTAACAGTGATGTAGAATTGAAAAAATATAATCTTCATTTATTCAATCAATTAACAGGCATTTATTTATTAAGTACCTGCTGTGTTCCAAGCACTGTGCTAGGTTCCAGGATACAAAAATAAAGTGAAATATGTACACAAAGTAGACAACAAGATGATTTTAAGGTGAGGAGAGGCACTAGCAGCTTAGGAAAATGCTTCATGTAGAGGGTGGCTCTTCAACTGAGCCTCTAAGTACATGAGGGTAAAGAGAGAGTATGTTCAAGTTTTGGGAATAGTGTTGGTTGGCCCTGCTTGGGGGATTATCCACTAATGTTAGGATGTTTCTTAATTTGTATTTGGGTTTTTGGTAGTGTTCGATGGAATTTTCTATCATTTTTTTGTTTGTCCAATGAATATCTCTCAGGAGCCTGATTTTTGCAAGACGCTTTGCGGGATACAAAAATGATTGTCATACAAGCTTTTGATTTCAGTTTTCTCTTCTATAAAATTAAAAGTTGGAGCTAATCGTCTCTAAAGTCCATCAAAGCTTTAAAATTCTGTGATTCTAAAAACTAGTTCATTCCCTTGAGGAACTTTTGGCTTCAATTACAGTTACTTATATATTTCTTTTTCTTTAGGTCAAATGCCATTTTCCCAAGTTTTGCCCTATTCCTATAGTTTCCTTAGGGTCATAAATTTAGAGTTGTAAACAACCTTAGAATCCTTTCCTTTTCTAGAAGAAGAAACTGAAGCCCAGTGAGATAAAAGAACTTGCCATATGGCACACAGGAAGTAAATAGTAGAGAGTCAGGATTCGAACCCAAGGCCTCAGATTTGAAATCTCACACTCAACATTGTAGCACATTGTTAGAGTTACCAAGGAATCTAGATTCCAAGTAGCATCTACTTTGATATATGGTCACTATCTTTCATATTTTCATTTAGCTGCATGTCCTAAGGCAATAATAATGGAGGTTTTAAGTTTTCCCACTGTGATTACACCTTTCTCTAAAGATAGTTATCAGAATCATACTTTTCTAATATAATTCAGATAAGAACTATACTGAACTTTCTCTTTTATCATTATCATCATCATTGTATACTCTTTAATTGACATAGGCCTTGTTTATGTGGTCTCAATAGCCACTTCACCCATGACCCAGGCTGGCATTGTGAACAACTTCCCCTTAATCCTTCCAGGTCCCCACATACATACAGGGAGAGAGAACCTAAGGGTAAGATGCCATTCATCTCTTTCAGTCCTTCCTGCTTCAGTCCTTCACACACTTTTCACAAATCTAGTAATGCACTACTTCTAAAACCTTTCTGCTGATTCTTGCCCACGTAGCCAGCCTTCACTGTCTATCTCTATGTAGAAATGGTTTTTACTACTTCCTGGCACCAGTAAATGCCCCATAGAACTGCAATCAATCATTTCCCTCTTCACTTGTTCCCACTTTGGTGAGAGAGCTATGGAAGGAACATTTCCTCTGGCACTTCAAACAATAGAACCTTGCCAATCCCTCCATCTCAGAACTTCACAATGTCTTCTGGAAATGGGGAACTGCAGAATGATGACTGAATATGTTGCCTTGTTTGGATTCATATTAGTGTAGATTTAAAACTGGTAGCAGTTTTAAAGATGATCTAATCCAGTGTCCTCATTATTTTATATAAGAAGATTCTGCAGCCCAGAGATGGTAAGTAAGACTTACTGAAGGTCACACAGATAGGGAGTAGCAGAAGTGGAGTTCAGACTCAGGTTTTCTGACTCCAAGTGTGGTGCTACTTCCACCATAGCATACTGTCTCTGAGACACAGAGACCAAACTCGTCTAAGAAAATTCTGCATGTGACTTCTGGTTATCCTTCACTAGGATTATACCATTTTGTAGTTAGGGTTTATAAAAATAGAATTCTTTACAACTGATACCTTTTCATCAACATTGTAGAACTAAAATTTTTAAAAATATTTTTAAGAAATAGAGATGTTTTCATTTCAATTCCATGCAAAAAAAAAAGTATTTTTAGCACCTCATATCTGCATTACAGAATCCAAGGTGCTGTAGATTAAAAGACAAAATAAAAACGATCTTTGTCTTCAGAGAGTTTACATTCTGTAGCGGGGGAGGGTTGAGAGGGAGTATAATGTACATGTGTACACAAATGAGTAATAATACAAGGTGATTTGAAGAGGGAGGGAGGTAGCAGTGTGTGGGGAGGGGGCTGGGGATTGGAGGAGGGATTGTCATGGTAGGGAATGCTTCACAGAAAGGTTGGCCTGTCTGAGCTATGGGACATAGCTTGCGCCCGTGCCCTAGGACAGCAGATAGAATGTCATGTCTAAGGTGGAAATGTTCAGGGATACAGTCAGGCAATCAGATTTGTTAGAATTGTGTAGTGAAGAGATGAATTCTTGAGTGAAGGTATATATACTATTTCATTAAGAAATTCTCCCCTTTGTTATGTGAAATCTCTGGGAGGGTAATCAAAGAGGAATATGGTGGAAATTTACTTGGTGTAAAAACAAAAGATATCAATAAAATTTTGTTTAAAAAATACTGCTCCTATATCTTCCTTTCAGAAGTTCTGTCTCTTTCAATTTTGGAACCAGTAGACACGAGAATTAAATCTTTTTGCTTAGTAGAAGAACATGAGTATAGTTTACTAACCTTGAGTTGCTCTCCTAGGATCTGGCTTCTATCAAATATAACAGAATCATAGCTATCACCATAATCATCAATTAACATTTATTCAGTGACTGTCAAAATACTTGACTGGTAGCACTATTAAGAGTAGTTAATTTAGATCCAGTAAGGTTAGGATTACTTACAAGCAAAACTTAAATTAATAGATTTTAAGAAATACATGTCTCTTTTATTTCTTAGTTTGATTGACTGCACAGGCAAATGGCGTCTCCACACAACTGTTATTTCAATGTCTCAATGAAGCAAAGAGATGATTCTAGTTTATCAGAGGCCAAACTAGAAGAGGACAGTGGACAAGATGATTACAAGTATAGACTCCATCATGAAAATAATTGATATTTCTATGCCCAAAGTCCTTATAGATTAAATAGAGGAATTTTATGAATTTGACAATATCGTTCAAGCTGACGGTAGGAAATATGTCTTGATATGTATCGAGTTTAAACACCAAATGGGGCAAAAAACGGGGTAGTACAGTGCATTGAGCATTTTCCTGGCCATCAGAAAGACCTGAATTCTAATCTGGCCTTAGACACTTATTAGCTTTGTGACCATGAGCAAATTATTTAATCTTTTTCTGCCTCAGTTTCCTCATATATAAAATCAGGTTTATAATAACTAACTACCTTACCAGGTGTTGTGTGAATAAAATGAGATAATATTCATAAAGTGATTTGCAAACCTTTAAAATACTGTATAAATGCTAGTTATAATTATGGTGATGTTTATCATTGTCCTGGAGAATGTCCAGTGGAGAATCCGAATTATGGGCTTCCCTATCAATGGTAAATTCCTCTAACTCAGGGGTTCTCAACCTCAAGTGACCCTTTAATACAGTTCCTCATGTTGTGGTGACCCCCAACCATAAAATTATTTTCGTTGCTACTTCATAACTGTAATTTTGCTACTGTTATGAATTGTAATGTAAATATCTGATATGCAGGATGTATTTAAATTGAACATAACTCACAGGTTGAGAACCACTGCTCTAAATGCTCCTGTCTACAGATGACGTTGTAAGAACTGTCAAGCTGTAGAACACGACAAAACTTCTTCAGCCAAATGCACAACCATTCAGCAGAGATCAGCTGAATCTTCTACACTACGAAATTGAAATGGAAAAAAAAATTATCTACTTTTACACAGAATGAATGAATCTACTTTTACTCAATCCTCGTTTATAAAATGGGGTAAATAATACTGTGGTATGTATCTAGGGGGGTGGTTGTATGCGGATCAATGAGATCAAAAGGAATTTTGCAAAGCTTAAAGTACTCATGAATGTTAGTTATTACTATTAGTTTATACATCTTCCACTTGAGGAATGGGAGGGGTTCTCTCTTGGATTTTTTTTTTTGCCTGCCAAGTTTTTATTACAACTGTAGTAAAGTTCTTGATTGCTGTTAAATTCTTTTTGTTTCTCATATTGCTGTGACTCATATCATCATAACCTTTTGTTTTTTGCTTTCAATTTCTGATTAATAGAAGCTAGAACTTCTGATATACTTCTGTTTTTCTGACTCTAATTTGTATGTTGCTTTTTTTTACTTTAAAAATTGGGTAGTATGGTCTTCATAATTTCCGCTATTCTTATCTGCTAATATTGATCTTAATTTTTATTATGAAGATTTCTTTTTGGTTGTTAATTATGACAAAATTTTAAAAAGTTCAGAATTAAAGAAGAACAAGAAAGAGGATTATATAAGTTGATTTTGCCATGGTGACATTTGATGCCTGTCCTTAGGAGTGTTCCTTGATACCACTTTTCTTTTACCAAAACAGTAACTGCCATATATACTATTATGTGCATGCCTGAAATATTTTTTATACTTTGTATCAAATATTGTGGGAGAATGTGTCCATTTATGGTGGGTATATCAACTATGAGCTTTTTAAAAGCTCTCTGTTTTTATCTAGTGTTTACATTTGTGCCTTGAACTCAAAAAGGACTTTCTAAAATTCCAAAGTATGTCCGTCTCCTTTTCAAAATTATTTGCAATATTTAAGTATTGTTTTTGGCATCTTCCTTGTTATTAGTCATAATTTCTGTAATTTGTGAATCATAATTTCTGTATTTGTGGTAACTTTAGCTTTCTGGTCTTCATATTTCAGCTTTATTTCATCTAATCTGCATTTTAAAATGAATTTTTTTTTAATAATGGTCTTGCATTGGTCTGTTATGCATTGTGTTGTGACTGGGATCTAAGGATAGCATATATAAAAAGCAGTATGAAATTTTTACCTGTAAATGATGAAATCTGTTTCCAGTTCTGTTTTAATATAGTATTGGAGCATAACGAAAACATTTAGCTCTGCAGTCCATTTCAGACATATTTGTGATTTGTCCAATTAATGTCCAGCACCATCTGTACAACAACATTTTTAGCAGGTAGCAGGGTATTGGTATTTCTGATACATTATGATGTATCTTGGTTTTCTCACACACAGACATAAAAGAGGGCTCCACTCTCCTGTGAGTCAAGTTGATCATTCCAATCTGAGGGAAAGACAGAAGGCAGCTTGTGCCAGGCAAATCATACTACCACCACCACCTCCATTTCTACCTACCATTATTCCCTGATGGGGATAGCCTAGGATTCCAAAGCCAACACCATCAATCCTGCTTCTAACTCAGTCCCCATTCTTGGAAACAACTGCTTTCGAGACAGGGCTAGCAATTTCCACCAAGTGCCAACTGATTGTAATCTTGGCAAGTTAGTTTAGGTGAAGCAGAACAGCTCCCTAATTCACTATTCTAAACCCCTCCATTCTATAAACAGATCTACAGAGACAGAATGTGCCAGGTAAGTTAAACCACTACCACCAATTTGACCAGCATCTTACCTGTGACTCTAAATTCAGAAGTCTTGGGGATAGCAGTACCTTCCAGACCACTCATCCTATTTCCAGACTGGGTTGTACAGTCATCACTAAGGGGATAAATTATGGTGGAAAAGGGACCCGTCTTCCTTTATCACCACTAATACTAATTGTTTGGCAACACCCCCCAGATCAGTGGGTCTTACTTCTAGACCAGCCCTATTAACCATCATCTTGGAAAGTAATCCCTGTGATGATGTGACCTGGCAAACTCTTTTTCAGTTGTTGTAGAAGACACCCTGTAGCACCAACGTGATATTCACAGTGCCTACAGTGGTTATGAATATTTCAGTATAATTCTGAATTACAAAATATAACAGACTTTCCACATGGAAGACAGAGCCAAAACATTTATTCAGATACCAGGAAACTGAATCCCAACGCCAGAAAGCCAAATCCATTATAGCAACAAAGAAATCTACACACAATAACGCTGCAGGGAGCACTGCCATTCCCAACCTCCCCCCGTTCCCCCCCCTCCCCCCACTGCCTTCCCCTGCTAGGGCCTTCCCACAAATGAATACTTACAGCTCGCTGCTTGCTTCTTTTCTCTCCTTCAGCTCTAACTACTATGACCAACTTCCTCTGGGCTCTGCTCCACTCCCCCTGCTCTACCCATTCAGCAAACTCCTCTTACTGCAGACTCATCTGAGTTAGGCTTTCATGTGACTCAAACAGGTCACATGGATCTATTAATGGATGGGAAAGATTTTCCCATTAAGCAAAAATACATTAACAATACACACCCCCACCTCCCCCAACCTCTACCCCCTAAGTTTTTACCACCAAATTCTCTGGCCTTGTCAAATAGTTCAACATAAATTGGTATGATTTTATCTATAGAAATAACATTAAAGATGATATCTCCACTTGCTTTGTTACTATTCCCCCCTACCCCCCACAAGACATCTTTCCATGTGACTTATAGCCAAAATCTTCCCAATATATTGTCTCCCTAATTAGAATGTGAGTGCCTTGAAATGAGAGATTGTCTTACTTTTCTATTTAGTGTATCCCTGTGACTTGGCATTGTGCTTTGCACATGGTAAATGCTTAATAAAAGATTCTTCATAAATTTGTTCATGTGTTCATTCATTTGCTGCGTCAGCCTGCAATGCCGTGCCCATCCCATTGATTAGTCACAGCAACTAGCAGGTTTAAGGCACATAAATTACCTACTTTTTATCATCTTGGTTTATATTCTCCTTTGCCTTTCCACCTCACAGCATGGTTTGAGTGTCCAAGGAGTTAGTATTAATATTATTACCATCATCTTGTTCTCATATTTTTTTATGGGGATCAAGTAGAAGTGTCAGAAACCAAGTCACTATCCTGCTATGTTTCTTTTATATTTTAATATAAACCCATAGACTCATGCAGGTGGATAGAATTATTATGTTCAGCAATTGAATACAAACATTGGGATGTAAGCTCATCTTTAGACTTATTGAAAGCATCTTGGGGACACCTTCAGTAGCAGATAGTATGACAGGAATGACATGAATCTCATCCTGTCTCCACATGGTTTTAATTTCTTCTGCCAGATGTCTGCTACATTTTGAAAACATTTTTACCCAATGTAATTTGGAGATTATGAGGATTCAGTATCGTAATGGTTATTAAAATGTTGTGCTCTGATTTTTAATGGATCAGTGCTACATCTAGGCAGTTGTTGATGATAGTTTTGTTTATAATGTTGCTCCATTTCTATTATAGCTTTTTTTTAATACTCAAGATTATTTAGGGATTTGTATCTGTAGAATGGGCATTTATCATCTGTTACTTTGTTAAGGATATTGACATTGTAGTGTGTAATAGTCACATGAATACTAGGTATCCAATAGATGCTAAATTTGTGTGACCTGCCTTGATATACTGCATAATTCCCACAATGTCATTGTATAACCTTTGTCAATCAATAAGCCTGTGCTTCTTAAAGTGAAGCTTTTTGTAATTTCTAGTGGCATTAGCATGGTCCTGAATCAATATCATATCCCCTTTTATTACTGTAAACAGATCTGCATGACTCAAGAACTTGTTTGATCATTTGATTTATTTGACAAGTGATAACTCTTTCTTTTTTGAAATAACATCCACTGAGTTCATATGGATATCATATGTGGTTTGCTTCTGGTTTTGAATCTTAGCTGTATAGAGATAAACAACTTTTGGTTATATTTGACAGATCCAGTGAGATATACCTATTATCAGCATTTAGTACTGCTTTCTGAAGTGAGGGCTGTTTCAAAAGTATTTTTGTAAATTTTTTAATCTATTTGTTGTGTGCTTGAAGAATATAAATTCTCTTCTACCTTTTTGATAAGGAGGTATTCTTTCTGTAACTGCCTGAGGGTGATATGTCTCATATCTTATTAATATCATGTAGTTTTTGTTTGGACACCTTCTAGATCCTTTGTTATCCATTTTACTGTGCCACAAATACACATTAAGAACAATATTATGTGAGTATTAATGCTAATACTAAAAATATTTTCCTTCTGTCAGGTAGTTTCTTAACATATATAGTCTCAGCTTTCTCTTTGATAGTCATTTATTCAGTGTGTTTTTATCTGGAAAAGAACAAATTATTTCTAAGTGTCACCTTCATCTCCTGATTCTACCTCAAAGTCTTCAGTTTCCTTTGTATAATATTTTGATAACATTGGAGGAAGTTTCCACAGGGTAGATTAGTTGTTTAATGGTTTTCAGTAAAAACAATCTAACTTGGATGTTGAGTGATTAACATTTTTTTGTATGATTTTTTTCTTTGATCTGAAAGCCATATTTAGTTTTATTGGTGAGTAATGATAATGGTTTGACTAGGCGGAACCATAGCAAACTTAAACGATCTCCTTGAAATTGCCATGTTTTATATCACTTATGTGTTTGTGACATGTTTTAAATAAAGAAGGAAGGAAAGTATTTATTAAGTTCTTACTGTTTCCCAAGTACTATGGATACAAGTTAGAAAAGCGAGTCCTTGCTTTCAAGGAGTTCACATTCTAATAAAGGGAGACTACACTTTAAAAAATAGAGAACAGTTTTCCATGTGGACATCAAATTCTCTAGTATTCTCATCAGATCTGCACATAATTATTTATTTATTTTTGCAGTATATGATGAGACGTGAGTATGGAACTGAGGTAAAGACTGATAATCGACAAAGGCAGAGTCTGTCACCTTGGTTTGGGGCAGCTTGTTCAGTAACATGGGAATTGGCAAAAAGTTTCTTGGGACTTCGGGACCTAATTGGAACTTCGTGGCACACTATTGTTTGCTCTTCAACTCATATTTGTTTTTTTGTCTTTATAGATTAAAAATTTTTTTTTCTATTTTGTTTTTAGGCCACCTATATTTTCTCCTGTACCTTTTTATTTCCTTCCATAGTACTGTTCCTTATGTTAAAAAGAAATCAATAAAGCCAACTGACACATCAAAAAAGTCTCTCATTAACATATACTGTGTTTCAGACCAGTGGACCCAAGGTCTGCAAAGGATTGAGGAGGAGAAGGTGCAGTGGTATGTTGGTAAATGTTTAATAACTGCTCCCCAAAAGAAAAAAAATTGCATGATATGCTTTTTAAATTTTTTTTTTCAAATTTATTTATTTATTTTTAGTTTTCAACATTCACTTCCATAAGATTTTGAATTTCAAATTTTCTCCCCCTCCATGTCCTCCACCACTCTAAGACAGGATACAGTCTGATATAAGCTCTACATACACATTATATTAAACATATTTTACATTAGTCATGTTGTAAAGAAAAATTAGAACCAGTGGGAGGGATCACAAGAAAGAAGAAACTAAACCAAAACAAAAAAAGAGAGCAAATAGTATGCTTCTATCCGCATTCAGACTCCATAGTTCTTTTTCTGGATGTGGACAGCATTTTCCATTGTGAGTCTTTTGGAGTTGTCTTAGATCCTTGCATTGCTGAGAAGAGCTAAGTCAATCAAAGTTATTCATTGCACAATGTTGCTGTTATTGTATACAGTGTTCTCTTAGTTCTAGCCACTTCACTCAGCATTAGTTCATGTAAGTCCAGGTTTTTCTGAAATCCACTCGCTTCCCATTTCTTATGGAACAGTAGTATTCCATTACATTCATATACCATGACTTGTTCAGTCATTCCCCAGTTGATGGGTATCACTTCAGCTTCCATTCTTTTGCCACCACAAAAAAAGCTGCTATAAATATTTTTGTGCATGAGGGTCCTTTCCCCATTTTTATGATCTCTTTGGGCTACAGACCTACAAGTGGTATTGCTAGGTCAAAGGGTATGCACATTTTTATAGTCCTTTGGGCATAGTTCCAAATTGCCCTCTAGAATGGTTGAGTCAGTTCACAACTTCATCAACAATGAATCAGTATTCCAATTTTCCCACATCTTCTCCAATATTTACCATTTTTTTTTGTCATGTTAACCAATCTGATAGGTATGATGTGGTACCTCAGAGTTGTTTTGATTTGTACTTCTCTAATCAATAGCGTTTTTCATTTGACTATAGATAGCTTTAATTTCTTCTTATGAAAACTACGTGTTCATATCCTTTGACCATTTATCAGTTGGGGAGTGGCTTGTACTCTTATAAATTTGACTCAGTTCTCTACATATTTTAGTTAGAAGGCCTTTATCAGAGACACTGGTTGTAAAAAATGCTTCCTTGCAGGACACACTTTTAGATTTAATCTGCATCAGTTACATGCCTTGATTCGTAGGGATTTTGGAGGTCCGAATGTTCACAACTAAACTTTAACAATTGACTTATAAGCCAGATT
>CM053587.1:237508043-237531208 GCA_028646515.1 Pseudochirops corinnae | reverse complement strand
TTAAAAATGAATTTTATAATGAATTCAGTAATTTTGCCCACACCATGCCAATATAATAAAAATGAGAACTAATGTTAATTTATAGATTTAGAACTAGACTAATCAAATTACCACAAAGATGTTTTACAGAGCTAGACAAAATAGGAACATTCATTTTGAAGGAATAAAAATTACTAACAAAATATCTCCTTCTCCAATTAAACAACAAAATAGAAAGCCTGAATATTAAACAATGCAAAAAAGAAAGAATGAAACTAGCAGCTGATTAAAATGTAAAATAAATAATTATTTGATTTGATTTTTAAAAAAAGAGGGAAGTCACAGGATTTAAGGGATGAGAGGACTTGGAATAAGATATCCCAGAATTCAAAGGAGCTAGGATTAAGACCAAGAATCAGAGGCAGCTAGGTGGTAGGGTGAATAGAGACCTGGCTCTCGAGTCAGGAGGACCTGAGTTCAAATCCAGTCTCAGACACTTAACACTTACAAGTTGTATGACTTTGAACAAGTCATTTAACCTCAATTGCCCTGCCTTCCCCCCTCCAAAACAAAACAAAACAAAACAAAAACAAGAATCACCTGCCCAGAAAAACTGAGTGGGGGGAAAAATGGACATTCAATGAAATAGAAGATTTTCAAGCATTCTTGATGAAAAGACCAGAGCTGAACAGAACATCTATTTCAAATACAGGAATCAAGAGAAGCATTAAAAGGTTAACAGGAAAGAGAACTCATAAGGGACTTACTAAAGTTGAACTTTTTACATTTTTACATGGAAAGATGATAGGTATAACTCATGAGATATTTCTCAGTATTAGGATAGTTGGAGGGAATAAATGTGAGTGACATTTTATATATATTTAAATCATAGAAAGAAAGATAGATAGATACAAACAGAGGGCACAGGATGAGTTGAATATGAAGGGATGATAGCTAAAAAATAAAATTCAGGGGTGAGAGAGAAATGTACTGGGAGAAGGAGAAAGGGAGAGGTAGAATGGGGTAAATTATTTCATCTAAAAGAGGGAAGAAAAAGCTTTTACAATGGAGGGGAAGAGGTGGGATGTGAGAAGCAATGAGTTAACCTTACTCTAATTGGATTTGGCTTAAGGAAGGAATAACATACACACTCAATTGGGTATGAAAATCTATTTTATCCTACAGGAAAGTAGGGGGGAAGGGGATAAGACAGAGGGGAATGATAGAAGGGAAGGCAAATGGGGGGAGTGGATAATTAAAAGTAAACACTTGTGAGGGTGCACAGGGTCAAAAGAGAAAATAGCATAAACAGGAGGCAGAATAGGATGGAGGGAGATTTAGTTAGTCTTGCACAACATAATTGTTATGGTTATACACATGTATAACATATCGAATTGTGTGCCTTTTCAATGAGGGTAGATGGGGAGAAAGAGAATTCAAAGTTTTAAAAACAAATGTTAAAAATTGTTTGCACATGCATCTGGGAAATAAGGTATACAGGTGATGGAGTATAGGAATCTATCATGCCCTATGGGAAAATAGAAGAGAAGAAGATAAGAGAAGGAAGAGGGGTCAGTGATAGAAGGGAAGGCAGATTGGGGGAAGGGTAATCAGAATGTATGCCATCTTGGGGTGAGGGGGAAGGGAGAGATGGTAAGAAAATTTGGAATTCAAAATCTTACAGAAATGAATGCTGAAAACTAAAAATAAATTAATTAATAAAAAGGAAAAACAAAACAAAAAGGGGGAAATCAAGTAACCCAGGAAGACTTATATGATATAATTCAGAATGAAGTAGTAGAGAAAACTCCCACTCTCCAGACAAAAATTTATACAATGACAACAGTAATGTAAAGAAAAACACTTTTGAAAGACTTAAAGGCTCTCATTATTGTAATTACTGGCCATAATTCTAGAGGACTTATGGATGAAATATGTTATGGACCTCCTTACAGAAAAGTAATGGACTCAAAGCACAAATTAAGACACTATATATGTTTGCATGTGTGTATGTACATATGTGTATATATGTATATATGTATGCATATACACATGCATACATATGTGTATATATGTATATATATACATATATACACACACATATATGTGAAGTGTATGCATGTGTCTTATACACAGGACATAGGCAAATCAGGAATTAGTTTTGCTTATTCATAACAGTTTTGTTTTTCTTTCTCTGAAGATATGTTGACTTGGGCAAGGGTCAAGAGGAGAGTAGGAAGTAAAGAAGGCAGACTTTTTGGAATATAGAAATTATTTTTTTAAATCCCATAACTTTTGACCCAGAAATTACACTGTTGGATATGTACCCCCAACAAGGTAATTACCAAAAAAGAAAACTTCCACACACACTAAAATATTTATAGTAGCATTTTTGAAGAAGTAGCAAAGAATTGTAATCAAAGTAGATTTCTACCAATTAAATAAACAATAGGTAAACAAATTGTGGCACAGGAATACAATGAAATTTTACTTGGCTATCAAGGCCCAACCAATATAATGAATGCAGAAAAACTTAGAAGTATTTACATGAACTGACATAAAGTGAATTTTATGTAGTGCCAGGAAAATGATATACAAAGAACGATTAAAATTGAATATTATAGAAATGATAAAGAATAAGTTTAGCCCCAAATAAGAGATATGGAAAGACACCTCCTTTACATTTTCCTTCAGAAGATGGGTCCAAGGATATGGAATATTGTGTATAAGTCATTTTTTCTATGTGTTGATAGATTTTTGTGAATTATTTTTTTTCTCTTTTCTTTTTAAAAAATAGGTGTTACTGTAAGGGATGGCTCTCTGCAATAAGGCATTAGGATACAGAGGGAAATCTAGGGAATATAAATGCAAAAGATCAATTAATACTTTCAAAGGAAGCTATTGTAATTATTCTTTATCTGTTTTTTCTTTCTTAGGTAGCTGGTATGTTAAAAAGCAATCAAATAAATTAATAATCTTTGAGGTGTTAATTAGATGACTACTAATGGTTCAATGTGTTACCACTCCTAGGGTAATTATATTGTAAAGTGAACACTCCTACTAAACTAAAATTTAAAGCCAAATGTTAAAATGAAATATGAGAGAAATGTTTAGTTGGAAAGCAAAGGAGGGAAGAAGGGAGGGAAGGAGGGAAGAAGGAAGGAAAGAAGGAAGGAAGGAAGGAAGGAAGGAAGGAAGGAAGGAAGGAAGGAAGGAACATTTATCAAAATCTAAAATACTATACTTGGGTCTTGAAAGAGAAAAGTTTGGGGCAATTTTTTAAAAAACAGCATAGAAGAGCAATTTGTGGAACTCAATAGCCAAAGATCACTCTAAATAGAATTTATTTTTAAAGGGGTTTTAAATGAATTCAATAAATATAGGGTGGACTATTAACATATGGAATATGTTCTTAATCTTTTTTAAGTGACATCATAAACAAAACATCCTTCTATATCCCTGTTTGATACTAAATTAGGTAGATCATTGGGTCAATCCAGGATAGCTTTAAAAAATATATTACTGAGTAAAGAGTTACTAAATAAAAGAAAGACTGTTATTAGACTATTAGATCAGGTAATCCTGTAAACACAGATTCACTGAAGGAGCTGGAAGAATACTCTTTGTCAATGGTATCTTAATGTGGAAGCTGGGGGGTGGAGAAAGCATTAGAATGAGGAATGGAGTTAATAGTAGTAGGAAGCCATCCCCAGTTGCCCAAGGGTACTCCTAAAACCTTGAAGGGCTGGCAATATCCTGCCAGCTCTGGGATCTCAAGCTATTAATATGTAGTGATTTGGAAGAATCAGTACAGAATCTAAGTACAAAATACACAATGGATGGGGAGACAGGGAAGATCACTAAGAACTGAAGAAATTAAGAAAGGCCTCAAAAGAAAATATATTTGAGCTAAATTTCCAAAATAGAGCGGCATAATAGGGAAAGGATTCCAGGTACCAGAGGCAACCTGTGCAAAGGAAGACACAGGAGAGGGAATTTTCTGACAGGAAAGGCAAGTAGGCCAACTTGGTTCCAACACTAATGTATGGTATGTGGTGGTGAATAATGTTCAACTAAGGCTGGAAAAAAATGTGCCAGAATTAGATTGCAAAGGGATTTAAATGCCAACCAGGGGAGCATGTACTTTATCCTAAAGGCAATCATTTGAGAGCCACTAAAGGTTCATAAAAATGACATGGTCAGACCTGTGCTTTAGTAGAATCAATTTGGGAGCTATGTGGAAAATGGAATATAGGGGGAAGATCCTGGATGCAGAGACCAATTAGGAAGTTATTTCAATAGCCTTGGTGGGATGTAATCATTTTATCTAGCATTTCAAACAGAGGAAAAGAATACAGGGCTATACTAACATTTGGAAGATCATATAATAAAACAAGTGAGAACTGATGAGGGCCTGGATTGGAGTGGTTACTGGTAGAAAGTCAGGTTGTCTGAATCACAGAAGGATAATGTAGAGTTAGGCTGAGAAGATGAATTAGGCCAAGATAAGTGAAACAGGATTTTGTGTTCTTGCTCTTGATCACCTCATAAAATGCCATGAGTCCAACAATCTTTATGCAGATGACTCACAGATCACATAACCAGCTCGTTTCTTGTCCTGAGTTTCAATCCTGCATCACCAACTTAAAACTGGACATTTTAGATTAGAGGTCCCAGAGACATTTCACACTCAATATTTCTAAAATAGAACTTAATTGTCTTTTTCAAAAACAAAACAAAACAAAACAAAAGCAGTCCCTTTCAAACATCCTTGTTTTGTCAAAGGCAAATCCATTCGTCTAGGCTTTCAGGTTCATAACTTTGGCACCATTCTCAAATAATCATTCTAACTCACTCCACATACCCAATTAGTTGCCAAATCTTGCCATTTCTATCTCTCACATCTGATCACTTCACACAGCTGCCACTTAATTAAGACCCTCAACACCTCTACCTTAGATTATTGTAACAGCTCCTAAGTCAGCAGTTCTCAACCTGTGGGTCCCAACCCCTTTGGGGGTCACCTAAGACCATGGGAAAACACATATTTCTGATGGTCTTAGGAACAGAGACACCGCTCCTCTATCTGTCTCCAGGAGGGTCCGCCCACATGCAGATATGCCCACATACAAGTATTAAAGGGTCGTGGCATTAGGAAGTTTGAGAACCACTGTGGTAAGTGATTTCTCTGCCACAATTCTTTTCCCACTCTATTCTATCTAACACATAAGTACTAACTTCAGGGATTTGCTATTGCCTCAAGGAAAAAAAAATACATATTGTTCTGTTTAGCTTTTTAAGCCTTTCACAACCCAGCCTTAACCTCTCTTTCCAGTCACTCTCTAAATTACACCCCCCCCCATATTCTATAAATGAGCCAAACTAGCATTCTCTCTGTTCCTTGCATGAAATTCCATCTTTCTTCTCAGTTATCTTGCATTGCTTTATCCTCTATGACTAGAATATAATCCCCTTCTAACCTCTGCCTCATAGAATCTCTCTCTTCCTTAAAGATATTACTTTCTAAATGAAGCATTCCCTGATTCCAACCTCCCAAGTGCTAGAACACTTCCTTTTAAATTACTTTGCATCTAGCCACCTTAAATTTACTTGTTTCTCCATTAGAATGTGAATCCCCTTTGAGTTCTCAGTATTTGTATCTTTGACACTTAGCATAAGGTCAAAGGGAGATGTCTAATGAAATTTGCTGATTCATTGATGAAAGGGGATGCATATAAGGAAAGCTGAAGATGTGAAATAAACTTGGCAAGGGATTTCATATGGGGTGGTGGTGGTGGTGGTGGAACACAGGATAGGTGTATGTGTATGTGTGTGTGTGTGAGTAGAGGAAGAATCCAAAATGCCCATGAGATATCTGGGTAGAGATGGCAAGCCGGTAAAGGTATGGGTCAAGGTAAAATGTGGGCTACATAATACCATAATTAATGAACTTTAACTTTTTGAATAATCAAAGAATACAGAACAAAGAAATGATATCAACCTGGATAGAAGATTCTAGCAACATGATATGAGGACCAACTAACAAAGAGAAATTGATTTGCTGGGGAATAAGTGATGGAAAATTTGATGGGGAGTAATCATTTTAGCTAGCATTTCAAAAAGAAGAAAAGAATATACAGCCATATTCTGGTGTGAACCCTAAGATTGGAGAGATCCTTTTTTAAAGGGTTCTAAGAAAGAATTGATAAAATGCTTTAGAATAAAGTTCTATACATTAGCATGGGAAAGATGAGGAGATTAAAACAGTGAAGATACAAAAATAATTTTGAGGAGGAGAGAGTCACTAAATATATTGGTGTGGATATATAAGGAACACATCAAACAACTTAAATTTTTTAATTACTTAAGTAAATGGAAGAAATACATTATTCATGTTTGGAACGTGTTAGTAGAAAAGATAATATCACCTAAATTAATTTATAGATTTATTGTCACACTACATTTCCAAGAAAATAGCTAGATAAAAAAACAACAACATTGATAAGGAGGAATAAATAAAAGGTCTAGAATCTAAAGGAATTTTTTTTTTAAAGTAGGAATTAAAAGAAAGTAGTACTTCTGGATCAGAAGTTCTTTTAAAAACCAAAAATCAGAAATTTTTATGGTTAAACTATTCCTTCAAATGGAGTTTCTTAACACATTTCTCTGTCCTCTTAAATTCCCTTCACTATTTCTGAGAGGGAGAGTGGATAGAAATCTGTAATGGGAATGAGAATTTGCCCCTCAATAAGCTTAAGGGAATTTGAAGAACTTCTCTGCTTTGAAGATATACCCAGCCCCTTAATAGGCTGAATGTAATCACATGGGACCTGTCATGGGAGGAGTTTGCTGAAGGGTGGAGCAGAGCCCACAGGAATCTGGAAGTCAGAGCAGCTAGACAGTGGAAGAGAGAGAGGATGTTCAGGCAAGAAGACAGGCTTGTGAGTAAATGTTGGTTTGTCGGAAGGCTAGAGGATGCCGTGGCTCTCTGTGCAGTTATGGCTTATTAACTTCTTTGCTACCACGATGGAATCAGTTTACTGGTTTGGGGATTCAGTTTTTTTTGTGATTGAGCACTATGCCAGCATATTACAGTAACCATCAGTGCTGTGAACATTGCACTGACAATACATTTGGCAACAAGGATGGGATTGTGAAATGCTGGACCATTATTTGGAGGTAGAAGGGATTTAGAAGAAGAAATATCTATCACAGGATGAGATGATTGACCTTATTCCTGCCTAGCAGGAGAGTGGGCTAAAAGGTAAAGGGCTCTGTGAAAACTGGGAAGTGAGGTTACAGAAGGGAGAACCTAGAGATTTAGAAACACGTTTGCAAAGAATACCAATAAAAGCAGGGAGAGAACTGGATAAGTATGTAGAAGGGGCTAGGTTTTCCTAACAGGTTACCATATTATATGTAAAAGCAGAGACAGACTGTTATAAGAAAAATTCAGATAGAGAAAAAATTAGCTGTCTTGAATGAGAAGTTGGTTGTATTACAGTTTGGACTTTACTTTAGAAGAGCAAGCTGGAAGGTCTCAGGTGGTAGAAGAAAGGGCTGTGTGAATTTGGTTCAGAAAAAAACTAATAAGAGGAATGTGCATGCCTCCCTAACAAAGACTAAAACTAGACGCCATGATGACAACTGCCAGGAGAGTGCATAAGTAGAAAATGATACAACATTACATACCCAGGGTTTTACAAGGGCAGAAATTTTCCCATACTGAGAAGAAAGGAGAATGAGGGAGGCCAAAGAAAGGGAAATAACTGAGGATTTCATGCAAAAGAAGGTTACTGATATATTAAGCAGATTCACCCAAAGGATGGGAGAATCGTTGGTATCTTAGATGGTGAGAATCAGTGATGAAGGGGCTAGAGTATGGGTAGATAGGATGGACTGCTTGAAATTTATATTTGTCAGAAATTTGTCCAGCAAGTTTTTAGAGTTTTCCATATGGCAGGAGGTAACAATACAACCAATTTGTTAGCTTTAGCTGCCAATGGATGAAATAGAATGTATCTCACTGATTTTATGTGGCCTAATGGAGACAGACCCTGGTACTTACTTAGAGACTGCATGAGAAAGTTGAAAGAAGTAATGAAAACTGCTATCATGGTTGGAGATGCAGAAACATATGATATCTCCTTAGCAGTTTCTCATGGAAATATCATAGTGAAGATGGCTTCTCCTGCTTATGACCTCCTAATTCTGACTCTGCAAATTGGGGAACTAGGGCACCCTCTTTCAGAGGTGCTGGATAAGATTTCACAGCTAAGTGACTTGGGAGAATGGGGAAAAGATAAATTTCTCTGTGAGAGAAAAGTAAATGGCTAGCAGATTCAAAGTCAGAATAGATTGACAAGAAAAGAACTGTTTATTGCTCTATTTAGAACAGGAGTTATTTTGTAAGAATTGATGGTATTCCAACTAATGAACTTAATAAAATGTACTGAGAAAAGGGGCTTAATATTTAGATGGAAAGGCAAGTGACAACTGGCCCTATAGATCCTCCTAAACCATTGTATCCAAGTTCATCACACCTTCAGGAAGAAGAGGAAATTGGTCAAGCCCCAGTTCAGATTAAAGAAATACACAGACAAGATTACAGACTCCATATCAATCTGACTATATATTGGAAAAATGGATCAAATACTGTAACCAGGGCATTGATAGATACTGGGGTGGGGGCTTCCCTTATTTATGGGAACTCTAATAAGTTCAAGCATGGAACTTCTATTACCATCACAGGACTAGGAGGGGCTTAAATATCAGCTAGACAAGTTAAACTAATTATGAAAATTGGACAATTTACACCTAAGAAAGAATGTACTGTAGCTATTGTACCCATTCCTGAATACATCATTCAAACTGATATATTGAGAGGTACGACCCAGAATTTACCCAAAGGAAGATACCAACTGCAGTAAAGAAGATAGGAGTTAATACAGTTTTAAAGGGAAAAATAAAAATGGACCCAATCACTTTACCTGAACCTTCTGAAGTAATTACTCTAAAGCAGTATCATGTGTCAGGTGGGCAAGATGAAATTACCAGTACCATAAAAAAATATGTTGAAGCAGGAATGTTAGCCCCTACAACCACACAATGGAATAAACCTGTCTTACCAATATGAAAATCAGATGGGATGTGCAGAATGACAGGAAATTATAGACAACTGAATAAGGTGACTCCCCCTCTTGTATGCTGCTGGCGAGATACCGTCACCTTAATAGAAAGGATCCAGAAATATGATGGGATTTGGTATGCAGTTATTGATTTAGCCAATGCTTCCTTTACTATCCCAGTATACTCTAAACAATGGGACCGGTTTGCTTTCACTTGGCAGGGAAGACAATATACTTTTACCCACTTGACACAAGAATATCTGTATAGCCCTATTGTTTGTCATAGGATTGTGGCTGAACATTTGGATGAATTAGAGCTACCTGGCATACAATTTACACACTATATAGATGATATTATGATACAGGGAAAAAATGTAAATTAAGTGGAGAAGAGTGTGATGTTTTTAATTGAGCACATGAAACACAAAGGGTGGGAAATTAACCCTGCAAAGATTCAAGGGCCAGCTCAAAATGTAAAATTTTGGGATACATAGAGAAATAAGGGGCTGCAAGAGATTCTTCTGCAAGCCTGACAAAAGATTCAGGAAGCCAAGGCTGCTATACAATTGGCCCTAGATTTATGGCCTATGCAAAATGGTCTGGTGGAATTAGAAGTGACTGTACTGGATGAATGTGCAAATTGAAGTTTATGGCCAAAAACAACAAAGTCGAAAAGGTACCCTTAGGATTTTGATCTAGGAAACTCCCTTCATCTGGAGTTCAATATACCCCTTTTGAAAAGCAGTTATTAGCTGCATATTGGGCTTTGGTAGAGACTGAACAGCTGACTCTGGGCCATGAAGTAATATTAAGGCCTAGAATCCTGATTATGCCCTTGGCTTCTTCAAAACTCTAGTCCCCAGTCCAATTCGTTTTCTTCTGAGTAACTTCATATAAGAGTTTCAAAATCTGTCCCACATGCGGTATATGATGTTGTCAATATCCAAGAAATTCTAAACAATGGGACCAGTTTGCTTTCACTTGGCAGGAAAGACAATATACTTTTACCCACTGGCCACAAGGATATCTGTATAGCCCTACTGTTTGTCATAGGATTGTGGCTGAACATTTGAATGAATTAGAGCTACCTGGCATACAGCTTACCACTACACAGATGATGATATGATACAGGGAAAATGTAAAAGAAGTGAAGAGTGTGATGCTTTTAATTGAGCATATGAAAAGCAAAGGGTGGGAAATTAACCCTGCAAAGATTCAAGGACCAGCTCAAAATGTAAAAGTTTGGGGTACAGAACAGAATAAGGGGCTGCAAGAGATTCTTCCTCAAGCCTGACAAAAGATTCAGGATTTTTCTATCCCTACCAATAAGAAAGAGACCCAAAAGTTTATAGGATTGTCTGGATATTGGCAACATCATATACCGCATCTGGGACAGATGTTGAAAACCTTATACAAAGTTACTCAGAAGAAATATGATTTTGATTGGGGACTTGAGCAGGGAAAAGCTTTTGAAGAAGCCAAAGCTGTTATACAATTGGCCCTAGATTTATGGCCTATGCAAAATGGCCTGGTAGAATTACAAGTGATTGTATAGGATGAAAATGCAAACTGGAGTTCACCAGAAAAACAATAAAGTCTAAATGTACTCTTAGGATTTTGGTCTAGAAAACTTTCTTCATCTGGAGTTCAATATAAGCCTTTTGAAAAGCAGTGTAATGAAAATGGAAATTTGAAGATCTTCCCTGTCCCATAATAGACCTAGGGGGGAGTTTGAAGACCTCCCCTGCTTTGAAAGTAAACTCTGCCCCCTAATAGGCTGAATGTAGTCACATGGAGCCTGTGGTGGGAGGAGTTTTGCTGAAGGGAAGCAGAGCCCAGAGGAAGCTGGTTGAGAGCTAGCCAGAGAGGTGGGGGAGAGACAACAGACGCTGAGGTCCTTTCTTAAACTAAACTGCCAAGCATTCAAACTGCTTCAGAGAGCACAACTCCGACAGGCTGGCCACGTTGTTTGAATGCAAAATGTATACTTGCCAAAAAGACTATTTTATGGAGAACTCACACAGGGCCAGCATTCACATTGTGATCAGAAGAAGCAATACAAGGACACTCTCAGGGTCTCTCTCAAGAACTTTAGAACTGATTGTATGACATGTCAGACACTGGCACAGGACTGCACAGGATGGCTTGCCCACATCAGAGAAGGTGCTATGTTCTATGAGCAAGGCAGAATTGAAACGGCTCAAAGGAAACACAGGATACACAAATTTAGAATATCCACTCTGAATGTTCACGCAGACTATTTGTACCTGACCTGTGGTAGAGCACTCTGAACTCGTATTGGTTTAATCAGTCACAGTCAGACACAGAAACTTGACTTTAGCCTAGTGATGCCATTTTGGTCCTCTTTGAAAATGAAGGACAACAACCAACCAAGTTATCATTGCAATTTGATTAAATTTTCTTTCAGTATTCAGATTTTATGCTGTTCAGTGCATATGTAAAGTGTCTCAAAAGTCAAAGTACAGTTTTAAACTTTATACTTTTGGGGACACTCTGTATTTGGTATTGTTACTGTTTCATTATCTCTAGTGCCTTGAGCATAACGTGTCTATTTAGCTCCTCTCTTCTGAACACGTTTATTGTTACTATTTCACTGTTTGGAATTATGATTGTCACTTCTGCCTGAATTTTTTATTTTGCCAAACAATTCTCCTCTGATCTCTATTTTAATTCTCTATAGTTCTTTAAGTTACTAGCTATGTGACCCTTAGCAAGTCATTTAATGTATGTGTCTCAGTTTGTTCATTTGTATAATAATAGCAACTACCTTATAGGGTTATTGTGAGGATAAAATTAGATGCAAATATTAAAGAGATATAAAAATGCTATTATTACAATATATCATATTATATTGTATATATATGTTATTTAATACCATATTATCTCAGATTACTCATTCTGTTCTCTAATATTTCAAATTATAATGAATTTTATTTTTTGATTCATTCTCTCATCTTCAACTATTGTGTAAGCAAGTTCATCCCATTTAAATTCATGGTTGTAATTGTTAGGTTTCTGTTTTCCTCCATCATATATACTCCTTTAGTATTTTCTCTTTTCCCTAGCCACTTTATTAAGAAAAATAGAGTTGGGGGGGGGGGGGGGAGGTGAGCTAGGTGGTGCAGTTAATAGAGCACTGACCCTGGAGTCAGGACCTGAGTTCAAATCAGGCCTCAGACACTTAACACTTTACTAGCCATGTGACCCTGGGTAAGTCACTTAATCCCAATTGCTCAGCCTTCCCCCCACAAAAAAAAAAAAGTTGGGGGCAAAAAAGGAAAAGAGATTAAAAGTAATAGCCTAAAATTGAATGCAACTTCTTAGATGGTGGAATAAATGCTTTCTGTAACCCTCAACAACCCAAAAACCTCAGAAAGAAAGTTATATGACCTAGTAAAGCTGAATCCACAAGAAAAAGAAACATGGCACAATATAACAACCTCATGAAATAACATCAGAGAACTTAAATGCTTAGATCTCCCAGTATAAAGAAAATTCACCTCTATTGCTTCCTTATAGAAGTAGGAGAATAGTAGTGTAAAAACCTGCAATAAATAGACTCATGTGCAGTATTTTTTATTTTTTGGTGAACTGCTTCCCCCCCTTATTTGTTATATGAGATAGCTCTCTGGCTAGGTTGAGGTAAAAGGAATGTATTCCAAACTGAAGGTGATGTAAAACCAAAAGGTTTTAAATTAGATTTTGGGGGGCCAAATTACTGATTTCTATAAGATACCACCTTTGGTCCAAGCTTTCCCCTCTAGCTGGCACCTGTAAGTGTGTTTTGAGAATCCTCACTGAGAGACATGTACATCTTGACACAATAGTCTAGTCACCTCTTAGTAGATGATGAATTAAAATCAAAGAGTAATTAGTCCTAAACTTCAATCCTAAGCTTATCTATGAGCTGTATCATTGCGAATTAGCCTCCCCACATCTCCACATCATAGATCAAAATAGAAAAAGACTACTTATTTGTAAGAAATGGGGCTCTTTCTATATAAATGCCCCTTAGTTCCTATTAACCAACTTGACCAGTGAAAAGTACCATGACATAGTGGTCACAGTGCTGGACTTGGAAAAATCTGGATTCAAATTTCACCTCTGCCCTTATTGTATAATATTGTATAATATTTGGCAAAGAACTTAACCTGACTCAGTATTACCATCTATAAAATGTCAGAGTTGGTTTAGAGGGTTTATAAGATATTTTCTAGCTCTATTATCTTTCAACTAAGCACCAAACAACCCTTCCAAGCAGGTACAGACAATGGGGGTTACCTATTGTTTTGGAGATGTGTAGCCTCAACAAAAGCCAAAGAGAAATGTAATGGTCTGTTGCCCTCTAACACATGATCTCCATCACCTCAGGACCCACTTTGTCTTGCTATACTGTATTTCACTGCATAATCATCACCACTGCATAATCTTCATACTTTTTTTTGATCCAAAAACTGGTTTATGACCTTTTATCAAGTAATCATGACATGGTATAATTCTGTTCATCATAGCACTTAAAAGGTAAATTGAGCAGCAATATATTCACCAGTGGCATATGGATAGGCATTTATCTCTTGCACACTGTGACCCTTGAACCTAGAATTTTCAGTGAATGTGCATTATGAGTATATCTCTAAAAGTCAACTTGCATGGTTTGTTTAGAGTACTGCAGTACTAAAAGGTATTGTCACTCAACCCAATGAAGAGCCGTAGGTCCAAGGGAAGCAGGCAAGCAGGTGAAGCTGACATGAGTAAGTCATGTGATATGGCAAGACTTGCATCTTTCTAATTTTAACATATATTCATGAGTATTCTGTGCATCCTACTCTTGCACCAAATATAGTAATAAATGACTTTAAGTAATACTGGCACAATCTTTTAAAAAGTTTCACATAATGCACCCCACTATTTTGCAAAAAAATTGGCATAAAATCTGTGATGATTATATGGTATCCTTCAAATAACTCTAACTGAATATATGTGGTCTATGTTAGCTTCTTATTACTTTTGGTGGTATAATCTTGATGCTTAATATGAGATCATTTGATTTCTGGATAAAACAAGTATAATTGATCACTTTGCTAGTCATAGGTCATTTAGCCTCCATCTACAATAGGCTAAAATCCAGAATTACTATGATGATCCATTTGAGCAAAACTCATGGCTATAGTGACTAGTTCTAGAGATGTTTTATCACCACCTATAGGTAGATGACTCTGTGTGAGACCATGGAGAACTCACACAAGGCAAACATTCACATGAACATTGGAAGAAGCAGTATAATGGTACTCTCAAGGTCTCTGAAGAACTCTGGAATCAATTGTAAGACACGAAAGACACTGACACAGAACCACTTATCATAGTGTGCCCACATCAAAGAAGGTGCTGGGCTTGCTAAGCAAAGCAGAATCGCAGTAGCACAAAGGAAACACGAGATGTGCAAATCTAGAGCCATCTCCACGCCAAATGTTCAAATGGACTATTTATGCCCACTCTGTGGCAGAGCCTTCCAAGCTTACATTGCATTGGTCAGCAGCAGTCAAATGCCCTGTACCTAGATCCCAATATCATGATGCCATTGGTCCTTTTCAAGTACAAAGCACAAACAATAGATAGATGTCTA
Organism: Pseudochirops corinnae; assembly: GCA_028646515.1. Lineage (NCBI taxonomy): Eukaryota > Metazoa > Chordata > Mammalia > Diprotodontia > Pseudocheiridae > Pseudochirops > Pseudochirops corinnae. The sequence continues at coordinate 237,516,457 of CM053587.1, read as the reverse complement.
TATAATAGGTTTTAACACTTTACATTTCATAGTAATAAACCTTACTGCTGCAAAAAAGTACCTCCCATAATTTTTTACCTCACTCGTAGCTTGCTTACAACATGTTTAGATATATAGATATAATCAGCATAAGACAAGTTTGAAAATCTGAAAAAAAATTAATGAAGAATGAGCTAAATCTTATAAGCAATGTTCATTTTTATAAACCTTATTGTAAATAAGGCTACAATTAAACATCGGAACCATTGTAAATGACTAGAAGAAAACAATGCATTTATTTAACATGATTAGCTATCACAAAATCCTACCCCCCCCCCCACATACACACTAAAATACAAAAGCGATACTTATTTTTGTTTTAATGTTTTTTAATGCGCAGATTGTTGTGGCATCTGGGCATATGACATACTTGAAAACAACACATTAAATTTATACTGCTCAGAATAGAGAAAAAGCTGCCTTGAATGCACCTTCCACAACACTCACCATTAGGAAAATTTTCATTAGCAGTATGAATCCCATGGATTAAGAAACAATTTAATAAAATCATAAATTTGCACTATGAACTAGGGCTGGGGACCCCAACTGCTTGAAGCCTCATCATATGAGATTTAACACATAATAGATGATAAATAAATGAATACAAAAATATTTGGATTTATAAATTTGAAATTCAGAAGGAAATTTCCAACAGCTAATACCTCACTCTAGACAAGAAAATTCTACTTCATGATCTACAGAGCTTAACACTAGGACTGTTAGAAAATGTACTCTTGATAATTCCTGCCATTACCTGTGCAAAAGAAAAAAATAAGCAAATAGGCATAGTGATGCTAAATAATGGTATAATTTGGTTTTCTCTGATCGAAAAAAATATTTAATAATGCAATGTCCAAATTCCTCTAAAAATAAGACCAAGAGATCATACATTTAGCTGGGTAAGGAAACATCAGGGGTCCTTAACCTTTTTAGTGTCATAGGTCCCCTTTGGCAGGCTAGCGAAGCCCATGCATCTTTTCTCTGAATGTTGGTTTGTTGCCTACATTAATAATTGAAGGAAATGCTAAATCTCAGCTAAACGTTAGTAAAAATAAGGTGTAGCTTTTCTCATTTAAGGTCACAGACCTGAAATTTAGAAAGGCCATAGGATCACAGATTCAGAAACTTTAGTGGAAGGGCACATAAAATTCATCTAGAAGATCAACTATTTCATTTTACAGATCAGAAAACAGGGGCCAATAGAATTTAATGATGTGTACACAAGCTCATATGGAGCAGTCAGGATTTGACTTAATATCTTCAACTCCAAATGCAGAGGAATTTGCATTCTGCACCATGAATTTTAACATATAAATTAAGCATTTAATGATTAGGGAATAACTAACTTCAAGGTTACAGATATTTGTCTATCTCTTCCCTACCATAACCTTGCAGAGAGAGAGAGAGAGAGAGAGAGAGAGAGAGAGAGAGAGAGAGAGAGAGAGAGAGAGATTTAGCTCAGCCAAAGAAGTAAAGAATGGATGGAAAAGTGGAGTTAGGAAGTCTATATATGTGGCTGCACAGGGTGTGAAGTAAAGATGATTAAAACCCTGCTCTGATAGCTGTCTCAGAATTTATAACAGGCAAGGACTAAGCTAGCAAAAAGTAAATTTTGGGAACAAAGGAGGGTAAGGCACATACCTGGGATTGTAACTGAGATGAAAGGGAGAGGAGTCAAAAAGAGAAGAAAAGGGAATATATATAAACAAAAGGCTAAAATCACTAAAGATTTAAAACGTTATCAAAGAGACATGTTGGAAAGATTTTTCTCCCAAGTAATTGTCTCTTCTAATTTTACTTGCATTGATTTTATTTATTTGTGTGTACAAGGTTTTATTTTAAGTAATCAAAGTGTTACATTTAATTCTTGCAATCTTTCCAATGTTTGGTCAAAAATTCTTCCTCTAATCACAGTTGTAAAAGTAATCTCTTTGTTCTTCTAATTCCCTTATGATGTGACCTATTATATCTTGGACATCCAAAACTACTTGGAGTGTATTGTATGTGGAATGAACTATTAGACTAACGTTTTTCTGCCAGAATATTTTCCAATTTCCCTACAAGCTTTTGTAGAAAATGATGTCATGGGGGTAGCTATGTAGTGCAGTGAATAGAGAGCATCAGCCCTGAAGTCAGGAGGACCGGAGTTCAAATCTGGCCTCAGACACTTAACACTTACTAGCCGTGTGACCATGGGCAAGTCACTTAACCCCAGTTGCCCTTCCTTCTCCCTCCAAAAAGAAAAAGGAAAAAAAAAAGACTTCATGTTGAAGTAAATGAAGTCTTTCAATTCATTGAAAAATATGCTATTACGTTTATTTGTTTCTGGATCTTGTGTTCCTAATCTATCCCACAGGTTCAATGACCAACTTTACTATTTTTTAACCAGACCCAAATATTTTCTGATTGCTGCCTTATGGTGTAATCTGCAGCCTGGTACTGTAAGACCTATTTTGCCACTTTTCTCCCCATTATTTCTCTTCAGTTTCTTGATCTTCTGTTTCTCTAGATGGATTTTGTTACTTTTGTCTATGTTCATAAAGTGCTCTATGCTAGTTTCACTATTATGACAGAATAATCACATTCTAAAAAGACAATATTCTCATTTTTATTATGTTTATATGAGTATTTGTCTTTATTTCTATAAAGAGTGTTATGGGTTTATTTTGAATGATATTCAATGTCTCTTCCCACTTTGTTGTTATTATTTTTACTACTCAACAAGGTTAATGATTTATATAGGTTTATATCCTCCTAATTTGCTGAACTTGATTTTTTCCACTGATTTTTAGTTGAATCTTTGGGGTTATTGATGGAGACCATTATACCATCTATAAAAGTGATCATTTTATTTCTTGGTTGTCTATTTATTGCTTTGATTTCCTTTTTCTTGTCTCATTAATATAGGTGGTATTTCTAAAGCCATCTCAAATAACAGTGGTGATAATTACCATCTTTGCTTTATTCCTGATCTTACTGGAAAGGCCTCTAAAATATTTATATTAAAGATGCTAACTCTTGGATTTTGATTGCTGTTGTTCATTGCATTAAGTAAAAGTTCATTTATTCCTAGGTTTTTACAGAAATGAGTGTAGTTTTTTTTCTATATCTCTTGAGGTACATCACATGATTTTGTTGTTTTACTATTAATTTTTGTTATTTATTATTAATGTGGAAAATCAAATAGCTTTCCTAATATTCAACTGCACTTCTGGCAAAAATCAAACCTAGTTTTGATGTATAATCACTGTAGACTTTTTGTTAAACTGTGTTCAATATATTGGCATGGATATTTATATTTAATTTTCTATTTGTTTTGCCGTGATTTCAAATACCCTTCCTCTCTTGATTATCCTATCTTTCTTTTATTCGCAGACAGCTTTAATTGCTTTCTCCCCCACTAAACTTTGAGCTCTGGAGAACAAGTATTGTTTTTTTGCCCTCCTTTGCATCCCCAAAGCTTAGCACAATTAGCTTAATACAGCTTAGTCTACACATAGTAGGCACTTAATAAATGTTAGTTCATTGACTATGTTTTCTTTGACATGGATCTCTTTATTAAATCTATTTTGAATATTTCCTTATCTTGATTGAGTACTACCCCTGACTTTTCTGATTCACCTGAAGATTAATATATATTTGCTTCACCTTCTCATTTTAACACTAAAAGAATTTTATTAAAGGGGTATTTCTTGCAAAAAATCTTGTTGGATTCTGCTTTCTAATGTATTCCATTAACACCTTACATTTTCATGGGTGCACTAGAGATCTATAATTGAAGTGATCCAATTCCATTCCCCTTCCCTTCCTTCTCTCCTCTCTCTTCTAATTCAAATTTGCTTTGCTTGTAATTGCTCCCTACCCAACTCAATCTTCCCTCTTAAACCTCTCTCTGGTATCCTTATCTACACCTATTTCTCTGCTCATTTAAATGTAGTAACATAATAAACTCTGCATGTGTGTGTGTGTGTGTGTGTGTGTGTGTGTGTGTTGTGTGTGTGTATGCTGTGTGTGTGTGTACAAGCTTCCCTTGACAGGTTCAAGTAATTAAGAGGTTACTTACCCCATCCTCAATATTTGCATACACTTCTTCTTGTGCACCTTAAATACAGATATAAATTCCACTCTATTCCTTAAGACTTCATCATTGAATTCCATTTTTTCTTCCCTTTCCTGTCCTTTCTTCAGACCAGGAAAACAGTACGAAACTGCCCTCAGACCCTGTGACCTATTAAATGGAGATTTGTCTTTCTCCTCCATTAAAAGGAACTTATTTAGCGCCTTCCAACTGCTTAAACCAATTTGCCTTTCTAGTTTGCTGTCAATGTTTCTACTCTGATCTTTTCATGATGAATACTTGAAAGTCCTCTAAGGGCCCTAGAAGTAGCATACAATTACTAACTGTATGTACACAAAACTCATTCACTACTCAGGCAAATAATCTGATTTCCATTCCCATCATTTTGCTGAAGCAGTTCTGTCCATGGTCACTAATAATATTCTAATCACCAAATTCAACACCCTTTTTTTCTGTTCTCATCCTACTTGGCTTCCCTGTGGAATATGATATAAACTATGCTATCCTTGATACTTCTCTTCCTGTGACTTCTATCATTAAATTCATGTAGTTCATCTCCTATCCCTTGAAAGCGTTTCCTCTATATTTCTGACTCCTAATTGAGTTGCTAAGATCGAATAAAATGCAGAAGTTTGTAAAATGCTTTGCAAAACTTAATACTCATGGAGAGGATTCTGGAAAGATGGCAGAGTACGTCAGAAAATTTCTGCTCTCCAAATTTTCTCCACAAAATAAGGCAGAACATTGCCTCAGAGCAGCAGAAATAAACATATGTAAAGCAGTTGTCCTTCTAAAACAATCTGAGAAAACTCCAGGAAAGACCAAACCTCCAGGGGAGGAGTTTTGACCTGAGTGAAGTGCAAACACTTCCAGGCCAGACTCTGCAGAATCAATAAACAACAAGTCTTGGGGGCAGCTGGGGTTGGGAGGCTGCCTTAGCCTTAGAAACTTTCATCTAGAAGATAGTGTGGGGGTCTGACAGTTAAGTAGGAGAAGACTGAAGGAACCTTCCATTGTGGTGGGACACCAAGCACAGCTTTGCTGACCAAACACATCCCAGCTGTGACTGTGGGGAGAAGGAGCTAGCACACATCTTGTGAGTGCAGCAGTGAGGGGCAAGGACCTTGTTGGCTACAGGCACTTGCAGGAAGGCAAAGTCCCTCATTTCAGTTCCAGGGAAGAGGGGACGCTATATTTTGCAGCCACTAGAGGGAGCACAGAGAGTCAGATCATTTGTGAGACAGTATGGATGGGTACCCTAGCGGTGGCTTAGAACTGAAGAGGCGAACCTAAGGTTGAGCCCCAACAGAGATGTCAGAAAAAAATAGTAAGAAGGACCTGAGGCTTGGAACATCATTCCCTGTATCTTGGGACTGCAATTTGATTATGCTAATAGCAGCTAAAACAATTAAAAAAACAAACAAACAAATAAAAATAAGTAAGAAAGGGGGAAAGAACTCAACCACATATAGTTACTATGGGGAAAAAGAAGGTCTGGGTTCATGTTCAGAGGAAGAAAATGGAGCTAAAAAAGTAGCCACTCCCTTTTGAATGAGAAATGTCAAATGGTCCCAAGCACTAAAAGAATCCTTGGAAGAACTTTAAAAGAACATTAAAAAAATCAAATAAGCGACAGTTTCAGGGGGCAGAGCCAACATGGTGGAGTAAAAGCAGGTATTTCCTTGAGTTCTCCCCCAAACCCCTCTAAATATCTATAAAAAGTTACTCTAAACAAATTCTAGAACAGAAGAATTCACAAAATGACAGTGATATAAATTTCCAGCCTAAGACAACCTGGAAGGTAGTTAGTAAAGGTCTGATACACCAGCCTGAGAGGAGATTACAGTCCATCATGGGCCACACTTGCATAGACAGGCTAGAGCAGGCCTCAGGGGACTGAATGACTGCCAGCCGTGGTGATTTCCAGACTTCTCAACACACAAATGCCAAAAACAATTTTGAAAGTCAGTAGGAAAGGTCTGTGGGACCTGGGTGAGAGAAGAACACAGTCTAGCCCCAGCCCCAGAGCAGAGAGAGCACCTTGGTTAGGCCCCATCCCTGGGGTGGCGAAGGTGGTAGCAACAGCAGCAGCAGTTGCTTCCAGAGCACTCAGTCCACAGATGGTGGGAGGATTGAGTGTGATGGTAATTAATTTAATTTTAAAGACCCCTTTTACGTTATGTCAAGTAAGCAGGTACTTAGTCCTTAGTAACTATTCAAGCCTCTGTGAAGGAAACAGAAGGTGAGAAAGGTCTCCTGTTGCTGACATAAACAGGAAGGGGTTGATTGAAATAGGAAGCCAATGTGTGTGTGTGTGTGTGTGTGTGTGTGTGTGTGTGTGTGTGTATAAAAAAAGCCCCAGGGAGGCACAGGCAGAATTTTCTCCTGACAAGCTCCTGGTGGAAGAAGCAGAATTTTCTCCTGACAAGATCCTGGTAGAAGAAGCTGTTCTGATGGAGAGCAGAACAGAGAGGGGGAGAGGGAGGGAGAGAGAGAGAATGTTTCTCTCAGTGAGCATCAGGAAGCTGACGGAGAACTGAGAGAGGATTTTCTTGAGACTAGAATCTGGTGAAGGCTGAAGTTGCTGCCAAGAGGGCCACCTGGAAGGCCAAAGTTGTTGCTGCCACCTGGAAGGCTGAGATTTCTTCTGGGTCCTAGGGCCAGCCGAACTGCCAGAGGGCTGAAGAAGCATGACCAGGATGCTAAGACTTTGTTTCTTTGTGGCTTGGTTGATCCTTGAGTTCCTGGGAACAGAAGTTGTGAAGGTTTTGAGATGTTCTGGACCCTGTGAACTTCAGTGTGTAGCAAGAACTGCCCAGAGGACTGGAAGAGAACCTGGGAGCTGTCTGCCTCTGAATCCAGGTGACTGCTTGGTGGATTCGGGTAGGAGCTGGGACCATGGAAGGGGATCCAGGGAATCTGAGACACCACCCCAAGTCAAGATGAAGAAATGGCCTCTTTTTGGATACTGAATGCTGTGATGAAATTGAAGTTTACTAGAGACCTATGGGTGGAGGGTTTGTGTATTTTCTAACAATTGTATTTAGTGATTAGCATACACTAGTAACTGATTGCTAAATAAGTTACTGATTAAGTTAATCTAGTTGCCCCAAGAGTAGAAGACTGATTTGTATTCTGAAGATGACTGGATGACTAAGTAAGAAGGCAAACCTCCTTAGGGATACCAGATGACTGTTCTTTTGTTCTTTGTTCTAAATACTGTGACCACTTTGGTGAAAACTATGTGGCCATTTTGATGATAAGCTGTTGTGAACCCTATATTGTAATTTTCTGCGATAAGATGTAATGTAAATATTGTATCTTGATTTGTTGTGAATGTTTTCCTTTGATTTGTTCCTGAATAGAGTGTTTACTGTACTGTGTAATCAGAAACTTAAAAGCTGTTCACAGCAGCATTCTTTTGGGAAACTGCTCGTGCATGGAATTACATTGAGAAACTGATCAGAGGGGGATAGCAGGGACTTCTGCTGGCATTCTATTGCTTTGCCCATGCTTGGATCTGGGTGACAGTCCTGAGTGGCAGTCCTGGAGCAAGGAAAAGTTCTGGCATAGCAGAGCTTGTGGCAGCAGTGGAGAAGGAATCCCCCTCACAGTTCCAAGGCAGAAAAGCATGCTTGTAGTCATTCACAGACCAGAACACAGACCAGGAGAGAAGTAATCATCTCTCCTTTGAGCATATCACCTTGGAAGAACTGAACATTTGCAGGTCCCTAGAAGTATCTCTGAAAACAGCTATACAAAATCCCTGAAGCATGGGACTGTACACCCCCTACCCCAACATACAAATAGTGGAAGCAGAATCCTACCTTAACAAAGAGTTTAAAAGTTAAGTAATTGCCTAGGAAAATGAGAAAAGACCATAAAAAAATCTTAGACTATAAAATCTTACTTTGGTGACAAAGATCAAAACATACAACCAGAAGAAGACAACAAAGTCAAAGCCCCTACATCCAAAGTTTCCAAGAAAAATATGAATTGGTCTCAGGCTATGGAAGAGCTCAAAAAGGATTGTGAAAGTCAAGTAAGAGAAATAGAGGAAAAATTGGGAAGAGAAATGAGAATGATGCAAGAAAATCATGAAAAATGAGTCAACAGTTTGCTGAAAAAGACCCCCCCCACACAAATACTGAAGAAAAAAATACCTTAAAAAATAAACTAATCCAAATGGAAAAAGAGGTCCAAAAAGTCAATGAGGAGAAGAAGAATGCCTTATAAAGTAGAATTGGCCAAATGGAAAAGGAGATCCAAAAGTTTACTGAAAAAACTAGTTCATTAA
>CM053587.1:237496757-237507943 GCA_028646515.1 Pseudochirops corinnae | reverse complement strand
AGAGATCCCAAAAAGAAAAATAGGAAAATTGTAGTCAAGTTGCAGAGTTCCCAGGGCAAGGAGAAAATATTGCAACCAACCAGAAAGAAAGAATTCAAGAATTGTGGAAATACAATCAGGATAACACAAGACATAGCAGCTTCTACATTAAGGGTTCAAAGAGCTTGGAATATGGTATTCTGGAAGTCAGAGGTATTAAAATTAAACTCAAGAATCACCTATCCAGTAAAACTGAGCAAAATCCTTCAGGGGGAAAAATGGACATTCAATGAAATAGAAGACTTTCAAACATTCTTGATGAAGGGACCAGAGCTGAATAGAAAATTTGACTTTCAAATACAAGACTCAAGAGAAATATGAAAAGGCAAACAGGAAAGAGAAATCATAAGGGACTTATTAAAGTTGAACTGTTTATATTCCTATATGGAAAGTTGATATTTGTAACTCATGAGACCTTTCTCAGTATTAGGGTAGTTAGAGGGAATACATACATATATACATACATACATATACATATATATATGTATATATATATACATACATATACACACACAGAGAGAGACAGAGAAACAGAGGGCACAGGGTGAGTGAATATGAAGAGATGATATCTAAAAAAATAAAATTAAGGGGTAAGAGGGGAATATATTGGGAGAAGAAGAAAGGGGAAGGTAGAATGGCATAAATTATGTCACATAAAAGAGGCAAAAAAAAAAAAGCTTTTACAGTGGAGGGGAACAGAAGGGAGATGAGAGGGAATGAGCTAGCCTTACTTTCATTGGATTTAGCTTGAGGAGGGAATAACATACATACTTAATTGGGTATGGAAATCTTACCTTACAGGAAAGTAGGGTGGAAGGAAATAAGAGAGGAAGGAATGATGAAAGGGAGGACAAATGGGGTGAGGGGGGTAATCAGAAGCAAATGTTTTTAGGAGTGACAGGGTCAAAGGAGAGAACAGAATAAATGGGGGGGGGATAAGATAGAGCAAAATATAGTTAGTCTTCCACAGCATGACAATTATGGAGGTGTTTTGCATGATAGCGCATGTATGGCCTATATTGATTTGTTTGCCTTGTCAATGAGAATGCGTGGGGAAGGAGGGAAGGAGAAAATGTGGAACTAAAAGTTTTAAAATCAAATGTTCAAAATTGTTTTTACATGCAACTGGGAAATACGATATACAGGCAATGATGTACAGAAACCTATCTTGTCCTATCAGAAAACAGAAGGGAAAGGGATAAGAGAAGGGAAGGGGTGGGGGGGTTGTTAGAATGTAGGGTAGATTGGGTAAAGGATTAATCAGAATGCACAATATCTTGGAGTAGGAGGAGGGGAGGATGGTGAGAAAATTTGGAACTCAAAATCTTGTGGAAGTGAATGTTGAAAACTAAAAATAAATTAAGAAAAAATCAAATAAGAGAGATTGAGGAAAAATTTTTAAAAATAGAGCAATTCAGAAAATCAAGTAAATTATGAAAAGAATGTAAACCAACTGGAAATAGAGAATCAAAAACTTAAGGAAAAAAAAATTCCTTGAAAACTAGAATTGGATAAGGGGCAGATAATGACATTCTAGGACACCAAGAAATCATAAAACAAAATCAAAAGATTGAATAAATAGGAAAGTATATTAAACAACCAATCTGGAGAACAGATCAAGGAAAAATAATATTAGTCAGACTAATTGAAAATTACAATAAAAAAGAATATTGATATAATATTACAAGAAATTATCGAGGAAAACTGCCCTGAAATTCTAGAACAAGAAGGCAAAGCAGAAATAGAAAAAAATCCACCAATCACTGCCTAAAAGAGATTCCAGGAGGAAAACTTACAGGAATACCATAGTCAAGTTCCAAAGCTCCCGGTTTAAGGAGAAAATATTGGAAGCAAGAAAGAAAACAATTAAATATCATGAAGCTACAATAAGGATTACACAAGACCTAGTAGCTACTACATTGAAGAACTGTAGGGTTTGGAATACTATATTCCATAGAGCAAAAGAACTGAGGTTACAACCAATGGTAACTTAGTAGAGTAAAATCCTGAATGAAAAAAAAAGAATGGACATTTAACGAACTAAAAGGCTTTCAGGTTTTTGTTATAAAAACCCCAGAACTTAAGAGAAATTCAACATATAACATCCAGGAGAAAAATAAGGTAAACATTAAAGACCAATTATAAGGCACTTAATAAGGTCAAATTGTTTACTTTATATATGTGAAAATATTAAGTACTCTTATGATTTTCATCATTATTTGGATAGTTGGAAAGGTGTGGGGTAACCTGAGTATAATGGGATGATTCTAAAAAAATAAAACTGTAGGGAGATAAAAAGGAGTAGTTATCTCCTACAAATAAGGCATAAAAGGAAAAACTGATACAGAAGAAGCTAGTTTGGAGGAGGGTACGTAGTCCTGAAACCTTACTCTCATCAGGATTGGTTAAATAAGAACAACATATATATCTACAAGGGTATAAAAGTCTTCTAAATTCAGAAAGAAATAAGAGGGCAAGGGGATATGATTGGGGGAGAGGATAAGGGAGGGACTCTTAGAAGGGTGGGTAAATTAAGGAATAGGAGGTCAAGGTAGTGGGTGGAAGCAAATCAAAGGAGTGAGGAGGGACAGAGTAAATAAAGTGAGAATGACAGTGAGGACAATAGGAAGGAGGAAAATACACAAGTAATTTTAACTAAAAATGTGAATAGGACAAGTTTACCCATAAAACAGAAACAGAAGATTAAAAAGTTGAATTCAACAATATGTTACTTTCAGAAAACATTATAAAAATGAGAGACAAAGACAAAATACGGGGCAGGAGCAGAATTTATTATGTTAAAAAAGAGCAGAGATAGTAATCATGATCTAAGAAAAAGTTAAATTTAAAATAGATTTGTAATCAAAAGTGAAAAATAGAAAGTACACTCCATCAGCAATATTATTCAATATTGTTTTAGACCATTTAAAATACTTAGTGTAAAACACTTGAGTCTATACCTGCCAAAACAGACACAGGAACTATATGAACATAAATATAAAATACTTTTTATACAAATAAATTCAGATCTAAATAATTGAAATAATATTTATTGTTCATGTTTAGGTAAAGTCAATATAATTCTTGAAATGAAAATTTTCCCTAAAATATTTATTCAATGTCATCCCAATTAAATTGTTAAAAAATTATTTTGCTGAGTTAGAAAAAATTAAGAAAGTCCATTTGGAGGAACAGAAGGTTAATAACTTCAAAGAAATCAGAAGAAAAAGATGTTAAAGAAATAAGATTCAGCAGTATCAGACCTTAAACTATAATATAAGGTGAAAGTATTGTTGAAGTGTAAAAAGTATAATTCTGATTCTTTTTTTTTTTTTGAGGCCAATTGGGGTTAAGTGACTTGCACAAAGTCACACCGCTAGTAAGTGTGTCAAGTGTCTGAGGCCACATTTGAACTCAGGTCCTCCTGACTTCAGGACCGGTGCTTTATTTACTGTGCCACCTAGGCACCCCAATATAATTCTGATTATTTAAAATTAATTTTTCTTGTATAAGTAAAATCTATGTAGCCAAGAATGGAAGGAATAATTGGGGGGAAAAACTTTCATAGATAATCTCTCAGATAGGAGGTGATTGGGTTGGAATATTGCTGTGGTAAAAGAAACGATGAGATGGTTGATTTAGGAAAAGCACGGAAAGACTTAGACTTATGAAAGAAACAGAAGAGGAGGAAATAAGCATAGTACAGTCTTACATATATGTTTATATATGTATATGTTTATAGATATCTATGTATATGTATGTATACACACATACATACCCATCGCACTTAATTATAGCCTTCTTTAGGGTATTGGGAGGAGGGAGAAAAGTAAAGTAAAAAGTGCACACCAGAGAATGAAAGAAAACCGACAAGGAAGCAAAGCTGGGCAGTTTGGAAACAATATGTAGTATTTATTAGATGTTTTCTTGAAATGAAAATTTATTGTTTTATATTGAATCTTCCCTTATGGTCTGCTGTGTACATGGCAACTTTTTTTTCTTTTCTCACTTTGTATTTGTTTAAAATTTTAATATTACCAAAAAAATTTTTAAAAACTTAATAATTCTTCTTATTCTTAAATTGACAGAATTAAAATATAAATGGTCCCAGAATAAATTGCTCATCTTACTATTATTCATATTAAATGTTCAATAGATTGACACACAGATGAATAAAATGGCCTTTTGTAATTAAATAAAAGAGTTGGCATATAAATTCATCTTCTGTAGGCTCAGAAGAAAAGCACATTCAGGACAACTCCATTATTACATATGTTCATACTGTTCCAACATAGTTTTCATTTCTCTAACTACCCTCCTAATCCTTTTATATTTAATAAAGATAACTATTACATGGGTGAATAAAATAACTTTTGTAACTGAAGTACAGTAATAACTCAAGATATGCTCATCCAAGCTATGGGAATTTAACTTTATGAAGAGTTTTGTTTAATATCCTCATTGCTTACAAGGTATTTCTTCACATTTTCAAGGGCCAGTTTCTATTTTACTTGCCTTGAGAACAGTTGAATTTGAGGAAACAAGACTTACCATGCAGTTATCTTCACAAGGGGAGAGCTAGTGACTGCTGAATTAAATTCACTCAGATTATTTGTGTTTTGCTGTTTTATAATAGTGCAAGCATCTCATGTGTCAAGGCTCCCTAAAATGACTCTCCTTGCAGAGATCCCTCACTTAGTCTTCTCCTTTTTGTAAACTTACTTGTTCTTTGGGTTAGTATGATATGATTTGCATTTTCATTGATTCTTTTTGTCTTTACTGTTCTATTTTTTCTTGCATTAAGAGATCAAACAAAAATAGGAAGGATCCATCAGCTTAAACTAAGTATTTATTTGGGGGCTCAGAGACATATAAACAATGATCACAATGAAATTAACAGATGTATAAGAATTCTCCTTAGGAGGGGGTTTTCAGGAATGTGATATTCTGCTAAAGCAAAAAACTGTATGGTGATGTAAAGTCCTCATCCACAGGTTCACTACAGCATTCATGGGACAATTCCAGTAGCAGATAGGCCAAAAGGGATGGGTCTGCCTCTTCCTTTTCCTATGTGGTTTTGATTTCTTCTTCTACAAAATATCTACATTCTAAAAGCATTTATTCCATTTAGTTTGGAGTTTATGTATATGTATTATGCTAGCATCTAATAAAAACCTTATTCTTAAATCTCAGTGGATCTAAATGTTATGTGTAGGTGATTGTAAACAACAGTTTAATCTGTGATGATGCTCTGGATCTAGTAGGGGTTATTTGTTGAACTCTCAAGAACATTTTGGGGTCTGCTCTTGTAGCACAAAATTTTGTTACTTGTCAGTCTATGAAAGATGATGAATTGCCGAAATAAAATTCAACCACTAGCTATCTCAATTTATACCTGCCTTGTAGAAAATACTTCAGATTTAACAAATAAACTAAATGAAATAATAAATTCAGCAAAGTTTCTGGCTACAAAAATAAACTCAGAAAAATAATAGCATTTATATATACTAATTAAAAAATCACAAAAAAACAACAGAAAAGGAAATTCCATTCAAAAACCTATGAAATACATAAAATATTTGAGAGTCAATTTACCAAAGTACACAAAATGCTTATAGATATTCAGTTACAAAATATTCCTTAAAGAAATAAGGAATGTGAAGATGGCAGAGTAAAGGAAACAATATATCCAAACTATCCCAAAATTCCCTCCAAAAACTTTAAAATAACACCTGAAATTGAATTCTGGAGAAGCAAAGCCTGTAAAAGGTCAGGGTGAGATGTTCTCCCAGCCCAAGTCAACTTAAAATGTTGGAAGGAAAGATCTGTGACACAAGATTGGAGGCATGTGGACGTCCAACCCACGTGGAGGCAATGCCAACAGTGGGAATTGGTTTGGCAATAGCAGCAGTCATGGGAGCTCATAAACCAGAGACAATAAGGGAAGAGGTAGTTGGTTGGAATGACATTAAAGGAGACACTGGGTAGGACTGGACACAGAACCAGATGCTTATGACTCTAGGAAACACCAAAAAACAATAAAACAAAGTAAAAAAAAGAAAAACATAGGAAATGTGAAATACCTTATTTTAAAGAAAATGACCAAAGAAAAAATAATTTAAGAATTATTAGACTTCTTAAAAGTCATGATCAAAGGACCTGGACATTATATTTCAAGAAATTATAATAGAAAACTGCCAAAATCCTAGATTCAGGGGGCAAAATAGAAATTGAAAGAATCCACTGATCACTACCTGAAAGAGATCCCAAAATGAAATCCAGGAAAATTATACCCAAACTCCAGAGCTCCCAGGGCAAAGAAAAAATATTTCAAGCAACCTAAAAAAAAGTCATTCAAATATCATGAGGCCACAGTCAGGATCACACAAGATTTAGAACCTACCATGTTAAAGGAGAGGAGGGCTCAGAAGATGATATTCTGAATGGCAAAAGAACTAGGAATCCAACAAAGAATAACCAACCCAGCAAAACTGAATATAACAATAAAACAAGAAAAAATTATAGGAATAAAAATATGCAATGAAGAAACAAAATCAGTCTTTGCAAATGATATGATGGTATACTTGGAGAAACCTAAAGAGTCATCAACTAGAACAAAAAACTAGTTGAAACAATTAAAAATTTAACAAAGTTTCAGGATATAAAACAAACTTACATAAATCATTAGTATTTCTATATGTTACCAACAAAACCAAACAGCAAAAATAGAAAGAAAAATTTCATTTAAAATAATTGCTCACAATAAAAAATAATTGGGACTCTACCTGACATGACAAACCCAGGAAATATATGCATACAATTACAAAACACTTTTCACACAAATACAGATCTATACCAAGTGGAGAAATACTAATTTCTCAGGGGCAGGCTGGGTTGATACAATAAAAACGACAATTCTACCTAAATTAATTTACTTATTTAGTGCCATATTAATCAAGCTATCAAATAATTACTTTATAAAACTATAAAAAATTATAATAAGCTTCATCTGGAAGAGCCAAAGGTTTATCAAGGGTACCAATGAAGTAAAATGTGAAGGAAGGCGGCCAGATTTCAGATTTCAATACTATATTACACAGAGGTAATCATTAAAACAATCTGGTACTGGTTAAGAAATAAAGTAGTGGATCAATGGAATAATTTAAATATAATAGCAAATGACCAGAGTAATTTAGTGTTTGCTAAATTCAGAGATCCAAGTTTTGAGAACAAGAATTCAACTTCTAACAATTTCTGGGAAAACTAAAAAGCAGTTGGGCAGAAACTATGCACAGACCTACACCTCACACTACATGCCAAGATAAAGTCAAAATGGGTAAATGACTTAAGACACGAAGGGTGATATCTTAAGTAAATTAGGGTAGCAAAGACAAATTTACCTGTCAGACCTGTGGATACAGAAGAGTTTGTGACCTGAATATTAAGAATTATACCAGAGAGAATTCTCAGAAGACAGCTGAGTAGGTCAGAAAATTTCAAACTCTCAAGGTTTTCCACCATGAAAGAGATAAAATAGCACCTCTGGGGAAAAAAAGTACAGGGAAAACAAATAAGAGTAGGGGCAGAAGAGGGATCCTCTTTGGATAATCAGAGAAGACCTGAAGAAAAATCCTAGGACCAGATTTCCTCCCTGTGAAGAGTAAATACCTCCCAGCGAGGCTTGACTTTAACAAGTAGCAGCAAGGTGCTTAAACAAGCAGCAAACCCTTGGGTTAGCTAGATTGGGAGGCTGCCCCAGCCACAGGACAGTGAGAGGAATTTGGCATCTGACCTGGAGAAGACTGTGAGAACCATGAGAAAGAAAAAGAAAAAGAAAGAAAATAGCATTGCTCTGTATTCAGATATCATATGATGTTCTCTGGATGTGGATGGCACTTTCCATCATGAGTCTTTTGGAATAGTTTTAGGTCCTTGCATTGCTGAGAAGGGCTGTCTATCAAAGTCAGTCATCACATATACTATAGTAATATATACATATATATACATACATACATACATATATATATATCCTTTTTTGAAATAAGTCATTACTATACATTTTTAATCCTCTCCCATGTTCTGCTGTGTACACAGCATGTTTTTTCTTTTATATTTAATTTTATGTTTTTCTTTTCTTATAAGTTTTAGCATTATCTAAAATTTTTTTAAAAAGAATAATACTATAAAAACATTAAGAAAAAAGCAGATAGGGGCAGCTAGTGGCACAGTGAATAGAGCACCAGCCCTGGAGTCAGAAGTACCTGACTTCAAATCTGGCCTCAGACACTTGACACACTTACTAGTTGTGTGACCTTGGGCAAGTCACTTAACCCAATTGCCCTGCCTTCCTCCCTCCAAAAACAAAAGAAAAGAAAAAGAAAAAAGCAGATAACATATCATTCACAGTTATAGGTAGGTGATGTATTCTTAACCAAACAACAGAAAAAAAAGAATTATAAAAGTTAAAATTGATAATTAAAATTACATAAAGCTAAAAAGTTTCTATGCAAAGTTAATGCACAGAGGATGAAAAGGGAAGTGGTCATGTTCAGAAAATATCACTGTGTCTAATTTCTCAGAAACAGATAACCAGCAAAAAATATATCTATTACACCAAAAGTCATCCCCTAATATATAACTGGTCAAAATTGGTACCTTTCAGATTGTATTTTTTTAAAAATCTAGGGGGCAGAGCCAACATGATGGAATAAAAGGAGAAACTTACTTGAAGTCACATCCCAACCACCTCCAAGACCTCTAAAAAATGACTCTAAACAAATTTTAGAGCTACAGAACCCACAAAATGACACAGATCCAGCTGAAGTCAGCCAGGCAAGCCAAAAGAAAGGGTCTATCGCACCAGGCTGGGAGAGGAGATCAGACCCATGTGGGTTGCACCAGCACAGACCAGTAGCAGACTGGCCAGAGCAGACCTCTAGGGAATAAATCATTGGCAGCTGTGGCAGTTTCCAGACTTCTCAACCTATAAAAGCCAAAGAGAAAGTAAAAGGTCATTGGGGAAACTCTGCTGGACCTAGGTGAGAGAAGAAGGTGGTCTGGCCCCTACCCCATGGGGAAGCAGGGGTGGCTGAGGCAGCAGTGGCTTGCTGCAGTAGGGCAGCTACTTCTACAGCTCCAGGCCCACAAATGGTAGGGGGACCAAGCAACTGATGAGAGGACAATAGCAAGAATCTCTTTGCTGGCACTTAGGCAGAATTCTCTTGCTTTGCACTGCTTGGTTCTGTGTCACAGTCTTGGGTGGTAGTCCTAGGGTGAGGAGGAGGGCTGGTGTGGCAGAGTTTGTGCTGGCTGTGGAGAGGGAATCCTCACAATTCTAAAGCAGGCGCCTAGAAGTAACTCTGACAACACCTGCATGAAACCCCAGAAATTTGGGACACAGCACTCTCTACTCTGGAAGCAGAGTTCTACCGTGGCAAAAAGCTCAGAAGTCAAGTAATTGGCTGGGAAAATGAGCAAACAAAGGAAGAGATATCAGACTATAGGATTGTTTTCTGTTGACAAAGAAGATCAAAACATAAAACCAGAAGAAGACAACAAAGTCAAAACTCCTGCATCAAAACCCTCCAAGAAAAATATGAATTGGTTGCAGGCCATGGAGGAGCTCAAGAAGGATTTTCAAAATTAAGTTATAATGACAACAATTACAGAAACATCATATCTGTGATGACTAACTCTGATAGACTAGGTTTCTCTCAGCAATGCAAGATTATAAAACAACTCCAAAAGACTCATGATGGAAAGGGCTATCAAATCCAGAGAAAGAACTACAGAGTCTGAATGCAGACTGAAGCAAACTACCTGTTCTCTCTCTTTTTGTGTGTTTTGTTTCATTTCTTCTTTCTTGTTTTTTATTCCGTTGGTTATAATTCATCTTTACAACTTGACTAATGTTTATTTTGAAGGTATTTACAGAACCTATATTGGAAAGGAGGAAGAAGAGGGAGGGAGAGAAAACTTGGAACTTAAGGAATTGTGGAACTGAATGTTGTAAACTAAAGGTAAATAAAAAATAAATCTAAAAAAAAAGAAAACCAAGTAAGACAAGTAGAGGAAAAACTGGGAAGAGAAATGAGAGTAACAGAAGGAAATCATGAAAAACGAGTCAACAGACTGCTAAAGGAGACTAAAAAAAATGCTGAAGAAAATAACACCTTAAAAAAATAGACTAACTCAAATGGCAAAAGAGGTCCCAAAAGCTAATGAGAAGAATGACTTAAAAAGCAGAATTGGTCAGATGGAAAAGAAAATCCAAAAGCTCACTGAAGAAAATAATTCCTTCAGAATTAGAATGGAGCAAATGGAAGCCAATGACTTTATGAGAAATCAAGACATTATAAAACGAATCCAAAAGAATAAAAAAAAAAAATAGAAGAAAATGTAAAATATCTCACTGGAAAAACCACTGACCTGGAAAATAGATCCAGGAAAGAGAATTTAAAAGGTACTGGATTACCTGAAAGCTATGATCAAAAAAGAGCATAGAAATCATCTTTCAAGAAATTAACAAGGAAAACTGCTCTCATATTCTAGAACCAGAGGGTAAAATAAAAATTAAAAGAATCCATTGATCACCTCTTGGAAAAGATCCCAAAAAGAAAACGCCTAGGAGTATTATAGCCAAATTCCAGAGTTCCCATGTCAAGGAGAAAATATTACAAACAGTCAGGAAGAAACAATTCAAGTATTGTGGGAAAACAATCAGGATAAGAAAAGATCTAGCAGCTTCTACATGAAGGGATCAAAGGCCTTTGAATATGATATTCTGGAGGTCAAAGGAGCTAGGATTAAAACCAAGAATCACTTGCCCAGCAAAACTACTTCTGAGGAAAATAAGAACATTCAATGAAATAGAGGACTTTCAAGCATTCTTACGAAACAACCAGAGCTGAACAGAAAATCTGACTTTCAAATACAAGAAGCAAGCGAAGCATGAAAAGGTAAACAGGAAAGAGAAATCATAAGGAACTTTAATATTAAAGTTGACCTGTTTACATTCCTACATGGAAAGATGATATTTGTAACTCATGAGACTTTTTTTCAGTATTAGGATAGTTGAAGGGAATATAAATAAATAAATAAATAAATATATATATATATATATATATATATATATATATATATATATA
>CM053587.1:237473616-237496257 GCA_028646515.1 Pseudochirops corinnae | reverse complement strand
TCCATTTAGAAGATACCTAAAGTCTCATAGTCCTAGATTCTCCAGCAATTTGTTTAATTCTTTATTTTCCCTTTTGTTGTCTTTTTGTTTGACTTATCTGAAACTAAGAAAGGGACAGTGATATCTCCTGTGACTATTATATTACTGCCTATCTCTTATAGTGCTTCTATTGTCTTTTTGTTTATGAATTTACCTGCTAAAGTATTTGGAGAACATTAGTTTAAAATTGAGACTCATTTTTTTTACTAAAGTTTCTTTCAGCATAATGTAATTTCTTTTTATTATCCCTTTTTATGTTACAAATTTTAGTTTTTGCTTTGTCTCATAACATGATCACAACCAACCATTTATTATTTACCTGAAGCATAGTAATTTTTTTCTTGCACATCATTTTCATTTTGTGTATGTCTTTTTTTTTTAAAAAAAATGTGTTTTGTGTAAGCAACAGATTGTAAAGTTTTGTTTTATTATCCAGTCTATCACTTATTCATTATATTGGATTGTTTAATCCATTCATAGTTAAAGTTATGAGAGTTCAGCTTATATTTTCCTCCATTTATATTTTCCCACATTAGGATTTTCCCACTTCCTCTATAGCCACAATATTTTGTATCTTTAGTTATTTTAGCTTACTTGATTTTAAAGGCAATCCTATTTTTTTTCTATCTCTTTTCTCCTCCCCTATCCTATTTGTTTATCCCTCTCTATGGTTTTAGAGTTTCACCTAAAAGTTTCTTTTTCCTTACTTTCTTTTATCTATCATTATTATTTATTTAATTCTTACCTCTTTTCCCACTCAACTAGTTAAATAAAATTTCCTTTCCTTTCTTCCTCTTTAATTTATTTTTCTCAGTTTTTTAAAATTTCATTTTCTGTGCTTTCCTCCCTCATTCTCTTAAGTATTTATCTTCTTTTTCTGTCTCTTTTATTCTTTGATTCATGGTCCTTTGTATTTCTTCTTTATTCCCTATAATTCTCAAGTACTTAAAGCATCTAGTGTACCTATTCTGGATTCCTTTTCTAAATAGTTTCTGTGTTAATGCTTTGTAGATCTTATTTCCTTACCCTTTTTTCTGTTGTGCTTCTCTATCAGAAATAATAATTATTATAAGTGATGGAGAAGACATTCCTCAATGGTAGGAATTTTCTTATGACCCTTCTTTTACACTTCACTATTAATCCTTGAGGATTAATCCATGTTGTTTCAGGTCCATATCTCTTTTATCACTTCTATTTTAGTTCTGCTTTCAACACTGCCTCTTTGTATATTTAGAAATCAACCCCTTAATGATCTGTTTGTTATTATTTTGTTGCTGTCATTCTCAGCTGTTTAAATGTTTATATTTCTTGTTGAAGTTTTTGAGAAAGAAATAATTACTTCAGATTTGTTTTTCTTTCTAGAAATGCTTCAAATGTTTCTTTTTATTGAATGTCCTTTTTTTACATTAATGTTTAGGCTCGGGTTTTCAGGCTGTCACCTTGAGTTGCATTCTGAACTCTCTTCCTCTTAGTAACACATTATTCCATCTCTTAGTTGCCAAATATGATAGTCTTTTCTCAACCCTAATCTTCCTCTACCTCTCTACAGTTTTTGACACTGTTGATCACTCTCTCTAACTTGATGCTCTCTTCTCTTGATCCTCTCTTCTCTTTTTTGGATATCATTCTGTCCTTGTTTCCCTTCTACCTCTCTGATCACTTCTCTGTCTCCTTTGCTAGATCCTCATCCAGATCATTCCTTCCAACCTTAGGTGTCCCACCAGGGCTATGCCTGGGCCCTTTTCTCTTTTCCATTTATATAACTTCCCTTGATGATTTTATCATCTCCCATGAATTAAATTACCATCTCTATGCTGATAATTCTCAAATGTAACTTTTCTGTTTCAGTCTCCCTGCTGACCTCCAATTTTGTATCTTCAACTGCCTTTTAGACACCTTAAACTGTAACTCAGTAAGTCCAAAATGGAACGCATTATCTTTTCCCTTAAACGCTCTCCTGTGTTTACCTTCCCTGTTACTGCAGAGCACAACACCATCCTCCTAGTTCCTCAGTTTCCCAACCTAGGAGTCATCCTGAACTCCTTACTAACTCCTGCTCCTAACATCCAATCGGTTCCTATTGATTTCACCTTTGTAACATCTCTTGAATATAACTCCTTCTCTTCTCTGACAATAGAACTATTCTAGTTATTATTGCAATAGCTTGCTGGTGGAGATGCCTGCTTCAAATCTCTCCCCACTCCAATCCATCTTTCTTTCACCCACTGAATTTATTTTCCTAAAACATAGGTCAGACTGTGTAACCTTTTCCCTCCCATTCTCTCCCCCCCATAAACTCCAGTGGTTTCCTGTTTTCTCCAGAAGTAAATTTAAAAAAATGCCCTGGCATTCAAATCCCTTTATAATAGAATGCCCTCCTACCTTTCCAGTCTTCCTACAAACCTTACCTACCTGGCACATACTATTTGATCCAGATCCAGTGACACTGGATTTCTAGTTGTTCTTCAAACAAGACACCCCATCTTTTGACTCTAGGCATTTTTTCTGGCTATCCCCCATGCCTAGAATACTGTCTGCCTTTTGAGGTACTGACCTCCCTGATTTCATTTAAGTCCCAACTAAAATCCCACATTCTACAGGAATCCTTCCTCAAGTGCTCTTAATTATAGTGCTTACTTTCTGTTTTTTCCTATCTGTCCTGTATATAGCTTACTTACATATATTTGCACATTATCTCCTTCACTAGATTGTAAGTTCCTTGTGTAAAGCCAAGCACAAGCAGCTTTCCAGAGGACTGCTGCTGTGAGCAGCGTTAAGGTTCTGATTATATAGTATAGTGAACTCTTTATTTATTCAGCAGTAAATTAAAGCAAAACATTCACAGAAACCAAATCACAGCATTCACAATGTTATAACAAGTTATCACTAAAGTGGCCACATAGTTTTAAACAAAAGATATCATTCAGTAAGTCCTTAACTCAACCATCCTTAAGGGTCAAGCCTCCTTAAGGGACACAAATTACAAAGGTCAAAGTTCTGCACCCATAGGTCACATTGTCTTAATCTCTCAGTCAAAAAGTCTTCTTCCTTCTTAATTGGAGATTAGTTTCCAATCATCCTTAACTGAATCATCCTTAAGAGGTACAAGGTATAGAGTACAAAGTTATCTCACCCCTAGGCCACAGTAAATCATGATCTTCTCAGTCAGCATTAAGTACCCAAGGGGAGATCTTTTCATCTTGACTCCAGGCTGACTCTCAGATTCCCTGGTTCCTCTTCCATGGGTCCAGCTCCTGCCTAAATCTACCCAACTGTTATCTGGATTCAAAGGCAGACAACTCTCAGCTCCTCGTCCAGTTCCTGATCCAGTTCCTTGTTCGTATTGAAGCTCACAGTGTCCAGTCTACCTCAAGTCCTTCACAGTTTCTGTTTCTGGGAAGAAAAAGCTTAACAGAGCCAAAACAACATTCACATACATTTCCGGCACCATCATCAATTCGCTGTCTGCCTGTGAAATCAACACAGAGCCACAAACAAGATCTGAGAGGTCAACACAAATCATTAGTACAGTCCCAGGACCTCCAAATCCCTCCTCCAAGATTTCTGTAAATAGAAAACAAGAAAATCCAAGAGGTCAACACAAATAATCAGCATAGAAATCAACAGAGACCCACAAACAAGGTCCAAGAGGTCAATATAAATCATCAGCATAGTCCCAGAACCTCCAAAACCCTCCTGCAGGACTTCTGTAAACAGATAACAAGAAAATCCTCTTTCAGGGCTTCCAATAAGATCCTGGGCTTCTGTACAAAGTATTACAAACAAAAGTCAACACAAACAGAACAGACAAACAGAGTGCCGGGATATCACAAGTTTTCTACTTCTCATTTCTCCCACCACAAGTGTTCTCTTCTCACTTCTGCTCTCTCTCAGCTTGGGCTTCTCCTTATATATAGTCATTAGCTTCTCCTTGTTCTGCCCCTTCCTGTTCTCTCTTTATCACCAGATAGTGTCTGGAACATAGAAGGCACTTAATACATGTTTATTGATTGATTAATTCCATTCCCTCCTGTGCTTTATAGAAGATACAGAATATATCTTTCAAATTTCTTTTGTATTATATTTGACAATCTTTCTTTTGCTCATCTGCAGAATTTGTTCCTTATTATTGGAATTATTAAATTTTACCATCATGTGTATTGGAGTATTCAGCATAGGGTTCTATCTCCCCAACCTCAGAGAAGATTTATGTAATCTTTTGATTGAAACTTTTTTCAGAAATTATGGATAATTTTCTTATATTATTTATGAAAATTTTGTGTTCAGGTTTTTTAACTTGTCACCTTCTTCTCAGATGCCTATAATACTTAGGTTTTTGCTAATCATCTTGTCTTGAAGAGCAATATGTTTTGCTTACATAGAAATAATGTTTCCTTTTAACAATATTGCTTTTTGCTCCTCTACTTCCAGTTATCCTTTACTCACAGATATTTTTGCATTCCTGATAAGCTGTTTTCTTTTTTTTCTCTTTTGAGACTTTGCTGCCATGGATTGAAGCTGGTTTTGTCTTGTTTCAATTGTGTTTGCTATACAGACCATAAATTCTGTCTTCACAATTCTTATTTGTTTTTTAAAACATGCCAAAATATTTTTATAGGGTTCCATGCTTTTTGGAGAAGGGACAGGTTTTTCTTCCTAATCAGGTATTGATTCATTTTCCTTTGTCTTGCAATATTTATTCATAGATACCTGGAATCTTTTCAATAATGTGGAGACCGTGTTACCTTTGGTTATTAAAATCTTCCCTATTCTTTTATTTGTAAGTTTTCTTCTTCTTGCAGTCTTTGTAATGTCAGTCCCCCTTTTCTCACTTAATTTCATCTATTGTTCACTCTCTGACTCCTACCCTTTAATGGTAGTTTCCCAGGAGATTGGATTGCAGTGCTGTCTCTGCCTCTTCCCTGTAATGGCAAGCAAAGAAGTACTTAGCACCTTGTTTCAGCTGTTTAATTATTTAGCTCCTTATTTCAGTTCAAGTTTCTTTTGAGCCTTGCCCGTGATTATATCAAGTCTTTGTTAAGAAACAAAACTTTCAAACCCCACAGTGGGAGGAACTTGCTGATGCAACAGGAAGGGATAGAACAGGGAGGAGCTAATGGCCATATATAAGGAGAAGCCCAAACTAGGAGAGAGCAGAACTGAGAATAGAACACTTGTGGTGGTAGAGTTGAGAAGTAGAAAACTTGTGGTATCCTGGCACTCTGTTTGTCTGTTCTGAAAAAAGCTCTGAAAAAGTATTTTTTTGTTGTCTGTTTACAGAAGTCCTGGAGGAGGGTTTCATAGGTCCTGGGACTATACTGACAATTTGTGTTGAGTTCTCAGACTTTGTTGTTGGGTCTGTGTTGATTTCACAGGAAGATAGTGAATTGATGATGGTGCCAGGATTGTGTATGGATGTTGTTTTGTCTCTGTTAGGCTTTGTCCTCCCAGAAACAGAAAATGTGAAGGACTTGAAGTGGACTGGACACTGTGAGCTCCAACATGGAAGGGGAACTGGACAAGGATCTGGACAACGGGCTGAGAGCTGCCTGCCTTTGAATCCAGGTGACAGTTGGGTAAATTCAGGCAAAAGCTGGGACCATGGAAGAGGAACCATGGAATCTAAGAGCCAGCCTCGAGTCAAGATGAAAAGATATCTCCTTGGGTACTTAATGCTGACTGAGAAGATCATGATTTACTGTGACCTAAGGGTGGAGAACTTTGACCGTTGTGCTTTGTGTCCCTTAAGGAGACCTGCTCCTTAAAGATGATTGAGTAAAGGACTTACTGAATGCTATCTTTTGTTTAAAACTATGTGGCCACTTTGTTGAAAACTATGTGGCCACTTTAGTGGTAACTTTTTATGTTATAACATTGTGAATGCAGTACTTTCGTTTCTGTGAATGTTTTGCTTTAGTTTGCTGCTGAATAAATAGAGAGTTTACTATACTATGTGATCAGAATCTTCAAGCTATTTATAGCAACAGTTCTCTGGAAAGCTGCTTGTGCTTGACTATACATTCCCACATTGAGAAATTGCCATTTCTCCAACCTTAGTCTTTGCTTCAAATTATTTCTGAGGAGAAAGAACTGGTCCATTTAAAAGTTGGACTCTTTTCCTCAGACTTAGTGGAGTTCCACACAGCACAACTACCGATATTCTGCTCCCATTCATTTTGTTTCTTAGTTTTCTGAGCTCTGTTGCAGAACAGAATTCTGCCATGCTAGAGTTTCAGTCAGAATAAGCTTTTGTCTTCATTTTCCTGGGCACTGGCCAGAGGAAGGTATAGAACTGATTTCTTTTGGAAATACATGGATCAACTTAAATAGCCCAAACAGAATAAGTAGTAGTGGTTTAAGGGGAATGTGAGGGAACACATTAAGATTTAAGGATTAGCTTTCTCTACTGTTAATTCATTGGTTTTTTTTTCTTTTTTTTTAAAATCTCATTAGGATTCTTGGTATCGTAGACAATTGAGAGATAAATGAAATTCCTTTTTCTCTTACATATAACTTCTCTTTTGTAGAATTTTGACAGGTTGTGAGGATCAGAAAAAAAATGTCTTCCATCTTTTTTTAAATTTTTATTTCTTTTTACAAATTCTGAATATTCAAATAGATGGTGAATTGAATATCATTATAGGTCAACCTCCATTTAAGTATGCCACATTTTATTTTAGAGGTGATCCTGGATTTCATTGGTTATGCCAAAGAAATTTAGCTCTATGTACCAAAACAGTTGTGCTTCCAAAAGGGCTTCATCTGTGAACCAACCTAGCTAAATGTGCTTCATTTCTAGACCAGTTATCACCAAATATTTACTGACCAGGTGATTAATATTTTTTGGCTACAGCTCACGAGACCATCTAGCAAAGTATGTTAGGGTTATTATGTGCAGTGGTATTTTGGGAAAGGAGAAAGATAGGCTTACCTATTAAAACCAAGGAAATTACAAATTACAAATTTTTAATGTACTAAAGTATAGATGAAGATTTTCTCTACTTTATCAAGCAAATAGTACACCAAAATTAGCACTGTCTTTTACATGGAACTTACTTTTATTTCTCTGAAAGTTGGAGCAAGTATCACAGAAGTCTTTCAAACAATAAAGGTTGTTCTGTTTTAAATATTTGCCAAAGGCTCCCCTTATACTAAAGACACCTTACATTAGTTTGATATATTTTTAAAAAATCAGTGCTGATCATAGTTTTAAAAGATAGACCATAATCATTAATTCAACAGGCTTTTTTCCTTTGTTCAGGAGAATGAGAAATTCATGTTGAGAGGCTGAAAAAGGACAAATTCCTGCAGTAACTATTAACCTTTATTATTCAATTCTTATGATCTTAGCACAGAATAAAAAAAAACCTATCAATGTAACACAGGTTGTAGAAAAAAAAATGTGTTATGTTTTAAAAATGTTGCCTTTAATAACATCACTGTTATCTTTCCCTCAAAGGCTAGATTTTCCTGTTTGTTTTATTTTTTTAATGGACGCTATTAAGATTTGTTTTGTCTCAGGGAATGGGAACCCTCCCCAAAAAAGCGAACATTTGTTAAATGATCTTTTTTTCAGTTTTAGAAATATTTTGATGAAAAGTACTAAATCAATAAAGAAAAATATTTTTTAAAAATAATATTTGTGAACTAGTAGGTTAAGTAAAGCCAATTTGTTTTTTGTGGATTGATCTAGAATTGTCAGCATAGTTTGAATTTTACTAAATTACTCCTTGAACCTGTCTTTATTTGGCTTTCTGATATACTTCTTTCTTTCATCCTATTTATATGATAGTGATAAAATAAGGAGTCAGTATATCTTGATTCTGTCTTTGACCATCTTAACAATTCATGACCATGATCACAGCCAAATCAGCTCACAATTTTTGTTGAATTTAGTTTCTCCAGCTGCAGAATTAAAATGCTCCTATTTATCACTTCATAAGAATGCTTAGAGTAGCCTGTGAAATCTTTCATGGAGTTATTGTTTCTTTTTTAAAAAATCTTTTACATTAGAATTAAGTTAGTTATTCTACTAAGCCTTTTTTTTTTTTTTTGGAATTTTGACACCTTTTCATTGTTTATTTGGCTTTTATTCCTTTCTTTCCTCCAAATATAGCTTTGGCCATATCAGTCTCCTGCCCAGATGTTGTCAAGAGCTCTACCTAATAAAGTCTAGACTCCTTAGTTTGACATTCAAAATACTGCCTAATTTGAATTCTGCTTACCTTTCCCAACTGCCTTTTTTGTTCTACTTTTGTCTCACTGAACCATTCACTGTTCAACATTGATCTTCTAAAGATTTTTCTGTTGCCATTTTGTATATCTGAAATGTATTACCCTCACTACAATCCACTTCAACATACATTTATTAAATACTCTCCATGTTCAAGTCACTCTTCTGTGTTCTGGGGATACAAAGACAAGACAAAAAGGAGTCCTTTTCCCTAAAGGAGCTCCCATTCTGTTGGAGACATACATCTTGCAGATACTTATTTATTTACTTATAGTATATATCTCCCTGATTGTATATTTTATTTTTCCTGTAGAAAGTGTGCTTAGGATTTCAGTGGTCATATCTGCACCAATGGAATGGGGCAAAGATAAAGACTGAAGACAAAGCTCTCTTGGTTAAATGTTATCTGTGCCTTTCCCTCCATGTACCCCACTATCATTTGGGAGAAGGGGAGAGACTTAGGTTTTGAAGAATGGCAAAGCCTAACAACTCCAGAGCCATTTGGTAGTTATCATGCAAACAACTATTGTAGGTGTATAATCTAGACTTCAGAGCTTGAAAATTGGGAAATACTTCCTCTCCCAGTTCTACTCCTGATCTTTAGGACTTCATCATCAACCTCAGGTACTGTCCCACCCTGGCTCTTTCCCTAGTGCCTGGGACTTCCTTGCCCCTGTTATTTCATCCTCTCCTGTTGCCATTCAGGTTTCCCTTCTCTCATTGGTGGGGAAGGGGGTGGCTCCCAGGGCCTCCATTTTGTGGGCATGACCAGGTCAGCCAACTTTCATTCCCTCCCCACTTCTTTCCCCAGTTCTGCTCTGACTTTCCAAACTTTACCACCATGTCTAAACTGCATTCCCTGGAACATTCCTCAACATCTTAGGTCGTCTCACCCTTATACATCTGTCCTTCCTTATAATCTTCTCATTCTGGAGTGTCCCTCCACCATGCTGTCCTCCTTCTCCAATTGCTGTGTTCCTCTTTGGGTCTACATTTTTGGGACAAGCCCAGACTGGTCATCTCTGATTCCTCCTCCAGGTGCACTTTTGTCTTTACAGACTTTAAAGCCTTTGGTCTGACCCCCAACTTTTCAAACTTCCCGTTTTGTGTTATCTTCCTCCTTTAGAATGTAAGCTCCTTGAGACAGCAGAATGTTTCTTTCTGATTGTATTTGTATCCCCAGTGCTCATTACAGTGCCTTGCATGTAATAAGCATTTCATAAATATTATTCCCTGCTTGTTCATTTATAGAATGCTTACCAAAAGGTCAGGTAAAGAAACTAACAATGAGACTCAAACCCATGGATCAGGAAGAAGAGACCAAAGAAAAGAAT
This sequence comes from Pseudochirops corinnae, assembly GCA_028646515.1. Taxonomy (NCBI): domain Eukaryota; kingdom Metazoa; phylum Chordata; class Mammalia; order Diprotodontia; family Pseudocheiridae; genus Pseudochirops; species Pseudochirops corinnae. Next base: position 237,486,651 of record CM053587.1, on the reverse strand, counting down.
AAACCAAAGAGATTTAACCAGTGGGGAAGATGCTGCTCTCCCCTCACACCCCCAGCAAATGTCTTGATGCTTGGGGCTGAAAATCTCATGCTGGTCAGATGAGAGGCTTCAGTCAAGAATCTTAGAAAGAAAGAAAGGAGAAGTAGAGGGGAGACTTTGTATTGGTTTGCAGACAGGTTTGCACCTTTACTGAAGGAGCCTGGAAACATCTGTCAGCTTTAAGCTGACAGCATATGGCAGCACCCATTCTTTTCTTGAAGAAGAGATTGTCAAGGATCTCAGCTGACCTAGAAGTTGGAGGCAGAAGAGTGTCAAGCAGAGCTGCATCTGGTGTGATTTACTGAACAGAGCAGCAGAGTAGCATCCAGCCTGGCAGCATCTGACAGAGATAATCTGTCCTACAGAGCAGTGTCCAAAGGAGACTGTGAATCCTACAGAGCAGGGTCTACAGGAGTAGCATTTGAAAGTCACTTGGACAGAATTCCATTTACTATGAGACCAGCAGCAGGCCTGATAGGACCAACGTAATAGCATCACTAGAATCCATCAGTGGCCTGCTGGTGTGAGTTGCTCCTCCAAGCATGTGCCCTGGCCCCACTTTCCCTATATGAGCTCCTCTCCACATGTGCATCCTAGCTACATATGTGTTATAAGACCACTGCTTCACATGTGAGTCTTGACATGTTCCGCATATGTATGCCTCTCCACATATGGTTCCTACACATGCTCACTTTTCCCCAATGAAACCGTATGTATTTGTAGGAATGTCCTCCAGATTTGTGAAGGACATATTCTGTTGTTATCTTCTTAATATGCCATTTAATTGAATCCTTTGCTTTGAACTAATTGTGTCTTCTGATTAATTATTAAAGGCTAACCCATTGATATCATCTTGTGAATTATACATTTAGTGAATATAGAATCATAGTGTACCTTAAATTTGGTGTATTCATTTCCTGGGGGTCCATCTTGTGAGTTGGGGCTCTAAATGATACAGAAGATAAGTTGAGAGGAGGGAAAAGAACACTAATGACAGAAAGAATTTGGAAGGAAATTTGCCTGAGTTGACTGATTTCTAAGGTGTGGAGGTGAAGAGGGAGTAAATTCCAGGAATGGGCGTAGCCCAGATGTGGTTGATTTCCTGGTTACATTGTGTGAAGGGACAGGAAGGGCAATAATCCTGGAAAGATAAACTGGAGATAAACTTTGAAGTCTTTTAAATGCCAAACTGAGGAGTTAATATTTTATCCTAGAGGAAACAGAGAACTCTTAAAAGTTTCTTCAACAAGATAATGACACAATCAGAAGCCTTTTAGTAGATTATTTTGGTATCTGAACATGCTTCTCTCTTTGGAGGCCCTGAACAAGTATCAGTTCCTCCATGAAGCCTTTTATGCCAAACCCTATTCCCCAGAAGTTAGTTCTTCTTCCTGAGATTTCCCACAAAACTTCATACCACTTCTATGTCTTTGTCATATTCTAATTTCATTACAGTTATTGGTATTCCTGTCTTTTCTGCCCTAGTAATGTGTAATCTTGAGGACAGAGACCATATATTATTCATTTTCCTTACACATAAGTGTCTAGAGAACAGTCACTAAATTGAACTGAAATGTCACATTTAAATGTATTATATTCAGTGGTTCAATTCAACATGTATTTATCATTAAGTGAGTGCTCCTTCTGTTTAGGGATCTTTTAATGGCGCTAGAAATACAAAGAGAAAACAGCAATAACAATTATTCCCTGGCTCTAGTAGTTTATTTATAAGTGTCAAGTAAAGAGGTAAATAAAGACAAGGCATTTTGAGCAGGTAGAGAGACAAGGAAAAGCTTTTTGTAGGAAGTGACTTCTGAACTAAGCCTTGAAGGAAAAGAAAGATTCTGAAAGTTAAGAACTGAGGACTACATTCCAAGGAATGATTTATTTCCTGCATAAAGGAATGGACATAGGAGATTTAATGCTGATTTCAGAAAATTGAAAACTGGTTGCTTTGATTAGGGCATGGTTATGCATTTTTAAAAATTAAAATTAAATTTATCATTTTCCATTTTTCATCATACCAAGATTCTGACTATGGGAAGAATGAGAACGCTGCTGATTATACTAGAATTGCTTCGCTATTCTTGTTCCCTGGGCTACTTATATCCCTCTTTTATATGTGATAACCTAGTCTGCAAGGCACTTCAGTCCATATTCTGAATTAGAGATAATCCGCTTCGATTTTATATAAGGCTTGATATAAACATAGTAGATTTTTAAAAGATAAGGTAAAGAGGAATAGACTGACTCCTACAAAGTGGGAGAGATGGTCCTGTGTGGATTTTCACCTGTCTGAAGTTTAACATGTTCCAGTAGGATGAGGGAAAAAACTTTGCTCGGATTTATCTTTCATTTGCAGCATCATGAAAGGGGGAAGACTTTCTTTGGACTGTTTCCTGAAACTCAGAACAATGTGTGGACAAGATGTAACCAGAGGTAGAAGGGAATGAAGTGTCAAAAGTTCTGTAGTTCAACCCCAAAATGAAATGTGTTTTATCTCTATGACAATTAGTCTTACCTTAAATGAAACAATAGAAACCTTTAACATTAACCTAAATGAAATATTTCCATTGGCCTAAAAAACCCCTTAAAGTCCTATGAGGTATCTTACTATAACACGGAGGTGCCCTGAGCTCTTAAAGTCTATGCCAGCAGAGCATAAGCTGTGGTAGGTGTTGCTGTGAGAGAGGTTTCAAGTATATCCTTAGTAATAGTCAAAATCTGTTTTCTGAGGAACAGGCTAACTAAATACAGGCAGGCACATCACCAGTAGGCTGACCACAATGGTAATATCCTTTTTTTTGGTCATGGTAATCCATGAAATAAAGAAAAATTTTGAAATAGTTCTCAGTCTCTGTCTACTTCTGTGTGGCCTCTATCTAATTCTGTAACAATGGTGGCATTGTAGCAAGGAAGGAGGTTCAAAGGGTACTAAGAATCACCTAATTTTTCACATCATCAATAAATTTTAGTTTGACCATTTGTACTCTAAATATGAGATGCTTGATGAAAGAGTAGACTTATGGTAGAAGAAGCAGAGTCATATTACTCTTGCCACTTTTGCTTAAAATGAAACCAAAAGAAAGCAGGAAGTTACAGTTAAATGGAAGGATGACTCTCAGGTACTCCTTAGAAAGGCAGCTGGCAGAGTGAGTTTTGTCCTAACCCAGAGGCAGCACCAAAAACATCATTTCATACAATATTTGGTCACCATAGATTGTGGAGCTAATTTTAAGTAAATGCAAAAAGAACATCATGAAAATAATTACAGCTTATGCACCAACATTGGTTGCTCAGGATGAAGTGATGGAGAAATTCTGTGAAGAATCTTAAAAGACCATACAAATCAAGTCAATGTAAACTCTGACTCTTAGTGACTCCAATGCAAAGAGAAAAAAAAATATAGTTGGGGATAAATTTATAGAAGAGTCTTGTTCAGGAAGAAAAAGGATGAGAGAGACCAAAGACTTACAAGTTAATCAGAAGTCTCATAATTCCGTATCATCAACTTAAAAAAAAGAAATTTAGTAGGAACCAAATAAAGAATGAAATTCATTGTAAACACACACACACACACACACACACACATATAGTGCATGTATATGTGTACATATATAAAGTATATCTACATATTATATATAGTATATGTAGATAAAGCATATCTAGATATTATATATATATATTAGATATTTATATATACATATATTTACATATGTTTGTATATGGAGACCACTAGATGGCATAGTAGACAGCACTGGATTTGGAATCAAGAAGCCCTGAGTTCAAATTCAGCCTCAGACACTTGCTAGCTATGTGCCCCTGGATAAGCCTGCTTAATCTTTCTCTGTCTCATTTCCTCACCTATGAAACGGGGATAATGGCACCTACTTCAAGGATTATTGTGAGGAAAAAATGAGAAAATATTTGTAAAGTGTTATGTAAATGCTTCACATATGGAGTGGGACAGGGAGAGAGTGGGGGGGGGGTTAGGAGGAAAATAATAAGGAGGAAGAGAAGAGAAAGGAGAAGAGAAAAGAAGATAAAGGTAATGGTCATGAAGAAGGAAGGAGCAGGAGAAGAGGAAGGAGGAGGAGGAGGATGAAGAAGAACAAGAAAAAGATAGTAGAGGCAATATAACTGTGAGAGAACTGATGGACTATTATTTAAAGGGGAATGATCCAAAAAGCATAAATATAATCTTGAGTCTTGATAATAATGAAAAACGTTGACTGAGAAAATGCCAATAACTACCTACCTAGGTACCTATTCTCTCATCAATACAAAATTTTTGAGAGTCATCTATAAATGAATTAAGGCATCCTTGATAAGAGTATTTATAGGAAACTGGCAAGTTTTTGCAAGCAATATTTAATAATAGACCACATCTCTACTATCTCACAATTAATTGAAAGATGAAGAGGATATAAGATCCCATTATTTTTATTATGAAAAATAGTTAGATTCAGGAGGACAAAATGATGCATTTCATGATCTTTTACAATAAATTCTCGCTTTCATGCATTAAGATCTTTTGGGAATATATGTGTTTGCATGCACCTGTGTGTGGTGTGCACATTCATACATATGTGTGTATATGTGTATATATACACATATGTATACATGCATATATACACAGAAATAACTTTTTTCAGTGGTTTCTGATGATAATTGAGCAATTAAGCATGGAGATGTATATTCATCAAAATTTTTAACCATAAATGATCTTCATTACAGTCCAGGTCAAGGAGGGATTCCCTATGAATGGTTAGAAGTTCCTGTTTGTGAATGATATTTTCCTGCTTTCATTAAGGTCTAGAGCATGGTGGAGACTCCTGGAAGACTTTGAGCTCTATTCCCTCAAAGGAATCTGACTAATCCATCCACAGGAAAAGCCAGGTGGATAAAAAAAAAATTATCATCCAGATTCCAACATGCAGTACAATGAATATCTTATAGAGCTTATCCAGTAGTGTGTATTTCTGGAACATACAGTACAGATATACAACAAATTGATTCTAGAACTAAACAAGAGGAGAATAGACTGTCTTGCTTCCAAGAAATTTCAAAGCTCTTTTATTGACTTCAAGTTTCCCATGAAAGTAAAAGACCTTTTTAAATAGTAGCATATAACTAGTAAGGAACTCCAACAAAGAATGGGAGAAAAGGATATTGGCAGGGAATTATGTGATAGAATGAGGAGTTGAACTAGTGTTGGATAGACCCCCATGTGGAACTTTTGGGAGGACATGGACAAGGGTCATCCAGGATGAATAGATTGTGTATATTACAAAATGCATTCAGAGGAATTCTTGAATTGATCAGATCACAGATCTATTTGAGTTTTGAGTAAAACAAAATTAGAAAAATAGAAAATTTTGCTACAAATGTAATCAGAAATTCAAAGTTAAATGTAAATGATGTTAAAGATTTCCTACCTTTTTTGAAGATGCTAACACTATTCTCTTCATTAAGTTTGATAACAGAACTCTTTTGAGCAGTTACTGAACATTTTGTTCTATGCATTATTAATAAATCTAAAATCGAATGTGGAGATAAGGAGAGTAGCTCATTTTGTGTCTCAACCTCTTACTTGAAATTGCCACTATAAATCTCTAAGCTGGTAAAAACAAGAAAAGACTCTTAAGTTAAACTTTCTGCCATTAATGCATTAATAGTATACATTAAAGGAAATCTCTTTACCTTTTTCTTATAACCACCACTTTGCTATGCATTAATACCTTAATGCATATCATACAAGCCTGAATGTAGGCTCACTGTTGGTTTTTGCCTACTCTTGCCTTTTCAGTTATATCAAGTGAAGGTAAAATTGTATTTCCTGATATGCATTTAAGGCATTACTTCGCCTTGAGTTCTGAATTCCATAAACCAGTGGTATAAGAACTCATAAATATGCATTTCCTTTTACTCTTTTAAGTAACCTACTATTGCCATCTTTCACTTTTACTTAAAGCCTGTCAGTTGGTATTTATGGTGAAGAGATGGAGCTTAAATTATAAGCAAACTGAAGCTCATAGTTCTTTAGAGAACTAAAATTATAAGTGAGCTAGATAGGTTACTTCCTCATAAATCATTGTATATAATCCTGAGACCTGAGGCATGGTATTGTTATGAAGTTGTAGTGTTTCCTTATTAAGACCATTAAAACACAGATTTTTGTTATTGGTAATACTTGTATCTTGAAACTAGTTAAGTTTTTCATCCTGACAAAATTGTTGTAACAGCATCCTCAAACATATATACTTCCACTAAAAGTTTTAGCTTGTCAACTACTTAAATGACAGTGATGAATGGCTCTTACAACTCATTCTTTATTACATACTTTACCAAAGTGAGTATCAAAAAGGTTGACACCGTCATTGGAAATGTCCTATAAAAGTAAAATTATCACATTAAAGTGACACTGTTTAAAGATTGTAAAATTATCTATAATTGTACAGCTGACTGAAGAGGAAACAAAATCCCCCACCTACTTTCTAGTCAGTACACTTAGGAAGAATGACTGCTCAAAAAATGGTCAAGTTCTATATCCAGAATTACTGCAAAAATTAATATATTCTTACCTCAAAAGCTTTATCAGAAATAACCAGTCAAAGAAAAGATATCTTCACTATTGTGGAAAAGATTATGTGTAATTGGTAGAAAACTGAACTAATTTTTCAAATTTCTGAATTTAGAAATTAGACCATTAAAAATTATGAATCCATAAAAAAGATACTCATTTTATACAATTTTCATTGCAGCATTTTTAGATATACTGATTGACTTAATAGTTCTAAAGGAATCTTAAAGATTACAATCTTAAGGTACAATCATAAATTTAAAGCTGGAAGGAACTTTAATCAGTTTGAATCTCTCATACAAGAAATTGAAACCCAGAGAGGCTACTCCCAAAACACTAAAGAGCAGAGCCATGATTCATACCTAGGACTTCTGACTCCAAATTCAGCATTTTTTCCCACTAGTCTATGCTGCCTCTCCCTCCTATCAAACTAATAAACAGTTATGATCATTATAATTGCACACTGATCGTTGTTTTTGTTTTTATTGTTAATATATTGTTTTCTGGGTTATGCTTACTTCGCTATTTTATTTCATGCATGCATTTCTATGCTTTTCTGAATTTTTTAATCTTCATTATTTTCTGACAGCAATATTAGTTCAATACTTCCTTGTACCTCAGTTTCTTTATTCATTCTCCAATAAAACATATCTCCCTTGTTTCCAGTTCTTTGCAACCATAGTGAGTGCTTTTTGGAATACACTGCTATAGAGAGGATCCTTCTTTCTGTCTTTGATTTCGGGGGTAGTACATGTCTAAAATTTGGAATTCTGAGTCAAGGGTTTTGTATGTTTTAGTGACTATCTTAACATAATTCTAAGTTGCTTTCTAGAATGGGTAGACCACTTCACAGTTCCATGTACAGGTTATCAGCGTAAGTGTCCTTCTATAATGCCTCCGATATTGTCTATTTCCATGTTTGTCATCTTTGACAGTTTGCTGAGTGTGAGGTGAAAACTTAGAGTTCTTTTAATTTTCATTTTTTTAATTATCATGAATTTGAACAATTATATTATTAATAATATCTGTTTATGCATGTATATATATGCAAATGTCTTCTTGTGAGTTATTTGTTCATATCCATTGACCTCTTTCCCTTTGAGAAATGGCACTTGGTCTTATATATTTGTATTAGTTTCCACTCTATTTTGAATATTAGAGCCTTATCAGAGACATTTATTGTAAAAATTTTGTTCCCCTAGTTCAATGGTTCTCAACCTGCGGGTTATATTCAATTTGTAACAATGAAAATACATCCTGCCTATCAGATAGATTCATAACAGTAGCAAAATTACAGTTATGAAGTAGCAATGAAAATAATTTTGTGGTTGGGGGCTCACCACAACATGAGGAACTGTATTAAAAGGTTGTGGCATTAGGAAGGTTGAGAACCACTACCCTAGTTGATAGCTTCTTTTATTATCCTACTTGCTTTGATTCTGTTCATCCAAAAACTTTTCAATTTAATGTCATTGAAATTATCTTTTTTTTCTTTTGCCATAGTCATTATTATGTTTTAGTTAAAAATTATCCCACACCCCAACAAGCCATAGTTGTAGAAGGTATTTTCTATTGTTGCTTGTTTATTTTTTATGATCTGTTTTGAGCTTATTGTGATACCTGATATAAGATACTGATTGAAATCTAATTTCTGTTAAACTGTTGCTTTGGTTGTCTAGAAATTTTCATTAAGTAGGGAGTCTTACTAATTAATTTATATCCTTGGGTTTATTGAATATTTTGCCTTAATTTGCTCTTAGGTAATATGGCCCATTGATCTATTTTTCTTTTTTTTAACCAGTATCAAATAGTTTTGATGACAATTTCTTTATACTGTAGTGAAAATTGAGAGCTAGAAGAGCTATTCTCCTTCCATTTCTGCTCCCCCCATTATTTCTCTTTATATTCTACATAAATTTTTCTCCAAAAGAATTTTGTTATTTTTTCTTAGCTTTAGTCTAGATTGTATACCCTTTCATAGTTTGATATAGCTTCCTATCTGTAAATTTAGGTAGCTCCATTTTTATTATATTAACAACTTGGTAAAGAACAATCAATATCCTTCAAATTGTCCTTATTTTTCTTTGGTGTTTTGTAAATATATATCTATAAATCTTGAGTACACCATAGGAGACGAATTTCTGGACATTTTATACATCTTTAATTTTTGTTTTAATGGGGCTTCAATTTCTATTACTTCTTTTTGGTTTTGTTATTGTTATATAAGAATGCTGGAGATTTTCATGGATTTATTTTGTATCCTGCTAATTCCCTGAATATGTTATTTTCTCAATTAGTAACCTCACTTATTTTCTATGGTTTTCTCTATAAACCATCATATGACTAGAAAATTGAGATATGTTCATCTCTTTGTCAGTTTTTATCTTTTAATTAGCACTATCCCTTCTGTGAATTAATAGTGTGGAAAGATTACAACAATATATCAGTGTCTTCTTCATAATTATTATACCTACTTTATCTTGCTTCTATTGTTTGGGGTATTTAGCCCACTCCCCTTTTGTTTTGGAGGAACGCCTTCCTTAAGTGTCTCCCCTTTGTTATACATACACTTTTTCAGATGAAGATTAGACTCAGGTTTATAGAACATATTTATAAATGTGATAGCTTGTGTTCCTTTGCTTCTTTTGGATTATACAGTTCCGTTTGCTCCTGTAATTTCTCATGAATACAAAATAATCTTGTGTTATTCCTATTGTCTTTCCTTCACTTTGAAAGGTTCCCACCCCTCAATTGCAAAAATTCATTGTTTTTGAAATTAAATATAACTATTATATGTGTTGGTGTTTTAAGGGCAGGGTAAATTTATGCCAGTGTTCAGTGTATTCCCATGATCAGTTCTTTATTATCTCCATCAAAAATATCTAGTTCGTCTTCTTGTCTTTTTTAGGTAATCCAATGTTCATCTTATTTATTTATTCATTCATTCATTTAATCTATCCATTTATCTATCTATCTATCTATCTATCTATCTATTTATCTATTTATTTTGGGTCATGTTCTTTAGGAAGATCACTCACTGTTCCTTGGGTTAGCTCTGTGCATCCTATCTTTAAGGTTAGTCACTTTGACTTATATAGAATTCATGTGTGCTTTTATTTCATTAAAAAAAATCCAAATATGCTTTTAGTTCTAACTCTTCATATCCTGGCATTTTCCTCTCTTTTTGATCTTTGATCCTTTCATGTATTCTAACATCTAGCTACTCTGGCCTACTTGTTGCTCTTCATAGATGACATTACACATAATGACATGCTTTTCCTCTTGCCATCCCATGCATGGGAAATCCACTCTTCTGACTTTTAGTGTCCTTGTCTTCCTTTAAGATTCAGTTCAAAGTTCACTTTCTATGGGAGATCTTTCTTAGTCCTTCTCTTCCCTCCAGCTACAAGTGCCTTCCTTCTCGTGTTACCATCTATCTCCTCTGTATTTCTTGTATGTACCTAATTATTTACATGTTTTATCTCCCATAAGAATGTGAATACCTTGAAGGCAGGGGTTCTTTTTGCTTTTCTCCACATCACCAGTTGTCAGTATGGTATTTGGCACATAGTAAGCATTTGACAAATGTTTATGATGACTGACTGACTCAAGGGATTCTCTAATATGTATTTATGTTTCTACTCTACTATTTGTATTTTAAAATTCTGTATTTAAAATACTAAATTCATTCATAATTTCTTTTTTTTACCAATTAGTGAACAAGTCTTTATTATCAGGCACTGGGGTAGGCCCTAGGGATACAAGGAAAAAAATGAAAACAATCCCTGACTTTATGGAATTAACATTCTGAAAGTGGAAATTACATGTGTATACCTCAGTACAAACAAAATACTATGAAAAGAAAGTGAAGAAGCTCAATTGGGTTGAGTCATAGAGTCCATGAAGAAGAGTAAAATATAATGAACCAGAAAGTTAGACTGGAGGCATTTTGGGGGTGGTGACTTGATTTGATCTGTAGGAAGAACACTTCAGGGACTGCACAGAAGATGAATCAGAGTGGAGACTCATGGCAGAAAAATTAATTAGGTGGGTATTGCAATAGTACTGACAAGTGATGAGAACTCAAACTAAGGCAGTATGTGTGACTGGAAAGAAGGAAATCTTTTATAATATGGAGATAGAAGTGATGAACTTTTGCAATTAAGAAGATATATGGGATGAGTAAAAGTAAGTACTAGTGGATGGCAGCAGTATTATGAACCTAAGTGACTGGAAGGGTGTTTGAACCCTACAGAAATAGGAAAATTTAGAAGACGTGTTATTTTGAAAGAAAGCTATTGAGTTCCGTTTTGGACATGCTGATTTTGAGATAGCCTGTAAAACATTAAGTAGTTTGAAACGTCCAATAGGCATTGTGATATGGGACTGGAGCTCAGAAGATAGAATGTGGCTAGAGAGAAAGATCTGGTAATCATCTACGTCAAGATGGTAGCTGATAATTTCTCCAGTCAGCCAAGTCAAGAAGCATTTATTAAATATTTATTAAGTGTAAGGCACTGGGCTAAACACTGCAGATACAAATTAAGGCAAAAATAGTCCTTGCCCTCAAGGATATCTCATATTCTGACAGGAGAGACAACATGCAAACAACTATCTACTGGCAAGATAGGTGCAGGATAAATTGGAGGTAATCTTAGAGAGAAGGATCCAGCATTAAGGGGCTCTGGGATATAGAAGTGAGGTTTTATTTGAGGCTTTAAGGAATCCAGGAGAAGGAGATGTAGAGGGAGAGAATTTTAAGGTAGTGAAAATGTTGTTTCTTACTGAAGGAGAGAGTATATAGAAAGCAAAGAAGAGGACCTAGGACAGAGCCTTGGAGGGTACATTAAGTTAAGGGGTGAGATGAATGAAAAGCCCCAAAGACAGAGTTTCTGGGTAACTAATAACCAATATTTAATTAGGCTAGCTGGTAATCAATAAATTGTTGCTCAGTGGTCTCTCACAGTAACCAAAGACAAAATCAAAGATCACTGAATGTTTGAATACCTTTGGAAAGATGAGTGCCCCTGACAGGTGGAAATCAATCCTGATTGGTAAACAATTAATCAGGGGTTAGATTTTCAAATGAGGGGGTGAGCAAAAAAGCTTCCAGCTCCTTCTGCTGAGAATGTGGCTTGATCATGAGATTCAGCCACCTCCAGCAATCTGGACAAAGGGATCCTTCTCTACCCAGACCACTCTTCTTGGTTTTCTCCTTCATAAAGTGGGTTACCCTAAACCCCAGTGGAGGAGGCAATGATAATGGCATTATTTCTGAAGGACAAAAATTCACTTAGATTAGATTCTGTTTACACTTTAATCAAAAGTAAACTCTTGGGGGCAGACCCAAGATGGCGGCTTAGGAGCAGCAAGGTACGACAGCTCCCACACAGCCAGCTCAAATACCCATAAAATAAGACTCTAAACAAATTTTCGGGCTCTAAAATGCACACAAATATATGTCCCGCTGAAGGCAGCTCGGCTAGAAGAGACCATCTCAGTGCTGGGAGCCAAAACCAGCCCAGCCTGAAACCATAGCTTGGCCCCGGGGGTGGCCAGAAGAGCCAAGCTGAGCTGCAGCTGGAGCTTCAGGAGGGTGGATCAGCAGCAGCTGTGGCAGTTTCCAGAATTATCAAGCCATAAGAAAAAAGGACTAAGTGAAAGGTCAATGAATCTCAGCTAAAATTGGGGGAGAAAAGCAGGTCCAGCCAAACTGCCTGCAGGGCAAGGAAGCAGCAGAAGCAGAGGCCCTGCAGCTGCTCCCATGTAGCTGCTCAGAGCTCCTGGCCTGCAGACTGCAGGGGGGCCAAGTAATCATTCTGAGGCCAAGTGCACTTGTGTTGAGTGGCCTGGATCCAGATTGTGGTCTTGGGTGGTGGTCCTGGGGTGCATTTTCAGCGAGCTAAAGCTGGTGGGGGCTGCAAAAAAATGACAGCCCCCTGATAGCTCCGGCAGCTGAAAAACCCCAGCGATTTGGGACAGAGCTTTCCCCTGTGGAAGCAGAGTTCTACAGAGCTAAAAAATCATTGACTGGCCATCATGAGCAGGCAAAGGAAGCAAAGTAAGAACAACAACCAACTCTAGATTCCTTCTTTGGGGACAAGAAGGATCAAAGCATGGAACAGGAGGAAGACATTACAGTCAGAACTCGCACACCAAAAGCTTCCAAGAAACATGAAGACTGCCTAAAAGCCATAGATCAGCTTAAGAAGGATTTTGAAAATCAAATGAGAGAAGTGGAGGAAAAATTGGGAAGAGAAATAAGAATGCTGCAAGAAAATCATGAAAAGAGAGCCAACAACCTGACTGAAGAAAATAACACCTTAAGAAATAGATTAAATCAAATGGTGAAAGAGGCCCAAAAAGCCAATGAGGAGAAGAATGCCTTAAAAAGTTGAATTTGCCAGATGGAA
>CM053587.1:237417363-237473116 GCA_028646515.1 Pseudochirops corinnae | reverse complement strand
CTGGCGCCACAGGCTCCACGTGACCACATTCAGCCTATTAAGGAACAGAGTATACTTTCAAATATCCAAGGGTCCTCAGAGTCCCATAGCCACTTTAGCAAAGGGCCTAGGGGCAGGGAAGATCTTCAGATTCCCATAACAGCATGATAAAAAATCCTATCCACCTCCAGAGAGAGAACTATGAACTCCAAATGCAGACTGAAACATGCTTCTTTTACTTTCTTTTTAAAAAGTAATATTCATTTGTTGAATTGTTACCTGCCTGGGAACATACAGTTGCTTGCTGCAAGATCCAGGACTAGAAGTCTCCAAGTTCCTGCTTCAGTGCTGTTGCTGTTGCCCCATTTAGTATGTTTCCACTACACTAATGGATGTGCATTATTAATATAACCTAAATTAAATCCTATATCCAAGGAACCATCCTTCATGCAAACACTAGATTGTTTATCTGGTCACACATTAGGTTTCACATGCATATAACTCTTTACAATGCTACATATTTCTTGGGGTCTTAAAAAGTTCTGCTGTTTCAGAAGTCTTTGGGTATGATTGTGGGATCTGGTTTTAATTATAAAGAACTTAACAGATGCCACTTTTTAAACTTTTGCTCTTGGTAGACAGACTGCATTTTGTAGTATGTACTTTTCTTTTGGCTATCACAGCAAGGAAAATGCTAAATTAATGACAGATGCACTATTTTGGAGAACTACCAGGTGTACAGTCATTATTAAAACAGTCTATTTGTTATAAAGGTGGTTTCAGATGTTCATATCAAGTTTAATATAAATCTAAAAGTATGCTCTGAAAAACTGCTGAGGCTGAATTGAAATAGAATATATTATTTAACTAGTGGTTGAAAGCCATGTGAGGAAGACCAATAAATTCTCACTTTAACTTTGACTCTTTGAGGTAAATTTGAATCTGTTTCTTATCTGAAACATTATCCCAAAGGAGTGCATAACCATGTGAAAAGCATGTGTAACAAAGTAAAGCCTTTTTTTCTTCCCACTAGAGTTTGAGAATGATAAGATAGCGTTCTAGAATATGACACAAGTTGACTTCTAGGTCTCATCCTGCTGTTTTTTTAGTGTATTTTTTATTCTTGTTAGAAAATTGCTTTGTAATCCTAGTGGAATGGTTGTATTTGAATTACTACCATCTTCATCACCCTGAGCTATTTTATGCAGCAAGTATAGTGATATTAAAAGTTAATTGATGAAATATGAAGCCAGTGTCATTTTAATTTGTATTTTGTCATTGGATCATTAAAACACATTATCAAATATTATTTCTTCAAGCATAGGAAGAGGAATCTTGTGATTACTACACATCTAAAGGAATCCCTACTATAGCATTCCTGACAAGTGGTCTTCTGCTTGAAGAAATATCATTTGGTAATTTGGTTTAATAACCCAATGACAAAATGCAATCTGATATATGTTCTTTGTAATTTTGTTCTTGTAATTTTGTGATGTTTATTTTAGTTTGTTTTATAGATATTATTTCCATTTACATTGTGGGAAAATTATATATGTATATATATATACATATATATGTGTATGTGTGTATAAAGTTTTCTTTTCTCTGCTTGCTTCATCTGTATCCATTTATTTAAGTCTTTCCATGATTCTTTTTATTCTTCAAGTTCACCTGTTTCTATAGCATAATAATAATTCATTATCCTTATATATATCACAGTTTATTCAGCCATTCTCTAAGCAATGTACAGTTATTTTGCTTCTAGTTCTTTATTATCACAGAGACTATTGCTATAAATATTTTGATGTATATGGAACCTTTATTTTATCAGTTACCTCCTTAGGATATATTTCTAACAGTAGAATCTCTTAGTCAAAAGGCATAGATATTTCAGCCACTTCGAATAATTCTGAACTGCTTTCTAAAATGGCTGTACTAATTTACAGCTTCACTGATAATGAATTAAGTATATCTGTCTTTCCATAACCTCTCTAACATTGATCTGTTCCGTCTTTTGTCATCTTTGCCAGTTTGTTAGGTTTGAGATGAAACCTCAGGTTTGTTTTATTTTTATATGTGCTGATTTGATGCATCCTTTTATATGATTTTTAATAGTTTGCAATTATTCTTTTGAGAACTGTTTGTTCATATCCTTCGATAACTACAACAATAATAGTAAGAGATAACATTTATATAGCACTGTGTGCCAGGTACTGTACTAAGTGATTTACAAATATCATTTAATTTGATGACTTATCTCTTGAGAATTACTTTTGATTGCATAGATTTCTGTTAGTTGCCAATATATATTGGATATCAAACTCCTTTCTGAGAAATTTGAAAGAAATATTTTCCCCCCATTTAACCACTTCCTTTCTTATCCTAGGTGCATTGATTTTGTTTGTGCAAAACTTTTTGATTTTATTGAAACAGAAATATGTATTTTGCCTTTTGTTATTGTTTCAATCCTTGTTTGGTTGAGAATATCTCACTTATGTAATATAGCTATGAAAGGTGTGTCATTTTTCTTCTAATTTTTTGTTATAAGTGATAAATCTCAGGGAGGTGTAGGGGGAGAATGGGACTATTGAAGATTTAAAGCATTCTTGGCAACATTTTTAATGACTTAGAACTCATCCAAAATGAAGCTTAAGTAAAATTTTATAGATACAATGAAGGATATATGTGAGAGATTAGGGAAAATGCAAAAATGGGCATCTTTGAGTTCCCCTTGAGTCACCTACAAATTGTGATATGTGAATTTCAAGTCATTAATATATACTAAATGGTAGATTGTGAGTATATTACATTATTATATGTTTTTATGCTGTACATACAATATATCTTTATCCGTATATATTATAATGTATTTTTTGAAATATTAGATATTCAACATTCTGTGTCCTCATGTTTTTCATCATCAGCCATTCAAAACAGCATAAATCATTGCAATTAATTTGAATTTAGAAATTTCTTATAAGGTTGTTTTCATTTATGCTGTTATGTTATTCCTCTGATTAAATTTCCCTTATATCACATACAAGCTTTTGCATGTTTCTCTGAATTATTCATTTTTATTGCTTCTTATCACATGCTATTCCATTATGTTCATCAACTCTAATTTTTTCAGTCCCTACCAGTCAATGGACATCTATTTTGTATGGAGGTTTTTCTTTTTTTTTTTCTTTTTTTTTTTTTTTTTAAGTATTGCTAGGAGTAACTTGGTATATGTGGGACTTTTCTTTCTGTCATTGTCATCTTTGGGCTATGTGCCCAATAGTAGGATCACTGATTAAGCAGTTCACATAGTTCCAAATTGTTTTCCAAAAGAGTTGAACCAATTGATAACTAAATCAACAGCATGTAACTATAGAGAATCAGGATGGGGAAATAGCAGGAAGAAGTACAGTGAACGCCACCTCTACCCTGTCTACCTCACAACAACAACTCTTTTATACAGACCCTTCAAAATGCAACGAGCTGAATCCTGGTGGAGAGATTCAAGAAAAAAGTCATACACAACCATTTTTAAGATCAGCATAGTGAGATTTACAGAGAAGGCTTGGACACTCCAGATGAGGCTGACCGTGAGGGCAATGTTTAGAGTATTGCAGCACATGGAAAGACTGTTCATCAGGGCAAGAAGAGACCCCTCAAGCATAAAGGGGTGGGCCTAAGCTTGTGTGGGATCCAGGAATAGGGGCCATTTTGCAGTTTTCTCTCTCACCAGTCAATAAACATATACTAAGAACCTAGTATGTGCAAAGCACTGTGCTAATTAAATGCTGTGAACTTTCATATTTATATCACTTATATATTTGATATCTATTGGGGTACATGGAGCAAAGTTCTAATTTGATACATTTTTGTGCCAACCACTTGTCACATAGGGTTCCTTCCTCCAGAAGTTTGTGTTTTGGAACTTGTTTATAAGCAGATTTTTTATGTATGTCTTTTATTCTTATATGATTTAGATTTTCCCTTTTCTTTACCCTTCCAAGGGAATCATTCCTAATAACAAAGCCTTTTTGGGGGAGGAGGAGATGAAAAAAGAAGAGATGGAAAAAAAATCAGCAACACTGATCAATGCCTCAAAAATTCTAACATTACATGCAAAGTTCTATATCTATAAACCTCCCACCTTGAAAAGAGGGAAAAGAGGAAGTGTCTTTTAATTTCTTTTCTTTGGAGATAAGCTTATTCTTCGGAATTAAGTAACCTTCTTTTAAAACATATATACTTTTTGGTTTTTTTATATTTACATTATTTATTTCATTCTGTATGTTGTTTTCCTGCTTCTGCTAACTTCACTTTGCATCGGTTATTCTAACTCTTTTTGTACTTTTGTGTATTCATCATCATCATCATCATTTATTCTGTTTCGTCCATGTACTATAATTTGTTTTAGCCACATATGACAATTTCTTTAGCTTTTCCCATATCAATGGATATCCTTTCTCCCTGGTTTGCTACTTCAAAAAGTGCTACTATATATGGAACATTTCTTTTTATCAGTGACCCCCTATTGTGGTATATACATAGAAAAGGAATCTCTGGATCAGAAAGTATGAACATTTCATCCACTTAATTTACACAATACCAAATTAATTTCCACTGTAGTTGTACTAATTTATAGCTCCATCAACAATGCGTTAAGTGTGCCTATCTTTCCATAAGCATCTATTATTTCAATATTATGTCATCTTTGCCAATACTCTGTGAGTAAAAACCTTTAAGTTGTTTTTATTTGAATTTACCTTTTTATTATTGATTTGTATCATTCTTTCCTATGGTTAATAGTTTTCAATTCTTTTGAGATGTATTCTTGAATTTCTCAAACAATATTGGTAATAACTAGCATTATAAATGCACTTGAAAGTTTGTAAGATGCTCTACACATATTGTATTTTTTGATCATCACAACAATTCTGGGAGAGAGGTGCTATCTTACAGAGGAGGAAACTGAGGAGAGCAGAGGTTAAGTAAGTAACTTGCCTAGGATTACTTATCTATTAAGTGTCTGAGGCAGGATTTGGACTTAGGTTTTCCTGATTCCAACTCTGACACTCTATCCACTGTGCTGCCTTGCTTCCTCAACTAAGCTAATCTGCTAGTACCTAAATATTTTGATGATTGCTACTTCCTGATATAACTTTCGATCTGGTAATGCCCCATTGTTTTCATTAGCTTACTTAAGATTCACAATCTTTTGCTCATACAAATGAACTTACTTATTATTTTGGCAAGATTTATAAAGAAATTCTTTGTGACTTTGATTAGTATTTCCTAACAATAAATCTACAAACTTTTTTATTTGTTAACTCTCATTTTTAAAAATATGTTGTCCTGCCTAGCCTAAGAATAAACAATGAATAGTTGTCCAATTATGTACTCTTTCTTTATTTATGTAAATATTGTTTTGTAGGATTTTTATCAATATAGTATGTGTACTTTTATAAATACCAAGGGTGAAAGCTAGGTGGCAGGGTGAGTAGAATGCTGGAACTATATTCAAGGAGATCCAAGTTCATTCAAAACCTTCCTTAAACAATAACTGTGAACTAGTGAACTTTGGCAAGTCACTTAACTTTTACCTGCCTCAGTTTCTTCATTTTCAAATGGGAATAATAACAGCACCTATTTCCCAGACTTTTTGTAAGGATCGAATGAATATTTGTTAAGTGCTATGCAAATCTTGAGGCAATGTATAAATACTAGTTATCATTAGCAGTAGTGCTACTACTACTATTGCTAGTTGTTAAACTACTAGATATTTTGTGAATTGTATAATTATTTTGAATGGAATTTCTCTATAATTTCCTCATGGTTTTTACTAGTGCTATATGAAAATGTTTTTGATTTGGGGAGTATATTTTGTTTTCTTCCACTTAATTGAAATTATGAATCATATTGCTTAGTTCCCAAGCAGATTATCTAGGGTTGCCCAAGAGAAACATTACTTAAAAACAGGCATAGTTTTGTGTGTTCTTTGATGTTGTTTATACCTTAATTTCTCTCTCTTATGTAATTATTATAGCTAGCATTCCTATTGCTAGATCAAGTAATTACAAAGATATGAAATATCTCTGCACTTATTCTATAGCTCTTCATTGTGGATACTGCTATGCATGGTTTCAGATATATTACGTCATATTTAGATATAATTTTTAAAAGGCACTTTATACTTAATATTTAGATTTTTAAAACATGAGTGAGTCCTATTTTTGTAAAAGATGTTTTCAACATTTATTGATTTAATCATGTGACTTTATCTTGTACATCTTGTTAATTATGCTATCCATTCTTCTAATGTTAAACCATTCTTGCATCTCTGTAAATAGCTACTTTTTCTTAATATTTTGAAAGTATGCTGTTGCAATCTCTATGCTAAGTCTTTACATGAAATTTTTACCTAAATATCCATTAATGAAATTAGACTATAGTTTATCTGCCTTATCCCTCTCTGGTTTAGATAAAAGAGCCATATTTGTTTCATTAAAAGGAATAAATTAAGTGCTTCATTTACTATTGAGAAAAAGTTCTGTAGGTGTTCATAAAATTCTGATTCTATGCATAGACTTATACAGCTATTCCAACCCTTTCATTTTACATTAGATGAAACTGTGGTTAAGTTACTTGCCTGGATTCAAACTACTATGGAGGAGTAATTAGGACTAGAATCTAGACCTCCTTACTTGTGGTATAATGTCTTTTCCAGAGTACCATCATATTCCTCCTCTGTTTTCAGTCACATTGTGCCTATTTCATTCTGTTGAAGAATAATTTAATCTCCTGTAGAACATGACCAAATTGTTGTGCTAACATTTTCTGAAACTTTTACCCTAGGTAAACAGGACTATAAGAAAAACAGACCTGTTTTAAGGGCAGCCAAGTTAAAAGCAGAAGCCAAGAAAGCAGCAATAGGCATAAAGGTAGACATAACTTTATTAATTTGCTGAATGAATGTCATTTCTCTCTCAATCTCTCTCATCTCTCTCTCTTTCTCTCTCTCTTTTGTTCTTTCTTTTTTTCAAAGATGAACCAAGTAAATGCTGATTTCTGAGTAACTTCACTTCAAACTTTATGTGGAATACCAGGATCTAAAATATTTATAAAAGATTGAACTTATTTAAAGCATCTTCTAACTCCTGAGTAATGGAGAAAGATCTGAAAGCGTTTGAAGTGTTCCATAACCTTAAATGAAACATGAATTTATTTAACTGAGTCCATCAAATGTTAGTAATACCCTTAGAATTATAATTTCTTATTTATTTAAGTACTATATACCTAGTTCAAAAACCTCAATGATGGATACAATTTTAGATACTCTCTCCATTTTCAAGAAATTATTTGTAATAGTTGTTTAAAATCCAGTTGTAACTCTTTGCATTTGGATAAATCATCTGTAAAACATATTTGCTGTTGTGGAGCTTACGGCTGCTATTCTTAATGACAAATGCCAGTACCCTCTCTTTTAACTCTGGAAAACATCTTAGATTTAATCTGCCAGAATTTTTTCTTTATTTTTAGGAATTATATATGCAATTCATCCTTAATTGGTTAATATTAGTCTGAGCTATAAGATTTCAAATGCAAGCCCATATAATTATGTTAGTATACAATGTAATTTAGCTAAATTGTTTTTATTTCCGTTGTTACCTCTATTCTTTTCTTTTCAAATGTATTTGTTAGTTTCTCTATTAATGATTCACTTTAACTTGGCAATCCTACTGTCAAACATACAAAATAAAATTTGCCCAATATAGATATTTTATTTAAAGAAACTTCAGAAATGTTAAAAAAGGAGAATGTTTTCTTGTTTTTGGCACATAAAAAATCAATTTTTCCACATTACAGCTTATAGCAAATGCCAAGGTATTACTACCAGGCTGTAACAGCTGTTGAGCTGCCAGATGATATATTTGGTTGTCTTCCAGAATTTGCTATTATAATCACGAAACAGGGCTTTCTTTTCACTCCTGATTGCTGATCTTGATCAAGCATTGCCTTGTGCTGCAGAATGTTTTCACAACATAATCTCCTCCGTTAGTGCAGTGTGTCAGTTTTTAATGAGAAAAAGGAGATTGCCTTTTTGTTTAAAAGATAGATGATTAACCTTTTAAAGCCTTTTCTTTGATTTCTTTTATACAAAATTTCACTCCCCTTTTTAAAAAGTTATTTTCAGGACATGCCCTTTCTAAAAAAAAAAAAAAGTTCACCTTTTTACTGTGTATACAGATCTAAGTTAATTCTTTTAAAAAAAATCTGAGTATAAAGTTTGTTGATGATTCTAAGATATCTAAGAGATGAGAGTATCCCTCCTACTCCAATCAGCAATCCATGAGCATTTATTACATACCTTCTGTGTGGCAGGCTCTATGCTAAATGCTGGACAGTAATGTTTCTCCTTTATGTCTTTTAGTAAATGGTCACAATTTGAAGGGATGCCGGTCTGGGGAAACAAGAGCTTCATGCTTCTTAGTATAGTTGAAGAGTTGTGTATTTAAATTAAGGAAAATAATTTATGAATTTAGTGCTTTAGTAATTCGCTTTCTTTAAATTAAAACAGCTAGCACAAATACCCATTGGCGATTGATTTTAAATTCTAAGGCAATAATGCTGTGACTTCAGAGTGGGCTGAGGACTAACTCTGGCAATTGCAAATGCCTGGTGCCATTTAAACAGCAGTACAAAATGTGCTTGTCCTTTTATGGGGAAAATGGATATTTTTCCTGGACTTCATATTATAATACAAAGTAGTCATAGAAGAGTTTAAAAATGAGAGCATTATGTATCTCCTGTTTAAATTGGCATGTCATTTTGAGTTGCCAACCTGTGGAAAACAAAAGATTCAACGTTTAAAAATTGTTTACTTTGCTTGAAAACTGATGTGAATAGCCCATTAAAATGATGTGAAACTTTTTTAGAATCAGACCCCTGGAGGTATTCTGCATTTCAAAACTGGCATACTAATTAGGTTGTCCTGTCAAACTTTGATTGCCTTGTCATTTCAACATAGGATTTAAAGTAACCAAGTTTCTTTCAGCTATTGCCATTTAACGCTTTTTAATTTCCCCAATGAGTGATTCTATCCGTGTTGATAATGTCAGCAAAGCAGCCAAGGACTAATAAGCATCAAAAGTTTTTGCTCTTATCTATTTGAACCAGAATGACCATAATCATGTCATATTTTATCCTTTTACAACTTGTTCTTTAAAATGAATTATAATGATGTCTTTCAAAATATTTTTAAGCTTTCATATGCTGTAGGATGGTAAAATGTTTGCTTTGGCTCTTGCTAGTTCTTATGAAGTATGATATATGATAGCCTTTTGAAAACTAAAATGATTCCGTATATCATTAGGAAATCATTCATTTAACATTTATTGAGCACCTACTACATGCAAGGCATAATGCTAGTTGTCAAAAGAGATGCAAATATGAGTAATAAATGGAAATGTCCTCTTTTTGTCATTTCACAAGCTAGCTCCTTCCTAGCTTTCCAACCTTCTTACACTTTACTTCCCTTCACACATTGTTGGCTCATGACTTTGGCTCACAAACTGTTTCTTGAACAGTACGCTGCCTTCCCAACTGAGTCTTTGTTTCTCTGGTTTGATTCAAGATTCAACCCCAAAACCACCCTCCTTCTACAGGAGGCCTTTATACTCTGTCACTCTGTTTATCTCTCTCTTCCTCTTCTCTCCTATCTTTTCTCCTTCTTTCCTTCTCTCTTTCCTCAACTCTTTTCTCCCTTTTTCCCTCTGTCCTCTCCTTTCTACCTCTCTTATCTTTCTCTCTGTCTCTTTCGCCTCTCTCTCTTTTTTCTTTCTCTGTGTCTATCTCTCTGTCTTTCTGTTTCTCTCTGCCCTCCTTCTCTCTGTCTTTGTCTCTCTGTATGTATGTATATTTGTAGGTATGTATGCATGTATGTATCTCTCTCTGTTCTCTCTCTATTTCTCCATCTCTCTATAGGAAGCTAGCTTGCCCAGTGGATACAATATTGGCCCTCACGTCAGGAAGATCTGAGTTCAAATACAGCCTCAGACACTTCCTAGCTGTATGACTCTGGGCAAGCCACTTAACCCTGTTTGCCTCAGTGTCCTTATCTATAAAATGAGCTGGAGAAGAAAATAGCAAACCACTCCAGTATCTTTGCCAAGAAGACCCCAAATGGAATCACAAAGAATCGGACGTGACTGAGAACAAAGCCCAAAATATACATATTTTCGTATGCATGATAGTTATTTACATGTCTTCTCCAGTAGACTGTGAATTCCTTACCTTTCTTTGAATGTATCCCAAGTGCTTAGCAGAATCTGTGCCACTTTGTAAGTGTGTCGATTCTGTTTATTGACTGTACTCAAATATCTCATAATCTGTTATAGATTCTTTGCCCTTATACAAATTCATATAAGTTATTTAAATTTGTTATTATGAAATATATTGTGATTGACCCTTATTTAAATTCATATGACTACTAATAGAATTAGACTAATAGAATTGATATTTATGGTTTGGAATGGAGATGTACTGTTTATTTAACTAAAAGAATTAATTTCCAAGTGAGAAGTTCAAGTTTTGTTATCTTTTTAAAAAAATGAATTTGAATATAATAAAGTACTTAAAGTTATGACCCAGTAAAAAAAGGAATGTCAGAAATATCTGTGCAACTGGTATTTACATTTTGGTTGTTTTTTAATTAGAAGATTTTGAGCCAAAAATTAAAATGTGGCTAAAATTGAATCACAGCTATTTTTTAAAAAGAATTCAATTACTCATTCATCTGTATGTTTACTTCTAATAAGAGGAAGAATAATGTAGATTTAACCTTTTGCTTTCAAAAGTAAGGTTTTAGCTGATACAGCTACTATACAAATTTGGTTTGAACCTATGGTTTTATCAGAATAGGGAATTCCCAGTGAAGAAACTATTTCCCTACGAAGAAGATCAGCAGTCATTCCACAGCTTTTATAGTCTTAGAAAGTTTCTTGAGGCAAGGAGAGATAAAGGGACTTTTCTGAGGTCAGACAACCAATATGTGTCTCAAACTGAACTTTATTCCAGAGTTTCTTGTCCCTGAGGTTTTGAAGGTTTCTAGCTACTTTAGATCTTTAAATTAATCTTAATATTTTCCAGTTACATTAATAAAATATCCGAGTAAAGCACTATTCAAATAATAGCCAGATCACCCTAACTCTGTAGAACAGAAGATTTGAAAAGTTAGATCTTTGAAGCTCTGGGCTTTGAAATGGCTTTCTGAAACTATCTTTTTGATCTGATCCTAAAAACTTTAGTTTTCAATGATTTTTAATGCCTATAGGCTCCCAAATCATGACTAGTTCTGCTAGTGTACCCAGAGGCATTCATGACCCAATTTTTCCAACTGTTCTGTGCTCAAAACATTAGCCTCTATGGTACTGACCTCTACCACAAAATGGCTAGAACTAGGTCTGAACTAGATTAAATATTGCCACACCTCTCAGATGTCCCTTAACTGTGCAGATGTAATCTATAGGTGTAGGACCGGAAAGAATCATGAGATTGTTGATTTAGACCTAGAAGAGACCTTAGAAGACATTGAGTACAATCCCTTCATTTTGCAGGTGAAGAAACTGAGTCTGATTGGCTTGACTAGAATCACATAGCTCTTCAGTGACTGAGACAGGATTTGAACTCAGGCCTTCCTGACTCCAAACCCTTTGCTCTATCAATTCCAAGACCTCAGAGTCTGTAAGGGAACTGGAAGTAACCTTAGAAGTCATCTAGTATAATGCCTTCATTTTACAAATTAAACAACTGATGCCCAAAGATTAAATGATTTGCCCAAAATCACATAAGTAGTAAGCATCAAAATTTGAATGACATATGCAAATAAGGACACAGAGAGGTGTGTATACAGGCACATATATGCATGTATATATTTTGTATATTGATGTAATTGAAGCCATGGTAGAAATATCAGATGTCTTCACTGTCAGGATAAATGTCCATAAGACAATTTGTGGATTCTGTGATTGATCCCTGTTGGTTTTCCAAACCTGAGAATATTTATATTGCATCTTCAAATACAGAAATTTTGATGTGCATGTTGGGAAGACGTTTTTGAGGCAGTGATGAGGAGCAGTGTGATTTGATTAACAGTGAAGGGTGAATCATGGCTGCCAAGCAAATGAAAACTTTAGTCCTGGACTACGTCATTGTGAATGGAAGCTGTTGAGCACTTTTGCTGTCCACTACACAGAGCAGATGGAGCTCTCGGAGTTGTGTGTCACTTGTTTATTACATCCTCTTAAAATTAGTAGCTGTGTAACCAGATGGGTCTGGGAGCACAGCTGTGGATACATGAAAATAAATGAAACCTGTCTGATGCTGCCATGCCCTTTTGAGATGCCAAAGTACTCCAGTGGTAACAAAGAAAAATGAATTTTCATTTGACATATTATGTTAGTAAATTCAATATTGTTTCTAAAAATCATCTTATGAAATCACATATTAATTTTTTAGCTCCCATGTTACTTTGATTGAAATTTATTTTGATAACCCAAAATAAATGCAGTACTAGGTAAATATGCAAGGTGACCATTTGTAATTTCAACATTACAGTAAAGATCCTACATTTGACAATAAATAAAATTGATTTTAATATTTTTAAAAGTTTGGTTGTGGCATCTGTTGCTTTACTGAGTTGACATTATTTCTGGGGGGTGGAGAAGGAAAACTGCATTGATGTAAATGCAAATGCCCATCTCTTCATAAAAGAATTCTAGGTTGGTGACATGATTTATAAGTGAAAAACCCCAAGGGAGTTTTAACTCCTTCTGAATTTTAGGAGGGCCTATTTGCCCTCTCCTTTTTCTACTTTGTCGAATGATGAGTTAATCTCGAGACGAGGCCTTCATGTTGTGGTCATATGGGGAGAATAAATATACTGGCTTGTTTTATTGAAATATGGTTTGTATTCCTGCAAAAAATGTTGATATAAATCATCATAATCACTGATTTTTTTGTCATAATTTCCCATGTAAATGATGGCTATAATTCATATCAAGCACATAATAAACTATCTCAAATTATTCTCTGTGGTTTGCAGGATGTTTGGGGCATATAGTGTGTTAAATTGGATTGTACTACATGTAAGAAAAAAAAACGTGGTTTACTTTTGTTACTCTGTTATAACTATGGGATTTAGAGATTGCATATTAAAAATTTGAGTGGCATTTAAGAAAGATGAACTCTATAACTTATCATCAGTTATGGGACAAAGGCTATAATCCAATAAGATGTAATGATTTTTATATCAAAAAGCATTTTTTCACAGAGTGAAATTAACTGTGAGTTGCAGCTACTATAGTAGACTTATTGATGATCATTGTGGTAGGGGTATTCCAGTAGGGTGCAGTACCCTATAAATACAAAACACATTGTATTCTCATACATCCTGGGCTAAGAGCAGAAATTTAAGAAGAAAGGGTAGTAACAATAGTAGTATAGTAACTCATCCATTCAAACACTTACCATTATTCTGAAAAGCCCAAGGTAAAACCTAGGTAAGAAGGCTTCATGATAACCTCTCTTCAGTTCACAAAAGGGTAAATATTGAATGGGAAACCTAGGTTCAGTAGGTATACACAAATAAGTGAAATTTACTGGCTTTTACTGGTGTTAAACCATTCTTTTCATTGTTTTTAAGTCTGTTCTATTTTTCTTCTCTAGGAGGTTGGCCTTGTCCTTGCAGCTATATTGGTACTCCTGCTGGCTTTTTATGCTTTCTTTTATCTTAAATTAACCACTGAGGTTGATCCTGTTCTGGAGGTGAATGAAAATTAACACCATTGGATCTTAGTCCCTTTTTGGAAAAGTGAATGCCTGGGATAACACTATTTGAGAATGCTCTCATCAACAAGGTTCTGAACTTTTTCAAAGCATGAAACTCCTCAGGATCTTTCAGCTCTTCTTCATTTGGGGAACATTTTTAAGGTTTAAGTGAATATCAAGCAAAGATCCTCACCTTGCAATGAAATATGTCAAGTTACACTGGACATTTTTGCAATCTGTTGTTGTTGTTTTTCTTATATTGCAGAAAAGACAAGTTTTCTCTACTTATACTGCTTAGCTATAACACACACACACACACACACACACACAATCACTCACAAAACAATGGAACTTCTCTTCTTGGGAAGCGTAGTCCAATTTCCCAGTACAATTGCAAGAATCAGAATTTTCTTTTTTTCTGATCAGCAAATCCTTTGTTTCTTTTCAATCATATGGAATGAAATTCTAAGTTAAAGTTTATTCTTATTTATGGGCACCTACTCAGATTGCATTCATAATTATATGATTGGAAGAAAAGTTCCAGGAAATTTTGTGTTTTAGAAGAAAATGCTACTTTTTCCACAAGCATATTTTATTTCATCCTAGATTCTATCTGCACATACATTTACAGTCATCTTTTTCTTTCTTCGCCAACTGTTCAGTGCACATGTGCTCTTTCAGAAATGGCACCTGGATGACAGAAGCTCGAAGAGTCACATATGCCTCTAAAATTGAGTTCTTTGCCTCTTGGGCTGTCTGAACTGGTGTAAATAGAAAGTTCAGTTGATGTTGATTTTAATTAGTATATCACTCTATTAATACAAAGTTGGAATTCTATTTTAATTATGTTGTTCCTGCTGCTTGAAGTATCAGTTTGCTCCTCTTGTTAGGAATATGTTAAAAAAAAATCTTTTTCATGCATATTCTTCCAAATAAAAATGATCCAAAGCTTTTGAAATTTTGCTTTATACAAATTTACATTTCACCTCTCAAGACATAACTCAATTAAATCCCAAAGAAGAAATAAATTACTCAAGAATAAAGGATTTTTCTTTATACAGTATATATTATAGAAATTTCAGTTTAGACAAATCTTTTTTACAGTTATTATTGACTCATTTGTCAGAAAATAAATTTGAGAGTCAATACTTTAAAAAGTGATGATTTTTTTTAATTTCCAAAGAATGTACATTTTTTAAAAAATGAAACAATATTAAGTACCCTGGTAAGCCAATATAGGAGCTTATGAGGAGTTGTTTAATGACATTATGAAACCATCAACAATTCACATATTGACTCAATGAATGGAAATACAGAGAACTAAAAATTTTTTATTAGCAAAATAAAGCTTAGAATTTTCAAATCATAATCTTGGGTTTTGTTTTGGTTTTTTTGGTCATCCCAAAATTAATTTTCTGGTTTAAAACTGAGTATTCCTCAAAACCCATTACTTAATTTTGTTGTTATTGTTCAGTCTTTTCAGTTGTATCAGATTCTTCATGACCACATTTGGAATTTACTTTGCAAAGGTACTAGAGTGGTTTACCATTTCCTTCTCCACCTCATTTTACAGATGAAGAAACCGAGGCAAACAAGGTTAGATGACTTGTCTAGGGTCACATAGCTAATGTGTCTGAGGCCAGATCTGAGCTAAGGAAAATGAGTCTTACTGACTTCAGACCCAACACTCTATCTATTGTGCTGCCTAACTATACATATTCCCTAATTTATCATATGTCCGATTTTAGCAATTTAATGGGAGATTACATTTCTGTTCTCTATATCTTATTTCTTCTTTTGCCGTCTAAAATAGCACAGAACAATGTTCAAATAATACCTCAATTTTATATGAAGGGTTGAAGTTTTCAAAACATTTTTCTTAGATTACTGTGAAGTAACTAGTACAAAGATTATCATCCCCAGTTAACATATATGATCTGAGAAATGGAGTGATTTGCTCATGATTACATAGTTAATTAATTATCTGAGTCAGGATTGGCACCCACAGATCTTGATTCCAAGTCCAACACTCTTTCTAGAACCCTGTGCTGCCTCTAAATGATTCCTTTTCCTTTGCTAACTCGGTTTTAAACACAAGCAATAAATCATATACATTTTGCTGGGATTTTTTGATAACATTGATTCTCTGCTACATATTTGAGTGTGTATTAGACAGCACAGTAATTAACAAGTTAAGCATACAGTAGCATGCCTGTACCTAGGCAAAAATCCCCTGAGACTGGTAGGATTTTTATTCTTTTACTTATATACTTATGTAGTTTCTAAACTGAAAAGCTAAAGGACTACTAAATTAGATAGAGCATCTCAGACCTGGAAGAGACCAGAGAGGCCATTGAGTCTAAACTTGACTGGGACAAGAGTCTTCTCTGTGAAATACCAACAAGTGATCATCTTGCCAAAAGATCTCCAGTGAAGGGGAATCCTCTACCTCCCAAGGAAGTGTAGTTCTTGCATCAAGGAAAAATGTGTCTCTCTCTGCAACTTCCACCCAGTGGAATGACATACTCTGGAGGGTGGGGGTGGCAAGTCATCATTTTATCCCATAAGATTATATATATATTGTAATATATGAAAAATGAATTCTCCTATAGCGAGGATACAAATATGAATCTAGGTGTATAGCTTTCCCATGGTAATTATGAATAGTATGTATGGAATAAAAGTGTTTTCATACTGGATAGGTTATGTCCATTGAAAAAAACATTGAACAATCTCTATCCCTTATGAGCTGTGTGACCTTAAAAAAGTCTTAATTTCTCAGAGCTATCCCTAAGTGGGATAATGATATCTTACCTACTTATCACAAAAGGTTGTTAGAAAAACAAAATCAAATAATGCAAGAAAAACACTTTTTCCTCTGAAAAGTGGCATATGTATATATAGTATTATCACTATCATAATTATAATTGCACTGCCAAAAAGAATATATATATATATATTTTAAACACCTTAATATTTGGTGCTTTTCACATAAGCACAGTGGATGGTCCCCCGACTCCCTGTCCTAAGATCGAATCTCCCTATCTTGCCCAGGCTGAAAGTACTATAACCACTTAAGGGCCCAATTCTAGTGCCAATTAGTATGGGAACTCTGACCTTCTCTGTTTCCTACTTGAGCCAGGGCTCCTCTCCTTAGGCATTCTACTTGCAAGAGC
The DNA here is from genome assembly GCA_028646515.1 of Pseudochirops corinnae. Lineage (NCBI taxonomy): Eukaryota > Metazoa > Chordata > Mammalia > Diprotodontia > Pseudocheiridae > Pseudochirops > Pseudochirops corinnae. The sequence continues at coordinate 237,456,143 of CM053587.1, read as the reverse complement.
TTAATATATTGGTGTCAAATTTAATACAAATACTCGTTGGCTGAGCCCTGCTGTAGCTCAAAACACTTTGGCTCAAGAAATTCATCAGCCTTAGCCTCTCCTGTTGCAAGAAATATGCCATCATGCCCAAAATGGATCATTTTAAAAATTAGAATATTTTTGTCTTTGAAAAAATACTATTCCTTTGTGAAACTATTTTGTCTAGAATTTTTGCCAGTAGCACACCTTATTTTTCAAGTATCAAAAAAACCCAATTCAGATGCTTATTTATCATTTATACTTAATATATGAGGACAAAATTTGGCCAGTGTTGGTTTCTCCTTGTTTTGTAGTCACAAATTAAAATGACAGATCAGTGGTTCTTGTATACTGTGGTTGACCAATATGGATGGCATTTTTAGTGAAGGTTGCAGCATTTAGTGACATGTGGCATGTCTGTTAGTGAAGGAGAAGGCAAAGGAATATCACAAGCTGGCATTTTGGATATGATGGGCCTTTTACTTCACTGAGTGACATGCCGCATGTCACCAAATGCTGTTGTCTCCCCACCCCCATCACATATACGTGAACAATTTTCATTTAGTTATTTCTTCCCCCATATGGTGTTCAAAAGCACTTACGTTAAATAAAGGTTATTCCTAGTTTTTAGCGGTGACTTATATGAAGTAGCATAGCTGTATTATGTATTCAGTCAGAAACTTTACCCAAATTAAATAAGGCACAAGTTAAAGCATAATTGTTAATCATAACCAAGGAGCTCTTTGAAAATATTATATCATCCAACAAAGTCTTCACAATTGCTTCCAAGTATTACATAAAAGACAGGAAATATTTGATAATAAGTATTAACCAATACGACTCTGCTACTATGACTACTACTAGCTAGCAAGCTAGCATTTTTGAGCAATTACTATGTGCTAGGCACGTGCTAAGCACTTTGCAAATGTTATATTTGATCTTTGCAATAACCCTGCTATGTAGGTGTTGTGATTACCCACATTTTCATTTGAGAAAACAGAAAAAGACAGTGGTCAAGTGACTTCCCCAACTCCACACAGCTCGTATGTGTCTGAGGCTGGATTTGTATTTAGGTCTTCTTGACGGCAGGCCCAGGATTCTATCCATTGTGCTATATAAACTGTGGGTTTTGGTTTGGATTTTTTTTAGGTTCTCACTGAACCAGTGTCATCAGTTTATTTGAATAATTGAACAATCCTCAAAATGGAAATCTTTGAGTTTTCCCAGTAATGGTGATGAAATGGAGCTAGAAACATTCCTCATTGCCTTGAGGCAGCATGTGCTAGAGAGAGTGTTCATGAAATGTGCTTTAAATGCATTTCCATGTCTTGGGAATATAACAGAGAATGTAATGAGCCCAGAAAATCAAGCTAATGTGTAGGCTTCATTGTTGTGGTTCTTGTTTATTTGGTTATTTTCTTCTACCAGACAAACAGGTAATATTTTATCAGTTGTTTTTTAATGAACAGAATTCAGTAGTAATACTTACGGTTTTGAGGGTTAATCAATTCTCAGTATAAATATGCATGTAATTTCATTTACGCATGCATATATATATATATATATATATATATATATATATATATAAAACATACTTGCATATATGTGCAGAGATAGAGATAGGCAAACCATTTGAGATAGGTGAGGTTTTTTAATCTGCATAGATTTTGTAAAAGCACCAGAAAGTGTTTTTTTCTTGATTTTTTTTAAGCTTTGTTTTTATTTTTTTGGGAGGGGGGAAGGCCAGGTAATTGGGGTTAAGTGACTTGCCCAAGGTCACACAACTAGTAAATGTTAAGTATCTGAAACCAGATTCAAACTCAGGTACTCCTGACTCCAGGGCCAGTGCTTTATTCACCACATCACCTAGCTGCCCCTAAAGTTTGTTTTAATACTGATAGGAATCTAGAACTATAACCTCTTGTCATGTTTCTTTTAACAAATATGATCAGATAGTAGCAGTACAGATGGTTGGATAATGGTAAATATAGAAATTTCCAAATCACCGAGACCTGAGTCTTTAAGTTGACAAAATAATGGGTGAGTGACTGAATTGAGCTAGCAAAGCACTACCGTGTGGCCTGTAGCACCATTTGAGATACAGTGTAGGCAGTTAGGAATGTTTTAGTTCTTATTTTGACCTAGGATAAGATGGAATCTAAGCTTTGGGAAAAATATGGAACTCCAGACCCCAGAAGGGCCTCAGAAATAAAAAAGGCCAAACACCACAAATACTTTCTGTCATCCATTTGAACATACTATGGATCTAAATTAAATGTAAATGTTAACTTTTAATGAGACAAACTAATTTTGGGAGTGTGGAGGCAAGTTTTTTTCTTATATTTACTGCAAACATAGAAAAACAATTTCTGTACAACCATAATGTCTTTAACTCTTATAATATACAAAAAGGCTCAGTTTAATTGAAAAGAGTTGCTATTATAGATGCTAAAGTCAGAATACTAAATATATAGATGCTAAAATTCTAGAATTCCTTGAGAAACATGACTGATCATACAGATCCTGTGTATAAACTTTTTCTTTTTTTTAAGCCAGTGCAAAGGAAGAACCTAAAATGAATTTTAGGTGAGAAAAGTAAAGTCTTATCTGTTATAAATGCAAATGTTAGGGTCCTTTGGTACTCATTTTCAGAGGAGGAAAAAAAGTCTTTTATATGCTAAGATGACAATAATTACTATAGTGGAATAAGAAGAAAACTTTGAATTGTTTTTCCTCCTACTGTTGTTTTCTGGTACTGAATTATCTAAATTCTCTCCTCTTGTTTCCCTGGGGAACAATTTTTTCACATTGTCAAAATAGTTGGGATTAACAGATAGATCAGGGACTGCTAAAAGGCATAGTGCATAGAGTGCCAACCTGGCATCAAGAGACTCATCTTCCTGAGTTCAAATCTGGCCTCAGATACTTACTAGCTGTGTGACCCTGACAAGTCACTTAACTCTGTTTGCCTCAGTTTCCTCATCTGTAAAATGAGCTGGAGAAGGAAATGAAAAACCACTTAAGAATCTTCATTAAGAAAACTCCAAATAGAGTCATGAAGTATCAGACACGACTGAAATTACTGAACGACAGATAGGTTGGGGCAGGGGAACAGAGTATTTCTTTATGAAGAGATTGAAACACTTAGCCTTGCACACAGCAAGGGCCTTACACATAGCATATTCTTAGTGAATGTTTTTTAAATTGATCCTGTAACTTTGTGATCATTAATATTATTCCTAATAATAAGGTAGCATAAATAGATCATTTGATTCCAGTGAAGAAAATTGTCCATATTTAAACTTAATGTATTTATACCAAGTGTTGATATCCTATAGTTTCTATATTCCGAAAATATATGGAATGATTAAAGTGTAACTCAGAAAGACTTTAGAAGTAATTCCCTAGAAATTTACTTATGTGATTTTTGAATGAATTTATCTTATAAGACTGTTGGAATCAAATCATAGACCAAAGAAGCCCCCACACAAAATGGCTGTGCTTGGCTTGTTTGACATTTCTAGGCTAGACTAAGTCTCTAAAAAACATCCTCAGTGAGATGGACATGTCCAATGCCAGGGAGTTATCTCACGATGTTTAGTTAGAGCTGTTCAGGAAGAACCAACTTGTCCACTGTAGAAAATGTCTGCTCCTTCTGGTACAATAAATAGGATGCTTATGGCACTTGTGTAGTATGAGCAAAGTTACAATAAGTTTGTTCTGGGGAGGCAAGATAACATCCAGACTATGTGGCACCAGGGTTTAATCTTTCATGTGATTAGTATAAAAGGGACTGAAGAATCTCCTGAAAGCTGTGTTTATATAGAAATATCACAAAGAAAAATAAATATAAAGTGACTTACACAAAACCTAGCACTTAATGACTTTTAAGGTAGCATAGTATAGGGGCGATAATGATGGATGTGGATTCAGATGACTTGGTTCATATCCCAGCTCTGCCATTTTCTACCTGTGACCTTGGCCAAGACGTTCAATATCTCTTGGTCTCAGTTTTCTCATTTATAAAAACAAGGGGGTTGGCTGGGTAAACCTCTTATGCCTCTTCCAGATTTAATTATATTATTATCTTAACACCCCCCCCCCTTCAACATCAATAGATGTGAGATCCATATTTAGGGGGAAAATGATTTTATATGTCATTGAATGTTAGATGACAGCATTCCCTCTTTTTTTTTTAAAACAACAACCAAATTGGTGGGGAGGCAGCCAAAATTTGAGGTACCAGTGCCTCTCGAACAGATGTCGCACCATTATTTTTTAGCTCGTTTAGATGAATAAACATGTTAAACTGTGAAGTATTACATTTTAGATTTTTTCATTAAAAAAGAGACAATCTGTTTACTGTCCTAATTGAGACAACAATCCTTGTGGTTGCCAGTTTTGGCAGTCATAACAATGAACTATAAATATTTGGACCAATCAAGAAAATGGTGACTGTAAAGGCTATAACATGTGGAAGGTTCTGTTTTCATGGGCACCCATTTCAATCCTGCCTTTTTTCTAATTTCTACAAATAAAATTATATCAAACCAGAGCTGCATGGGAAAGCCCCACAAAATCAGTTAAGAGACCTGTTTCAATATCTAATTTCTTTCTAGTTCATTATCCTTTTTAGTGTTCAATTATACATCTGCTTGTAACAAATTGCTTCTACAGTTGCTCTATCCAATGTGGCAAGTCAGGTCGTCATTTGGATTGGCTTTGTGGTACAAACTAGGCTACCACAAAGTTTGTGTCTTCAATTCCCCTTTTTCAAATTTGAAAAAAAATATGCATTCTGAGTCACTTTAACCTTTTCAATTACAGCAATTTTAAAAGAGATATATGAATAAATAAAAACAAGTCATTCTGTACTTTTTCTGAGTAAGATGCTTTAACTCTGTCACCCGTTTGTGTATTTTACACAGTGCAGCAACAAGAAGGAAGGGGGGGAAATGTCCTTGAGATGCTTTTGCTCTTTTGAAAGAGATAATAAAATAACATTAACCAGAGCCCATAACATATTTGGGAACCAAATAATGTATAGGGTCTCTTAGACTTTGTAGTAACTGAGATTTATAGCTAGAAGAGGCCTTAAAGATCATCAAGTCCGAACTGCCTCATTTTATGGAAGAGGAAACTGGAAGCCTAAAGACTTTAAATGACTTGCCAAGATCATTGCCAAGAACAATAGAGCTACTCTTGAAGGAAAGACAGAAAACCTGGGCCACCACAAGGTCACTGCTGGGGATGCCATTGCTTCTTGAAGGAAGCATGGCAGACCAGAGTGGGGAAGATCCACTTGATTAATTATTTAGCTAACTAGATGCTAAACATTTCTTCCTGCTAAAGGATTGTAAGTGTTATCAGCGCACTCTTTGTTGTTTGTCCTTCCTTTTCAAAGAGAACCATCATATCAGAGAGATGATGACAGGACTTGCAGTTGACTTTGAGTTGAGGGAGGGAGGGCTGTGCAAGGACACCAGCCTCACTTCCTCCTCCAGAGCCATCTGGGTCCAGTGGCCAGATAGTCATTAGGACAAGTAGAGATGGCTTAGGATGCAACAGGAGCCCCCGACCCTGTTGAACTAAAGCCTTTTCGGAATCTCACTTTAAGTGAGGTAACACTCTTCCAGTGAATAGGCCTCTTTAATAAGTGAGTCAAAGGATGACTCCTTTAGTCAAAAAAAAAAAATCAAACTGAGTGGGGAAGACCCTCAGGGTTGCTGACCCAAAGAGAAACAGTTACTATTGACATTCACTCTGAGCCAAGAGGGCCCCAAATATAGCCATTAAGTGGAGCAAACTATTGTGGTCTAATATACGAGGTCCAAGAGTGAAATGGGTTTAAGGTTTAGTCTTTGAGAAAGAAAGAAAGAAAGAAAAAAGGAGGGAGAAAGGAAGGAAGGAAGGAAGAAAAAGAAAGGAAGAAAAGGAGGGAGGAAGGAAGAGAGAAAGGGAGGGAGGGAGGAAAGAAGGAAAGAAGTAAGAAAGGAAGGAAAAGAAAGAATGAATGAAAGAAAAAGGAAGGAAGAAGAAAGGAAGAAGGAAAAAGAGAAAGAAAGAAAGAAAAAGAAAGAAAGAAAGAAAAGAAAGAAAGGAAGGAAGGAAGAAAGAAAGAAAAAGAAAGAAAGAGAAAAAAGAGACAGAAAGGGAGGAAAGAAGGGTGGAAGGAATCTTGCCATTAAACCCCAAGTTAACTGGGCAGCTTCCAGCCATCAAAATTTACCTTCCTTTGGAGAAGAAAGGGAGGAGAGGGAAAGGACAAGCTATTTTTCAGCACTCTGAGGTAACAACATGCTCCTAGTGGTACCAGGATCTTGTTTGAGCTATTGCTCCGATTTTTGTCTACTACACCCTTTATTTCTTCTTCATGCTGACTCCCAATATTTCTTCCCTTTCTCTACTGTCCCACTGTGATACTCTCATTTGTTTTCATCCTTTTCCTACCTTATGTCTCATTGTTGCCACAACCTTTTTCTTCTATCCCTCATTTTTTTGTGTATAATTACTAGTTCTACTCTATTACTACTACTACTTCTACTACTACTACTACTACTAAATTCTACTTCTAAACACTACTACTACTACTACTACTACTACTACTACTACTACTACTACTACTACTACTACTACTACTACTATGGCTACTATTCTCTTAGGACTTGGAATGAAGAGAACCTATGTTCAAAGTCTGTTTCTGGCATTTATCAGCTATATACCACGGGCAAGTGACTGAATGTCCCCGAGCCTGAGTTTCCTCATCTGTAAAATGTTAATCATTATATCCATACTACCTACCTCATTAGATTGTTGTGAGGCTTAAATGAGATTATGTAAAACATTTTGAAAATCGTAAAGCACTATAAAAATTCCGGAGATGGGGATAATGATGACAATGTGATGATGATGGGACTCGTTAATTAGTTACAGAAAAAATATGTCCTTAAATCACATCATATGCGAAGTGTTATAGCCTCTCTCTTGTCATAGGAGAAAGTGCTAAACTAACTAGTAGCTAAGACAGGTTCAAAAATAGCAAAAGGTCACACAGAGAGTTAAGGATTCTTATAATAATAACATTAGCATCTACAGAAATAGGAGGAAGGACCAAACTCCCTTCTTGTTTTCACAGTCATAAAGTGCAATAGATCCCATCTAAAACAGGTACCAACTGACATTTCATCTTCTACAGCAGCAGTTCTCAACCTGTGGGTCGCAACCTCTTTGGGGGTCAAACGACCCTTTCACAGGGGTCAAAGAGGTCGCCTAAGACCATCAGAAAACACATATTTCCGATGGTCTTATGGAACCGAGACACCACGCTCCTCTATCCGTCTCCAGGCGGGTCCGCCCACAGGCAGATATGCCCACATGTGAGTATTAAAGGGTCGCAGCATTAGGAAGGTTGAGAACTACTGTTCTACAGGAAGCTTTTCCCAAGCCCTCTTCATTCTAATTCTTTCTGTCTCTTAATTATTTCCCATTCATCCTGTTTGTAGTTTGTACATATTTGTTTGCTTGTTGTCTCCCCCATTTTGTGAGTTCCTTGAACTCCTTTTGCCTCTTTTTGTATTCCCAGCACTTAGCACAGTACCTAGCACAAAATAAACCCTTCGTGGTTTAAATAAATCCTTTGTGCTCAAAGAGGACCAAAATGACATCACTATGTTGGGGTCAAGGTACAGTGTGTCTCACTGTGGCTGATCAGACCAATACGAACTCCAAAGGCTCTACCATAGGTCAGGGACAAATAGTCCATGTGAACATTTGGAGTAGAGATATCTCTAAATTTGTGCATCTCATGTTTCTTTTGAGCTACTATAATTCTGCTTTGCTTATGGAGTCTAGTGCTTTCTTTCATGTGGGCATTCCCTGCTGAACAATCAGTCCCGTGGTGGTGTCTCCTACTAAATAAATGTTTATTGACTGGCTGACTAGATTTTTGATCTGGCAGAATCATGCAAGCATTGCCTATGATATGAAAGTATGTAACCTATTGAAACTTCAATAGGCTATATGTTTTCACTTGATATAGGTGAGCCTGATTTATTCTTTCTTCTCTCTACTTAGTTTATCCCTGATTTATATTTTCACTTCCTTTCATTTTATTCTTTATGAATATGATCTTTACCATACTTTGATTTTTATCTTCTAAACTTTTTTTGCCCCTTATTCTAAGAAAGGGCTCTGTCACATAGATATATCTTGAATAAAGTTAATTAAAATCAATTTTGTTTCTGAGGATTTCACATCATTCCATAAAATAATTTGTGATATTCTATAGTATTTCAAAACCAGTTTCTGGTATTTCTGGACTAAGCAATAAAATTCTTCTACAGCCTCTCATTAAACTTAGCAATTTTTTTTCCTAGGGAGACTTTTCTTCAAAAATTCTATAAATGAGCAAATGAGAAATATCTTACATAGATAATAGAGAGTTGATTTTTTAAAGCCCATTAGCTAATTTGACAAGGGATCTGCTGAATTCATTCTTTTTCACATTTGAATATAAATACAAGGGAACACTTCAAATCTCAGGATGATCAAAAGAAAAAGAAAGGAAAAAGGTGACTCAGGGAAGATGTGCCCTAGTCATTCACTAGTTTTGAATGAAATTATATTTAATTTTGAACTAATCTTACATGCAGTGGGTAGCAACCTACAGCAAGGGTTATAGCTGATAAATTATTTCTCTGGAAATAGGACATAACAGAAATCAATTCTGATGTTTTATCACTGAGAACATGTTTATCACAAGTTGTAGATTATAAGATAATATATATGCATATATATAAATAACTATTACTCATTATTACTATACAATATAATAATATTTTTTTTCTGGCATCTTTGTCTATCTTGATCAGAGCAGAACTTGAGAAAGTGAGAAAGAAACTGCAACTCTCCTTCTTAAGTTGAAGTTGTTAAAATGAACCTGATTCCGAAGCCTACATATTGGTAAAAGGCTCAGGATTTTGACATCTTTATTATAGACTGATAGAAGAATCAGGTGTCATGAAATCTGGTTTGAGTATAAAGAAGGAGCCTCCAGTCTGGCAATAAAAATTTGAATTTTCTAGTGGATTCTTGACAGAAAGTTGATGTACTGTTAAAGTTATTATTCTAACCTCCCTTCTGTGCCATTTTGGCCTCATTTTCCTTAAATATGGATTTTGAAGAATCAAGCTGGATAAATGAAGACATAGTAATCAGGTGTGTTGAAGTGAAGGTGGTTGTTTTTAACATCAATTTCACTTTCAATTGATTCAGAGGATTTCTTGGCTGCAGAAGATAAAATTCTGCCAATGATTAATTTTGCTTAAAATGTGTACTTCGAGAGCAATTTACATAAAATAGATAAGAGCAGAGAAAGTCTACATTGTAGGATGATGAAATGATGAAGTCAGAAGAAATATCTGTACAAGTTTTATACAATATATATGTTTTACTGAAAGTTTTTCATTTATACTGTACTGACATATTCTTTTTCTCTTATTAATTCAAAGTTTTAGCATAAGCATAAATGACAAGGGATGATGATATTCAGAGTCTCAGTTTTGTTCTAGTATTAAGACATTTAAGGAAGCTCAATCCCTTTTGGGGACCACTAAGACAATAACACATTACTGCCACCTTGATGACTAGAAATTCATTCTATCTCCCTAAGTGCCTAACTTAAGGAGTGACAGATACTATAACAAGTAAGCCAATTTTCTAATTAATTGTCAGTAGATTTCTGTGAAGTAAACAGTTTAAAATTATCTTACGTTATGGATGGGGAAAGGAAGACATAAAGGCAGTAAGTAATCTATTCATCTAGTACACCACTAGTTAGTGGTGAAATTGGAAATAACTCAGTTCATTTATGCATAGTCATGTATTTGTAGAGCAACTATTTCAGTACCTGAAAAGCACTCAAGAGAAAAACAAAAGAGACAATGATACAAAAATATGAAAGCAGTATTCAAAAGTACCTTAATTTACTAAAAAATCAATGCCTGCTATTTGTAATGTATGATGAAATATAAGGTGAAATAAAATGTAGCATACCAAAGAATACTCATTAAGTTGGTTCATTGGGCTGAGTACAGAATCACAGCGTCTCAGAACTAGAATGAACCCAAGAAGTCATCTAGTTGTATCTTAATCTGAATAAGAATTCTCTTTTTAATGTAACCCAACAAATGTTGTTTCAAACTGTGAAAAGATCTCAAATGAAGGTGAACCCACAACCTCTTGAGGCAACCCATTGTATTTCAGAATAGCTACAATTTTGGAGGGTAATGCCCTGTTGTCAAAATTAGCTCTTTTAAAGCCTGGCTGGGGCATACAATGGCCCCTAAGGACTACATAGTTCCCTCCTCTTTGGCTTTAGGGAGTTATTCCATTTCTGTCTCCTTCCTGGATTCACATATAGGCAACTCTTTGCTCTGGTGATATATCTCAGCTCATGGGGACATTTCCACTCCAAGCACTTCACAGCTTCTGTTTCTAGGAAAACAAAGCTTAACAGGACTACAACAATATTCACACACATCAGGTTTAAGAGAGCTACAACAACATTTATACACATTACCGGCACTATCATCTCAATTCACATTCTGTCTGACAAAGTAACATGAATCAACAGACAAGGCTTCTGTCTGAGAAATCAAACACAAATCAACAGTAAAGTCCTCTTTCAGGACTTCTGTAACAACAGTAAAGTCCTCTTTCAACAGACATGATGCTTCTGTCTGATAAAGCAACATCAACACAGACAACAGACAGAGTCCTGACACTGCAAGCATTCTCTCTCTTAGTTAGCTCTGCTCTCTCCTAGCTCTGCTCAGGCTTTTCTCTGCTCTGTTCCTTCCTGTTCTGTAGCTTGGCAAGCTCCTCCCACTGTGGGCTCCATGTGATTATGTTAGGCCTATTAAGGGCAGAAAAGCTCTTCAAATTCCCTTAGGCCTATTAAGGGCCACACAATGTATACTGTTTCCAACAGAGACTCTTGATACAATCAAAGAGGCTCAAAGACACTTGAATAGATGAAACAAGCAACAAAGTACTACTTTGCTTGCCATTACACTTGCCTAAGACCACATGTCTAGTAAGTGATGGAGATGATTTGACCCAGATTCTCCAACTCCAGATCTAACAAGTCTGATCTTACAAATCACAACTCTTCAAATATTTGAAAAGAGGCATCATATAGTCTACACATCTCCTACATATTAGACTTCCAAAGTTTCTTTGATCTTCATATGGCATAAACTCAAGGGCTTTCATTCACTATCATAACTACCTTTTTTTTTGGGACACTCCAGCTCATTAATTCCATTCCTAAAATGCAGAACATGATGCTCAGGTTGGCATATGACCAGGAAAGAACAAAGTAAGACCATTTCTCATATTCTTAAATGTGAAAATAGCCTAAAATTACTTCATCTTTTTCTTCACTACCACAGCACGCTGTTGACACATTCAACTTGCAGTACTCTAACCCTTCTAGATATTTTTCAGACAAGGTGTTTTCTAATAATGCCTTTTCTATGCTGTACTTCTATAGTTCATTCTTATATATTTTATTTCATCTTCTTAGGGTTAGCCAATAAAGAATTGAAAGGGAATGACTGAAAAACTAAAGTATATGAAAGTAGTAGAATTTGATTATGCTATAAGAAATGAGGAAACTGAAGAATCCTAAGAAGAATGAGAAGATTTACATGAACTGATGAAGAGTGAAACCAAAAGAACATATGTACAATGACCACAGCAATGTAGATGGAAAAATGTCACTAAAATAAAGCTGCAATCTAAATAATTAAAACACTCCATAAAACTCCCAGGGAACAGCTAATGAAATTTAACTGTCTTCATGACAGAGAGATGGTAGGTGTCCTGGGGCAGAATGTTGTATACACTGCCAGACACTGTCACTATGTCAGATGGCTTTTCCTAATTCATTTACTTTGTTGCAAGGTGGAAAGGGGTAAGGTTCACTCTGAAGTTTGGGGGAGGGGAGGCTAAGTAGATGTGCCTCTGGAAATAATAATAGCTAACATTTACATAGAGCTTATTAAGTACCAGGTACTATACTAAGTACTTTACAACTACTGTCTCACTGATTCCTCCCAACAATTCTGGGAGGAAGGTGCTATTACTATCTTAGTTTTATAGATAAGGAAACTGAGGCAAACAGAGGTTAAAGTGATTTGCCTGATACAGCTACTAAGTGTCTGAGGTCGGATTTAATTCAGGTTTTCCTGATTCTAGGCCTAGTACTGTATCTACTGCTCTACCTAGCTGCCGTATGACTATGCTATAAAGATAAAAAAAAAATCAATAAAACATTAAAAATTTTAAAAATCAGTTAACTTTTATGTAACATCGAGCAGTGATTTTCACTTCCAAATGTTAGAAAAATACTAACTGTAATATTTTTGTTATGTTTATTTTAAATGATTATTTGTTATAGTAAGATAAGAGATACCACCAATAGATGATTATTATTTATATCTCATTGGATGATTAGACCTCACTACTTCCTTGTATTTAGGAAAGTAAGAATTATAAATGCAGGAGTTGGTGTTGCTGATGAGTATGTGTACTATTTCATTTTATGCTCAGAAAGAATCTGTCTTCATTTAGAAAAGTCCATTGTCTATAAACTCCCTGGCAAGACATGAACCATAGACATGTGGAGGAAGGGTTGATGAATTCTCCCTGTAGTTTGATTCCTTTTGTCTGGAAGAGGCTGGTAGATTTGAGAGTATGAAAAACATGCCAGGATATTTAGGTGTTACTTTAAAATACTCTTAAGGCTGAGTTTTGAGCAATCGGGTAATGTTAATGTTAAATGGTAATGTTAAATATACAATAGTTACGAATTTGGTTTTAAACCATTTAAAAGTATTATCTCATATGAAAATGTTAAATTCAAAAATTAGCCAGCTTTAATGTTGAAATATTATTGTCTTTTGATTTTGCTTTTGAAAAATATGTGTCTTTAATTTTGTTCCTATTATGCTAAGTGCTTTTTTTTCTTTTTGAGCATTTACTTTTAGGTTAAAACTCCTGAGTAGAGGTAATAGTATTAATGGTGGATATAACTCCACATATAGAATGTTTCTTGATGTGTTGAGGCTAAATTTTACCAAAATACTCTTTAGATAAAAGACCACTTAGCACATGGAAAATGTTCTCAGTGATCTTAAAAATTAAATGTTTTCGAGGTCAAGTTTGTTAGAAAATTGTATAAAGAAAATTAATGCAATTAATAACTAGATTTATTACAATGCTAGTTCTTTGAAGGAAAAAGTTAGATCTATTAACTATTTGCCACAATGGTATTAACATAATAAGCAACACTAGTCTTTTCTACATCTAAATATCAAATATGTACTATGACACAGAGTTAGTATCCCTGTCCCACCTCCAGTGGAAAATGAGGTCCTGGAGGGCAGAGTTGCTTCTTTGTTATCTGTGAATTCCTAGCAGCTATTATAGCGCTTTCTATTTGATAGTTGCTATTGAATTGAATTGAGTCAAATATTGATTAATGGTATCGTGCATAGTGAACAATCTGGTTCATTGAAGTTTGGGGCACCCTTAGGGTGCTTTTTTGTTGAATTTTTTTGGAACCTAATATTTATTGGCCCACTTTTTCACTTAAATAATGAAGTGTCATTGTATATAATATAAATAAAAAAGGTGAGAGATAAAAATGAATCTGTATTGATCCTAGGGCATCCTCTGGATGTTGGCTTTTGTACCACCTTCTCCTTCCAGTTAAAGCACTAATAAAAGTCTGGTTTGTTGTCATTTATCCCTTTCTTCTAATTATGAAATACATTGTTCCTTTTACCCCATCCCCCAGTGAGTTAATGAAGGCTTCTGTATGCATATATATATATATAGCTATATTTTTCAACTGATATGTAGTTATTTTATAGCTAATTATATCTGTTGATTCTAATGTAATAAAAGCCATGATAAAATGAGGTAATATTTATAAAGTACTTTGCCAACCTTGATGCTCTACATAAATGTTAGCTATTAAGATGATTGTCACAAACATTTATTATATGCCTGCTTTACACAAGGTACTGTGCTAAGCACTGAGAATACAGATATGAAAAAGAAAGAAAGTTCCTGTCCTCAAGGAACTTACAATCTAATGGAGTAAGATAACACACAGAAGAAATCTGAGAAGTGGAAGGTAGGGGGCAAGGTACCACGTGCAGGTGTGTGGCCAAAGAATTCCAAAAACGACTGCTTCCAGAGGAGTCAAAGGAGTCCGAAATGAGTGTAGCATGATGGCAATGATGATGATGGTGGTGATGGTGATGATGATGATGATGAGTTTGACCCCAGTTAACTATTTTATGCCATAACCACACAGACCCTCAACTAGTTATCACCAGATTAAATGATAGTCAAGAGACTCAGTGGTGGCCATATGGGCCAGATTTGAGAAACTAGATAGACCCTCAGTTAATCTGAGAATGTTCCAGGAGTGGAATTAACTGTTGGCTCACAGGCAATAGAAATAGCAGGAGAATGGAATACTGCATTGGGGTAGCATGATGTTAGGCCAACCATTACAATATGATACTTCTCACAAAGGTTACTAGATGAGAAAGTTTAGGATGAAAATCAATGCCTTGCTGGAATTAAACAAACAAAATAAAGCAACGACAAGAAAACACCTACCTAAATGTGATGTTTTAGGGAAAAAAAAATCATGAGGAAACTATTTTTCTCTGTAGGACAATGAATTTCCATGGGTCAGTGTCTAGCACACAGTAGGTACTTAATTAAGTGTTGATTGGTCTATTCCAACCCACAACTAAGCAGGGAACCTTTTTATGAGGAAGTGTTCTAGCCTCAATAAAGGGCCTTTGGTAGTAAAGAAATCACTGTCTCTCAAGGAAGCTCAACATATTTTTTGAGAGCTCTATTTGTTAGGGAGTTGTCCCTTATATCAAGCTAATCTTTTCTGTAGTTTCCAAACATTGCTCATAATTCTGTATTCTCAGATCAAGCAGGAGAACCCTAATCCTTCAGCCTATCAAGTGAGCAAAAACTGATCTCTCTCTCTCTGTCTTTCTCTCTGTCACACACACACACACACACACACACACACACACCCTTCCCAGCCTTATCTTCAGGCTCAACTGAGTTCTCACTGAATCAAGGAAACATTTTCGTGTATCCCTAATTAACTTACTACCTCATTAATCACAGCAGCTTTTTCCAAACTTTTTCATCCCTCTCTAAGCCTCCTGTATTTTTCCCTCCCCAATGTTCTCAGGTGAGAATCTTGTCTCATATTTCACTACAAAAATTAAGACTGTTCCCTGAGAGTTCCTTCTCCCCTTCTTCCCCATCTTACACTTCACCAGATGACCTGCCACTATCTTCACCTTTCTACATTTGCCATCTATGTATCTTTCACCCCTGTTCCATATAAAAAGGTGGCCTTTAAAAAAAATGGCCCTTCTCCTTCCCGAAACAAATGTTTCTACCTGCCCAAGTGATCCTATTCCATCCTTATATTCTCCATAGTCTATCATTTTTCTATCCCCCTAGGCTATGATATTCCAAATTCTTGCTGACAATATAATTTAAAGGCCCCTTTTAATAATCCTTAAATTTTTCCTTTGTTTTCTTTTGGGGCCTCTTTTGCCATTTGAGTTACTCTATTTTTTTAAGGTGTTATTTTCTTCACTCAGGTTGTTGACTCTCTTTTCATGATTTTCTTGCATCATTCTCATTTCTCTTCCCAATTTTTCCTCCACTTCTCTTATTTGGTTTTCAAAAATCCTTCTCAAACCGATCTATGGCTTGTAACCAGTCTACATTTTTCTTGGAAGCTTTTGGTGCGGGAGTTCCAACTGTGTTGTCTTCCTCCCATTCCATGCTTTGATCCTTTTTGTCCCAAAAAAAGGAATCTAAAGTTCATTGCTGGGTTTGCTTTGCTTCCTTTGCCCGCTCATGTTGCCAGTCAATTACTTGACTTTTGGGCTCAGTAGAACTCTGCTTCCAGAGGGGAAAGCTCTGTCCCAAATTGTTGGGGTTTTCACAGCTGCTGGGGCTATTAGGAAGCTGCTGCAGCTCCCACCAGCTTTGGCTCACTGAAAATGCACCCCAGGAACACCACCCAAGACCACAATCTGGATCTAGGCAGCTCAAGGCAAGAGCACCCTGCCTCTGAATGATCACTTGGCCCCCCTGCAATCTGCAGGCCAGGAGCTTCTGAAGCAGCCACATAGAGGTGGCTGCAGAGCCCGTGCTTCTGCTGCTTCCTTGCACTGGGGACAATTTGGCCAGACCTGCTTTTATCCTCTGAATTTAGCTGAGTTCCACTGACCTTTCACTTAGTTCTTGTTACTTATGGGTTGATAATTCTGGAAACTGCCACAGCTGCTGCTGATCCACTCTCCTGAAGGCTCCAGCTGCAGCTTGTCCTGGCCACACTCAGGGTCAAGCCGTGGTTTCAGGCCGTGCTGGTTTTGGCTCCCAGCGTGCTGTGATGAGCCCTTCCTGTTCCGCCTGCTGAGCTGCCTTCGGCCAGAGATGCGTTTTCCTTTACTTTTGTGAGTTCTGGAGCCCTAAAATTTGTTTATAGTCATATTTTATGGGTATTTGAGGTGGCTATGTGGGAGCTGTGGAATTTTCCTGCTTCTACGCTGCCATCTTGGCTCCACCTTTCCTTTTTTTTTCTAAATAGTAGTTTGTTGTTGTTCAGCCTTGTCAGGCTCTTTGTGAGCCAAGGGACCATAGGACGCCACTATTGTCCATAGGGTTTCTTGAAAAGATAATGAAGTAGTTTAGCATTTCATACTCTAGTCGATTAAGGCAAACAGAGGTTAAGTAACTTGTCCAAGGTCACACAGCTAGCAAGTGTCTGATTTCCGATTTGAACTCAAGTCTTCCTGACTCCAGGGCAAATGCTCTGTCCACTGAGTCACCTAACTGCCTCTACCTTTGTAACCCTATTCTTAATAGGATATCGCTACTCTCTTCTAGTTACCCTTTGTGTCCTATACTTCTATTATTTGCAATAGATAAATATTGATAACAATAGTCAATAAACATTTACTAAGCAGTTACTATGTAGTAAGTATTGGACTTAGTGCTGGGGTCACAAAGAAAGGCAAAAGACAGTTTCTGCTCTCAAGAAGTTCACAATCAAATGGATTTACAACCATAATCTGACAATGCATATTTATGGAACTTTATAGTGTTTTCCTTCCAAAAACTGTATGAAATGGTCTCTGTTGCTCACTTGTTTTGGTTATGTCTGATTCAGTTGTGTATGACCCCATTTGGGGCTTTCTTGGCAAAGTAACTGGAGTGGTTTGTCATTTTTTTCGGCAGCTAGGGTTAAATGACTTGTCCAGGGTTACCCACCTAATAAGTGTTTGGGACTGGATTTGAACTCATGAAGAGGAGTTTTTCTGACTCCAGGCCCAGAACTCTATCCACTGTGCCACCTTGCTACCTGAAATGGTCTTTATTATCCCCATTTTACTAATGAAAATAAACTGACACTCTGAAAGGTAAAGGAATTTGCCGATCATAACAGAGTTGTAATATTAGCTTGTTTATCGAAAGTTTTATTTATTTGCCAAGTGTTTTCCTCACACCAATATTGAGAGTTATTTATTATCTTTTATATTATTTATATTATATATATTTATATTATTTATATTTTTTTAATATTATACTATTGTCTTTTAAGGGTAAGAAAACTGATGCACTCCTTTCTCAACTCCTCTCTTGACTCTCCAGATTTCTCCACCTTGTCTAGGCAGTCTTCTCACCCTGGAATATGGCTCCACTCTCATTTCTGGCATTCGAACTATGTGGCCAGTCCATCAGAATTGCACTCTCTGCAGTAGAGTTTGAGTGCTTGTCAGTTTAGCTTGAGAAAGGCTCTCCGTGTCTAATATCTTACGTGCCAGATGATCTTTAGCGTCTTCCTAAGACAATTCAGAAGGAGGTGATTCAGTTTCCTGGAATGGCACTGATATACTGTCCAGGTTGCCCTGGCACACAACAATGACTCTTCATGTATTATACTTGATTTTCCATTCCTATTGATTTACCCTCAATGTTCCCCATGCCTGAAATATATTTTCTTCTCCCCTCTGCCTCCTAGAATCTTGAGTGTTGTCCTAAATTCAACTCAAACACCATCTTTTGCGTGAAGACTTTCCTCACTCCCCCTCGTTGCTAATACCTGTCCCTGATCCCATTTCCTTGTATGTATTTTTTGTATACACATGGCATGCCCTGAGAGAACATAAGTGCCTTGAAAACAAGGACTATTTTACTTCTCTCTTTGTGTCTCAAGCACAATGCTTCTAACATAGCAGGCACTTAAACATGCTTTTTGATAGATTGAAATAATAATGGTCTTGCTGCTCAATACCATTACCGTTATTAAAGCATATTCATAGAATCATGCAATCTTAGCATTGTAAGCTATCTTAGAAGCCATATAGGCCAAGTCCATGTTATTATTTAATAACTGATTTATGTTACCTATTAACTGTTTTTTGATTATAACTAATAGGATCCTAACATCTATTAATTAAGGTATTTCTGAAGCATTAGTATACAACTGCACTATGATTTAGGAAAATCTTATAAAACAAAACCTCCCCATAAGAGGTGAATCAGACCCAATTATTCATCTTTAAAAGGACTCATCACTTTACAAAAGATTTCACTTCAGTCAGTATTCCTTTAAATAATGATCCTCTTTGTCCACAAAATTCAAATGCAACTTGAATCACAAAAAAAGTTCTATGTACATGTAATTTTTCAGGAATATATCTATTTTTGTAAAGTAAGGGACAGTTACAGACATAGATATATTCCTCCAGCAAAATGGAAGCTAAGTAAGAGAGGTTAAGTGATTTGTCCTAACTTATATTTTTCACAGTCTCTTTTCCTGTGTGAAACAAATGAAACACTGTAAATTTCATTTTTCTTTCCTAAAGCTTATGTGAAAATGAAAGAAAGAGACAATGGGTAAATATAGCACGTTATTGTCAGCTTTGCTGTTTGTTAATTCATTTAATTTAAATGCAAATTGTATGTTTTAATAATGATAAATTGCCTAGCATCAGGTTGCTCCCAGAAACATGCTGTTACTAAGAAGATGCTTTTCTGAAATTCCAAAAGGCCTCCATTGCTCCAAACCTTTTTTCTTTGTGAGGATAGCTGCCCCTTGAAACATTCTGCCACATAGAATTGAAATGATTTTAAAACCAGAGGAAAGCTTAAAAAGTTATAACAGGAAACCACACTTGGCTTCACCAATAGATCTGAGCATAGGAGCTAAGAAGTGATTTCAAATCAATCTGTAGGAAGATTTTTCTGTCTGATCATGAGCAAACAGAGAGCTTCTTTCTGATGGAGGCTAGGAGTGAGTCACGTGTTGGGCCCTAATGATGTCTGCTGCCTTTCATCCTCTGACAGTGACCAAGTCACATTTCTTTCTACTTTGACAGTGGAAACATTTAATGAAACAAAACAGCAATACCAAACTCCAGGTCTCCCAGCCCTCTTTGCTTAAATGAGACTCTAGCTTCATTAAATTCTGGCTTGCAGAGGTGCCCCACAATTACAGTCCTCTGAACCCCAAATTAAAATGAGACCCAAAAGCTTTACTTTAATGCACACTGACATGCTCGGTGTATTTCCAGACTCCAAGAGAATACAAGATCGATCTATCAGAGAGCTAGTACTCCTATATTACATCTTTTTCTATGGCAAAGTACAGCTTGACCTACCAGATACTTGACATGAATACTGGCAGGCTAGAGTATATTCCATCAGTAAAATGAGAGATGCTAAAAATGACATGTATGGTATGTTTTGGTTCAGTCACCCTTTTAATGACCAATTCAGCACCCATTTATGCTCATACTCTACTTGTTTTAAAATATATTAAGCATTTATTTTGTATGGTTTCCTAGTACTCTGAATACCTTGGTAGAAATCACTATAGAATTGGAAATTAAATTTTAATTAATAATTATTAGATAAATTATGATGGAGCATTATGCTTAAGTGTTGGAAGATTTGACCTTATTAACAACATTCTCTAAATATTTGTTTCATATTTTTTCAATTATGCTACTATAATTGCCTCTATTTCTCTTCACCATCATTTGGCTTTGAAATTACAAAGCTACACTAAGTTTTAGTGGGCTAAAGATTCCTATTGACATACTGTCATGTTAGCTCTATATTTTAGTGTTCAGTAATTCACTAGCAGCATTCTTTTTCCCTTTAAAATATATTTCTAGTATTCTAATTTAATTTAAAAAAAAACATTGAAAAGTTAGGGGAAATACAGGTTTAACATTTTCAAATTATTAGCTTTACAGATTTATTTTATTTTATTTTGGAATTATTTATTTTATAGAATTATTTGTTATTTTGAAGTTATTCATTTTACCGTTTTATTTTGCTTTATAGATTTATTTTATTAATTTTTTATTTTACCTATACATAGAGATAATTTGTTAATGTCATCTCAATTACCTGTTTTCAAGAGTAATAATATTCATAATTTGTTCTAATGTTTCATCACCTTCTTCACTTTCAGCTACCTGAATAATTGATTATTGATTAGATGAAGAAGACAAGAAATGTGTTATTTTATTCTTCCTAATGGTTAGCTCCTCTGCAAAAGTCTTACTCTGATACCTCACTGAAATGAAGAGATTAAAAAGCAAGATGAAAGATGAAATCACTTAAATTTCATACCCAAGATGAAAGCAGTGGAACCCAACCACTGGTATATATTGCCAGAAGTAAAAATCTTCATCTATAAGCCTGGACATTGACTGTATGGCTATGGTATGA
This sequence comes from Pseudochirops corinnae, assembly GCA_028646515.1. Classification (NCBI taxonomy): domain Eukaryota; kingdom Metazoa; phylum Chordata; class Mammalia; order Diprotodontia; family Pseudocheiridae; genus Pseudochirops; species Pseudochirops corinnae. Next base: position 237,435,248 of record CM053587.1, on the reverse strand, counting down.
GTAGGAGCTTAACCAATTTTTCAAAGGCTTTCCATTAAGTTGGATGTAGGTCGACTACTCTTTTTGGCCATAGAAACTTTTGGAGAAAAGTGACATTTGGTGGCATAGTGGATAGAGCATTGGCCCTGAAGCCAGGAAATTATTGTTGTTGTTGTTGAGTTGTTTCAGTTATGTCTGACTCTCTGTGACCCCCCACATTGTGTTTCCTTGTCAAAGATACTGGAGTGGTTTGCCATTTCCTTCTCCTGGATTGAAAACTATGCCACCAAATGTCATATATATCTATATGGGAGGGTATATATGCGTATGAATCCATATGTGAGTGTGTGTATCTATGTGTACATAGACAGAGGGCACAGGATCAATTGAATAGGAAGGGATGATATTTTAAAAGGTGAAACTGAGAGGTGAGAGAGGATTAGAATGAGAGAAGACAGGGAGAGACAGAATGGGGTTAATCATCTCATGTAGAAGAGGCAAGGGATAACTGTTACAATGGAGGGGAAGAACAGGAAGGCAAAAGGGAATAGGTCAACCTTACTCTCATTGAAGTTGGCTTAGGGAAGGAATGACATACACTCTAAATTGGGTATCTTGCCCTGCAGGAGGGTTGGGCAGAAGGAGATGAGAGAGGGGATGATGGAGGGGAGGGCAGGTTGGGGGGGAGGATTGTTAGAAGCACACACTTCTGTAAAGGGACAGGGACAAAGTAGAGAATGGAGCAAGTGGAGGGAAGTATAGGAGGGAGGGGAATATAGTCTGTTTTTCACAATATGTCCATTGGGGAGATGTTCTGCATAACTATACATGTGCGGCCTGTATTGAATTGCTTGTCTTTCCAGTATCTGTCCTAAGTGGGTGATGAGGGAGGAAGGGATAGAATCTGGAGTTTAAAGTTCTAAAATTAAATATTAAAAAAAAAAAAAAATATATATATATATATATATATATATATATATATATATATATATATATATATATATATATATAATTAACATGCAACTGGGAAATGGGTTATGCAGGTACTGGGGTAGGGAGATCCATCTTGCCCTACTGGAAAGTCTGAGAGGTGATGGGGGAGGATATAGGAGAGAGCAGATTGGGGGAGGGGGTATACAATGGGAATGCTGTTTTGGGGTGGTGGGTAGGGGAAGGACAAGAAGAAAATTTGTAACTCAAAATTTCTTGGAAATGAATGATGTAAACTAAAAATAAACAAAAGTTAATCTTAAAAAAAGAATAGAGTGTGAGGAAACTAAGTAGAGACATCTATAGTAGATGGCCTTTTCAAGGAATTTATCTACCAAGAGCAGAAGAAGAGATATAGGACAATACTTAAAGAGAGTGGAAGAATCAAATGAAAGTTGTTTTTTTTTTTTAATCAAGATAGAGGAGACATGGGCATATTTGTAGGCAGTAAGAAATGATTCAGTAGCGAGCGAGAGATTGAAAATAAAGTGAAGAAGTGGGGATAACAGAGGGAGCAATATGTTGGAGGAGACAAGATGGAATAGGACCATTTAAACATGTAAAGACATTAGTCTTGGTAAAGAGTAAGGTTATTACACTTCATTGTGTGCAAGAAGGCTGAAGGGGCAGAAAACAGAAGAAGACATGTGTGTTAAAGAAGATGAAGAAGAGGGGAGAAGAGGGAGCTCATGGAAAATGCCCTCAATTTTTTCTGGAAAACATGAGGCAAGGACATAAGCTGAGAGGGTGAGGAGAAGGAGGGACCATGAGTGGCTTAAGGAGAGATGAAAAGATTTGGAAGAACTACTATAAAGAAAGGAATAATGATTTGATAAGAGAATTAGAATATGATTGCCTAGCAGCAGTGAGGACCCAGATGAAGTCGTATAATTTACAACCTTGTGTATCGTCAACACCTCACTCTTCATATTCTATGAAAAAATAGAAAAAAGAATAATTAGACCAGATCAAATAAGATTTCAAATTAGTACAAACAATGAATTCCCTTGAAGTTACATTATTTGAATTAGCAAGACATAATTCTATTGCAGTGGAACCAATTACCACATTTTTAATAATTAAAACTCTGATAGTGTGAATGTGAATATACAAGATCACTTCAGGGGATTGATTATTAGCATGAATGGGGACCTAGTTGTATATGGAAGAGGTTCATGCTGTAAGTGATTTGCTGAGGGCTTTTGAGTGATTGATTAGTGAAAGATATCTGAGAAAAGGTGAAATAATAAAGGATTGGGAAAAAAATCATGGATGTTATTATTACTGAAAAAAGCAATCAAGAAGATTTTGATAATGAATTCTAAATGCCTGTATGCTTTGTACCTATAAAAACTTCATGATAGTAATTTATGCAAATATCAAGGATGTTCCAAATGCCAATATGAGAAGGGAACATAGAACACATTACAAATGTTATTGTCCAGCAGACCACTTATTTAAAATCATGAAAATGACTTTTTAAAAAGGGTTTTGTTGTTGCTGTTGTCCTTCACCTTCAGAAGATGTGCCTATATTTCATCCACGCAATTTCCCCATAACATATGAAGAAAAAGTCTAAGAGGGGTAGAAAGAAGAATGGAATCACTGCCCCTCCAATTTTTTAAAATGGATAATTGCAGCTACAAGGCAAGGAAGGTTCATTAGTCACATTTTCTCTCCCAGAAACATCTGATAAATGTCTTATATGTGGAGGAAGGGGCTTGCTATAGACAAGACCGTAGACTCCTGGGACTGGAAGCCCTATAGCTAGAGCTGGCATATGAAGCCTCCTGCTAGAGGTATTCTACTATTAATATTGGTTTTCTAAAATTTACTGAGGTATTATTAAGTAAAAATAGAGAAAATTATGAGCCTATCTTTCAAGACTAGGTAGTGTGGCAGTAGGTAAGTAATGATCAATTAGACAACTTAAAGAAAAATTATACTTAAAGGTCTGTTTTCTAAAATTCACCCAATTACTGACTATTGAGTGGAATGTTTGTTTCTTGGGACCTTACCACTTAATAATAATTCCTATGTTGCCAAAAATATATGCCAACAAATCTACAATCTAAGTGAAATGGATTAGCATTTACAAAAATATAAATTGCACAAATTAACATGAGCAGAAATCAAATACTTAAATAACTCTATCTTAGAAAAAGAAATTGAACAAGCCATAAGTGAACTCCCTAAAGAAAAAAAAAATCCCCAGAACCAGAGTTCATGAGGGAATTCTACCAAACATTTAAACAATCAATAAGTTCAATATTATATAAGACATATGAAACAAAATGGCAAAGAAGGAGTAACACAATTCTGGTGCTGATACCTAAACCAGGAAGAGCCTAAACAGAGAAAGAAAATTATAGTTCAATTTCCTTAGTGAATATTGATGCAAAAATGTTTTAAAAAATACTATCAAGGGGATTATAGCAACATATCACAAAGATCTTAAACTATGAAAAGGTAGAATTTGTACCAGGAACGTAGGGCTGGTTCAATATTAGGAAAACTACCAGCATAACAGACCATATCAATAACAAAACCAACAGAAAGCATATGATTAACTCAATAGAAGTATAAAAAGCTTTTGAAAAAATACAATACTCATTCCTATTTAAAAAAAAACACTAGAAAGCAGAGGAACAAATGGAATTTTGCTTAAAATAAGTTGTGACTATCTAAAACCAAGAGCAAGCATTAAATATAATAGGAATAAACTTGAAGCCTTCCCAATAAAATTAGAGTAAAGCAATGATGCCTATTATCACCACTATTATTCAATATTGTACTAGAAATGCTAGCTATATCAGGAAGAGAAGAAAAATAAATTGAATGAATTAGAATAGGCAATGAGGAAACAAAACTATCACTCATTGCAAATGATATGATGGTATACTTAGAGAATCAACTAAAAAACTACTTGAAACAATGAGCAACTTCAGCAAAGTTTCAGCATATGAAATCAACCCAAATCAACATTTCTATATATTACCAACAAAATTCAGCAGAAAGACATAGAAAAAGAAGCTACATTTAAAATAAGTATAGACAATATAAAATACTTGGGAGTCTACCTGCTAAGACAAACCCAGGAACTATGAACATAATTACAAAACACTTTTTACACAAAATCAAATCAAATCTAAATAATTAGAGAAATATTAATTGCTTGTGTGTAGGCTTAATCAATATAATAAAATGACAATTTTAGCTCTATGACAATTACACATATATTATATATGTATATATAAATATATATGTATATATAAATATACGTATATATATATATATATATAAACTATACACACACACACACACACACATAATAGTTAGAAAGAATAATAACAGAAGATGGTGAAGAGAATTCAGAAAGTTGCCAGAGCTTTTCCAGCTTCCCTTGGAAACAAAGTTAAACCAAGCTTCTAAAAGAATTATGTAGTGACAGAATCCACAAAAAATATAGAGTGAAACAATTTTCTAGCCTAAGATAACTTAGAATTTCAGGAAAGGTCTGTCTCACTTGGGTAAAAAGGGAGTGCAGCTTAGCCTAGACAGTGTCTAGGCAAGCCAGGGAGAGGCTATTAGCCACAGCACAGACTAGCAACTAAGGCTTCACTGAAGAAATAAACTCCTTTGAAAGTAGAATTGGTCAAATGGAAAAAGAGGACAAAAGCTCACTGAAGAAAATAATTCCTTAAAAATTAGAAGTGAGCAAATGGAAGCTAATGACTTTATGAGAAATCAAGAAACAATAAAACAAAACCAAAAGAAGGAAAAAAAAAATGACAATGTGAAATATCTCATTGGAAAAAACAACTGACCTAGAAAATAGATTGGGGGTGGGGGGTGGCTAGGTAGCATAGTGAATAGAACACCAGCCCTCGAGTCAGGAGGACCTGAGTTCAAATCTGGCCTCAGACACTTAATACTTACTGTGTGACCTTGGGAAAGTCCCTCGACCCCAATTGCCCTGCCTTCCCCCCTCCAAAAAGCAAAAAAAAAAAAAAATAGATCAGGGAGAGATAATTTAAGAATTGTTGGACTACCTAAAACCATGATAAAAAAAAAAAAGAGTCTGAACAGCATCTTTCAAGAAATTATAAAGGAAAACTGCCTTGATATCCTAGAACCAGAGGGTAAAATAGCCATTGAAATAATGTACCAATCAACTCGTAAAAGAGATTCTAAAATGGAATTCTCCAAGGAATATTGTAACCAAATTCCAGAATAAAATACTGCAAACAGCCAGAAAGAAACAATTCAAATATTCAGGAGCTGCAGTCAGGATTACTTAGGACTTTGCATCTTCTATACTGAATGATTGGAGGACTTAGAATATGACATTCCCAAAGGTAATGGAGCTTGGATTACAATAAAAAATTAACTCCCCAGTACAATTGATCATCATCTTTCAGGGGAAAAAATGTTCATTCAATGAAATAGGGAACTTTTGAAACTTTCCTGACGAAGAGACCAGAGCTGAAAAAAGAAAATTTTATCTTTAAATACAAGACTCAAGGAAAGCATGAATAGGTAAAGAGGAAAGGGGGAAAAAAAGCCAAGCATGTTATTCAATAAGTTTAAATTGTTTGCTTCCCAACATGGGAAGAGGATACTTGTAACTCTTAAGAACTGGATCTCTATTAAGGTAGTTAGAAGAATACTTAGACAAAGGGCATGGGTCTAAGTTGATGCTGATGTGATGATAAACTAATTAGGGGTAAAAAAAAATAAAAGAATTGTACTGGGCAAAGAGGAAAGGGGAGGCTGAATGGGGTAAATTATATCACACAAAGAGGCATGCAAGACTTATTACAGTAGAGGGAAAGAAGGGAGGGGGTGAGCATTGTTTGAACCTTACTCTCATTGGATTTTGGTCAAAAACACACACTCAATTGGGTCAAGAAATCTATCTTACCCTCTAAGGAAGCAGGAGGGGAAAAGGGAAAGAAAAGGGGGGGGCTGATAAAAGGGTGGGCAGATTGAGTGAGGTAGTGATCAGAAGCATCATGAGGAGGGAGAGGATAGAGACAGAAAAGAGGGAGGGAGAGAGAGAGAGAGAGAGAGACAAAGAGAGAGAGAGAGAGAGAGAGAGAGAGAAGTATAAACAGAGAAAAAGTAGGATGGAGGGAAATACACAGTTAATAATCGTAACTATGAATGTGAATGGGATGAACTCTCTCATAAAACAGAAACAAATAGTAGAGTGAATTAGAAAACCAGAATCCTACAATTTATTATTAACAAGAAACACACTTGAAGGAAAAAGACATACACAGAATAAACATAAAAGGCTAGGGCACAATGTGCCCTATGCTTTAGCTGAAGTGGAAAAAAAAGTAGGGATAGGAATCTTGATCTCAGACAAAGCAAAAGCAAAAATATATCTAATTAAAACATACAAGGAAGGAAATTACAACTTGCTAAAAAGTACCATAGAAAATAAAGTAATATCAATATTAAACATATATGCATCAAGTGGTATAGCATCCAGATTCTTAGGGTTAAGTAAGTTATAGGAAGAAACAGACAGCAAATAGACTAGCAACTATGCTAATCAACCTCCCTCTTTCAGAACTAGGTAAATCTGACCAAAAAATAAACAAGAAAGAAGTCTAGGAAGAGAATAGAATTTTAGAACAGTTAGATATGACAGACCTCTGGAGAAAATTGAATGGGAATAGAAAGGAATATGCATTTTTCAGCAATACATGGCACTGACACAAAAATTCACCATGTACTAGGGCATAAAAACCTCATAATCAAATGGAGAAAGGCAGAAATACTAAGTGCATCCTTTTCAGACCATGATGTAATGAAATTACACATAATAAAAGTCCATGAAGACATAGATTAAAAATTAACTGGAAACTAAGTAATCTAATATTAAAGAATGAGTGGGTCAAATAATAAATCATAGAAACAATCAATAATTTCATCAAAGAGAATGACAATAATCAGACAACATACCAAAATTTATGGGATGCAGCTAAAGCAGTAGTTGGGGGAAATTTTATATTTCTAAATGCTTGTGTGAATAAAATAGAGAAAGAACAGGTCAATGAACTGAGCGTGCAATTTAAAAAGCTGGGAAAAGGACAAATTAAAAATTCCTGATTAAATATTGAATTAGAAATTCTGAAACTTAAAGGAGAAATTAATAAAATTGAAAGTAGGAAAACTATTGAACTAATAAAAAAAACTAAAAGCTGGTTTTATGAGAAAAAAACAATAAAACAGACAAACCTTTGGTTAATGTGATTTTTAAACAAAGAAAGAAGAAAATTGAATTACCAGTATCAAAAAATTAAAAGGGTGAATTTACCATCAGTGAAGAGGAAATTGAAGCAAAATTTAGTTAGACCTATTTTGCCCAAATATATGCCAATTAATCTGACAATATAAGTGTAATGAATGAGTACTTATGAAAATATAAATACCCAGATTATCAGAAGAGGAAATAAAATGCTTAAATAACTGCATCTTAGAAAAAGAAATTGAATGAACCATTGATAAACTCCCTAAAAATATTTCCGTGCCCAGATGGACTTAAGAGGAAATTCTATCAAACATTTAAAGAATGATTAATTCCAATATTATATGAACTACTTATAAAAATAGGAAAAGGAGTCCTACCAAATTCCTTTTATGACAAATAAGGTGCTAATACCTAAACCAGGAAGAGTCAAAACATAAAAAGAAAATTATAGACCAATTTCCCTAATGAATATTGATGCAAAAAATTAAAATAGTACAATAGCAAAGAGATTACAGCAATTTAGCACAATGATAATACAATATGAGCAGTGGGATTTATACTGAGAATGCAGGACTGATTCAGTATTAGGAAAACTATCAGTATGGTTGACCATATCAACAACAAAACCAACAGAAATCATATGATTATCTCAATAGATGCATAAAAAGTTTTTGACAAAATACAGCACCCATTCTTACTAAAAACACCAGGGAGCATAGGAATAAATGGAACTTTCCTTAAAATGATGAGTATCATCTATCTAAAACCATCAGAAAGCATGATCTGTAATGGTGATAAGTTAGAAGCCTTTCCAATAAGAGCAGGAGTGAAACAAGGATGCTCATTGTCACCTCTTTTATTCAATATTTTACTAGAAATGTTAGCTTTCCCTGTAACAGAAGAAAAAATTGAAGGAATTAGAGTAGGCAATGAGGAAACAAAACTATCCCTCTTTGCATGATATAATGGCATACTTATGGAATACTAGAGAATCAACTAATATACTACTTGAAATTATTAACAACTTTAGCAAAGTTGTAGGATTTTTATAAAACAACATAAATCATCAGCATTTCCATATATTACCAACAAGAGATCAAAAGAAAAATTCCCTTTAAAATAGCTGTAGATGATATAACATATTTGGGAGTGTACCTGACAAGATGAACCCAGGAACCATATGAACACAATTACAAAACACTTTTTACACAAAGTCAGATCCAAACGATTGGAAAAATAGTAACTATTCATGAGTAGGCTGAGCTAATATAGTAAAAATGACAATTCTACCTAAATTAATTTACTTATTCAGCACCAAACAACCAAAAACTATTTTACACAACTGGAGAAAATAACAAGAAAATTCATCTGGAAGAAAAAAGGTCAAATAATATCAAGGAATTAATGAGAAAAATGTCAAAGGAAGATGGTGTAGCGGTGCCAGATCCAAAATTTTATCATAAAGCAGCAATCTTAAAAACTGTTTGGTACTGGCTAAGAGATAGAATGGTAGATCAGAGGAATACATCAGGTACACAAGATACAGAAGTAAATGACTATCATACTGTGACGTTAGCTAAACCCAAAGACCCCAGGCTCTGGGAGCAGAACTCACTATTTGACAAAAACTGCTGGGGAAATTGGAAAATAGTATGGCAGAAATTCGGCATAGACACTCACACCTTATACCAAGATAAGGTCGCAGTGGGTACATGATTTAGATATAAAAGGTGATATCATAAGTAAATTAGGTGAGCAAGGAATAGTTTACCTGTCAGATCTACAGAGAAGGGTGGGGGGGGAATTATGATCAAACAAGAGATAGAGAATATTATGAAATGCAAAATGGCTAATTTCAATTACATTAAATTAAAGAGTTTTTGCAGAAACAAAACCAACGTAATCAAGATTAGAAGGCACCACTTCTGGGGCTGTATCCCAAAGAAATGACAGAAGTGGGAAAAAACCAGTATGTACAAAAATAATTTATAGCAGCTATTTTTGTGGTGGCAAAAAGTGGAAGTCAAGGGGATGCCCACCGATTGGGGAATGGCTAAATAAGTTGTGGTATATGAATGCAGTGAAATACTATTGTGCTATAAGAAATGAGGAGCAGACTAACTTCATAATAACCTAGAGAGATTTATATAAACTGATGCTGAGTGAGGAGAGCAGAACCAGGAGAACTTTGTACACAATTACAGACACATGGTACATGTGACGACTAACTTTGATAGACTGGGCTCCTCTCAGCAACACAAGGTTAGAAGACAACTCCAAAAGACTCATGATGGAAAGGGATATCCACATCCAGAGAAAGAACTGCAGAGTCTGAATGCAGATTGAAACAAACTATTTGCTCTCTCTCTTTTGTGTTTTGTTTTATCCCTTCTTTCTCGTTGTTCAGCCAGTGGTTATTATCCTTTACAACATGACTAACATTCAACATGAAGGTATTTGTAGAACCTATATTTGATTGCATGCTGCTATGGGGGAGAGGAGAAGAGAGAGGGAGAGAAAATTTGAGACTTAAGAGACTGTGGAACTGAATGTTGTAAACTAAAAGTAAATAAAAAGACATCAATTTAAAAAAAAAGATTAGAAGAAAAAACAGAAAGATGGGAAACAATTTTTGCAGCAAGTGTTTCTGATAAAGGCCTTATTTCTCAAATATATAGAGAACTGAGTCAAAGTTACAAGAATACAATACATTCTTCAATTGATATATGGTCACAGGATATGAACAGGCAGTTTACAGAAGAAGAAATCAAAGGTATTGATAGCCATATAAAAATGCTCTAAATCATTTGTTGATTAGAGAAATGCAAAGTAAAATAAGTCCGAGGTACCATCTCATACCTATTGCATTGACTAATATGACAAAAAAGGAAAATGATAAATGTTGGAGGGGATGTGGGAAAATTGGGACACTAATGCATTGTTGGTGGAGTTGTGGAGAACAATTTGGAGAACAAACCATGCCCAAAGGGCTATGAAACAATGCATACCCTTTGACCCCAAAATACCACTACTAAGTTGGTAGCCCAAAGAGATTTTTAAAAAAGGAAAAGCATCTATATGTCCAAAAATATTTATAACAGTTCTTTTCATGGTGGCAAGAATTGGAAACTGAAAGAATGCCTATCATTTGAAGAATGGCTAAACAAGTTATGCTATATGATTGTGATGGAAAGCTAAAGTGTTGTAATAAATGATCAGCAAGATGATATCAGAAAAATTTGGGAAGACACATGAAGTGATATAAAGTGAAGTGAGCAGAACCAGGAGAACCTTGAACACAGTAACAGTAATATTGCACAATGATAAACTATAAATGATTTAATTAATCTCAACAATACCATGATACAAGAAAATTTCAAAGAACTTATAAGGAAAAATATTATCCTCCTCCAGAAGAAGAACTGATGGAATCTGAATGAAGATTCAAGCATATTTTTAAAATGTTTCTATATTTTTCTTGGGTTTTTTTTGGTCTGTGTTTTGTTTTGAAACATGGATAATTTGTAAAAATGTTTTGCATGACTGCACAGATCTATCTAAGATTACTTGACTTCTCAAGGAAGGTACAGGGGAACAACAGACAGAATTTGGAACTCAAAAATTTAAAAACAAAATGTTAAAAATTGCTTTGACATATAACCGAAAAAATTACACACACATACACACACACACACACACACATATGTAAAACAGATTTCTCATCTCCAATCAAGCAATCAAGCATTTACTATGTGGACAGGTTGCTAGGTGCACAGCCTTGCCTAGGAACTTGTGCCCTCATAGGCCAGGCTGATAAACTAAGCATCCCTCTACTGACCCTCTGAATTTCTGAGAGATTCTTACACCTTGAGGTCAATAGAAAGAAGAAAAGCCAGAGGTTCTCCCTCCTCCATATCCACAGAACTCCAACTTAGCAACCAATCAATAACATTAACTAGGTCAACAGGATGTCAACAGAGGATATTATGCACCATCTCTGAAGTGTGGGGAGGGAATAAGAGTCTCCCTAAGATGTCCCCCCACAAGGATGCAACACTACTTTTCCATGTCTTCTTACACCTCACCCCCTAACACATATTCTTTGATCCAGTGATGCTGGCCTTCTGGCTATTTCACAAACAAAACGTTCCATCTCTCTGCTACAGTTATTTTTTTTCGGGCTGTCCCCCATGCCTGAAATTCTTTCCTTCCTCTATTCAACTACTGACTTTCCTAGCTTCCTTTAAGTTTGTACTAAAATCCCACCTCTTCCCTAACCCCTCTTAATTTCAATGTCTTCTCTCTTTAAATTATTTCCTATTTATCCTATAAATAACTTGTTTTGTATATATTTGTTTGCATATTTTCTCTCCCCCTTCCCCTATTAAATTATAAGCTCTTTGAGGACCTGGACTGTCTTTTCCTTCTTTTTGTATCCCTAGTGCTTATCATAGTGCCTAGCACACAGTAGGCACTTAATAAACATTTATGGAATTGAACTGAAATAATGGGAGGTGAGGTCAGATAGGAAACGGATCCATGTAGAAGGTAACACTTGAACAAAGCCTGCAAGGAAACTAGGGATTTTAAGTGGCAAGAGTGAGGAGAAAGTGCATTCCAGGCACAGGAGACAGCTTGTGCAAAGATACCAAGAGAGAAAATGGAGTGGTTTGTAAAAGGAACAGTAAGGAAATCAAGGTGGCTAGACCGTATTGTGCATGAAGGGAATTAATATACAATTACAATTTCCTTTACAGTTTCTGTAATCTGCCTGAAAGACTAAAAGGCTGACTGAAAACTGAAAAGGCACATTGGAGTCAGGTAGTTGTTTTGTTGTTTAGTCACAAAGTCAAATCTTTAAGGTTTTCTTGAAAAAGATACTAGAGTGTTTGCCATTTCCTTCTCCAATTCATTTTCCAGATAAGGAAACTGAGGAAAATAGGGTTAAATGACTTTCCCAGGGTTACACAACTAGCAACTTAGGTTACACAACTGTCTGAGGCTGGATTTGAGCTCAGAAGATGAGTCTTCCTGACTCCAGGCCTGACACTCTCTTCACTATGCCACCTAGTGGCTTGTAAAAGGGACAGTAAGAAAGTCAATATGACTAGACCATATTGTGCATGAAGGGGATTAATATACAATAAGATTGGAAAGGCACATTAGAGCCAGGTTGTAAAAATCTTTAAACACCCAATAGAAAAATTTGCTTTTGATCATAGAGGTAATAGGGAGCCACTGAATTTTACTGAGCACCTTGTTACAGAAACTGTAAAAGGAAATTGAAAAAGGAAAACACAATAAACCAATAAATGAAGAAGTTCATTGCGAACAGCATGTAAATGATCAGTATCCTAAATGTAAATTCCATACATTCAAAAACAATTGTGTTCCTGAGTTTTATTTATGTAACAAATCTGTCACCATCTTCACCTTCAATCTAACTGATTAACTCTTACAGAGTGAATCTCAACATGAGGAGAAAAACCTCATTCTAGGCTCTCACATATTTCATTGTAATCATCACACAGAGGAAAATGATAATGTCCGCTGAGTCCTGAAGGCAGATAAGAATCTGTATATACTTCAGGATTTTGAACAGGTCCAATTGTCTCAAAAGACTCAACACTGCACTATTATCTAAAGATGGGAACAAATAACAAGAAATTGCCATCCTATTGAGTCAGCAGCAAGAAAATACATGCAGAAAGAAATATTCAAAGTGTATTTTCATACCTGCTGCTTGCCACAAAATGAGTGTATTTTGAGGTCTGTCTTTTTATTCAATTTATTAGATTGTCTTAGAGATACTAAATGTGACTTTAAAATATGTATTGATATCGATTTAACAAGTGTGTATCAAGCCACATTAAATACCTCAAATCCTGTGATTTGCCCTGAAGTGTTGTTTTCCTGGCACGTTTCAATATTTTTTCCCCTTAACATCTTTATAGGGATTATTTGAAATGCTCAAAGGAATGCCTTCTTTTGCCTGGCATCTCTTGTCTGCCAAAGGAAGGCTACAACTATTAATACAATGCCTAGCAGTCATCCTGGCTGGGTATATGTTCTAAATTAAATGGCATTTTAAATCAACAGAACTGCCGGCTTAAACCAACCGTTAATTGAAGGTATTCTCCTGTTAATTTTGACTGTCAGGCTGGTTTTCAATGGAATATCAGTCAGAAGATTTACTTGACCATGTGATACTTGAGCAGAGTTCAAATCCACACTTAGTAGCTGTGTGATCCTGGGCAAAGTACCTGATCTTAGGTAATTCCCTAACACTGACCTACAAAGTCAGACTGGTTGTAATCTGTACTGGTGAAGGGAGTCCTCACGGCAGGAATCTCCTGCACTAAAAGCCCCTCTTGTGTGTATTCATGGATTTGCATCATCCCACATAATAGCAAATGTTCAATGTCCCTGAATTTAGCACTTCCTTTTCATGGATAATATACTACAGTAGGAGTCATGGAAACAGACATTGCCATAAAATAAATATTTCAGCAAGTGCTCTGGGATAATAATAACTGACATTTATACAATGCTTTGAAATGTGCAAAGAGGCAGCTGGTAGCCCAGCAGATAGAGCACTGGGCCTGGAGTTAGGAAGACTTGAGTCCAAATCAGGTCTCAGGCACTTACTAGATGGGTGACTTTGGACAAGTCACATAACTCTGCTTGCCTCAGTTTCTTCATCTATAGAACAGGGATAATGATAGCACCTACCCGCCAGGGTCGTTGTAAAGGTCAGATAGTATGCTTATAAAAAAAAGGCACTTAGCACAGTGGTTGGCACATAGGAGCTGTTTTGTAAATGATCTTACCTTCGTCTATGTCCTTTATATGTATTATCTCATGTGACTCTCACAACCCTCCTGTAAGGTAAGCACTATAAGCATTATGATCTACATTTTACAGGTGAGGAAAACTAGGTTCATTGAGGTTAAATCACTTGCTTGTGATCACACAATTAATAAGTGTCTGGCAGCAGCAGGATTCCAACCTGTTCTTTCTGACTCTGAGTTCAGCATTACATAGGTTGCTTTGCACCAAACTCAATTTGTGATTATTTTAATGCCAGTCTATACTATTGTCCAATGGTAAAGCAATACAGCTTTGAAGCCAATTAATTAATGCAAGTAGGGCATAGTCTAATATAATATGGAGCCCTCCTGCTCTCTCACTGGTTGCTGGCAGTGGGTCCTCTACTGATAACAGGTCTTTCCTATTGTTGCCACCTCATTAGAAAATTAGCTTTTAATTAACTTCGGAAGCCATGGATGAGTTTTGATAGAAGACACACATTTGTACACATCTTGTTTCAGAATTAAGCAGCCCTTTCATGTTACTAATGGGCTTTGCCTCCTAGCTCAAAGGAAAGCATCGTTGCAGCTGCTCAAGAACAGCAAGCTGCTCTGTGGGTATCCCTGACCACATAGCTCCAAAGTCTGCTCCCAATTATAAAGAGATGGCCTTTTATGCCCTCCTGAGCAGGCCTGTACTCCAAGGCCACTGGAGACATTAAGCAGCAACCGAGAGAACCACAATCCCAGATGCTGTCCTTTCATTCTCTTTGCCCCCAACCTGGCTTTAATGGAGTAGAGCCAGGAAAGGATGTGCCTTACCTCATTTTTATCTTTAAACATCTCTGTCTGTGGGCCCAAGAACTGTGGTGCTAAGCCTGTAGACAAGACAGATAGCTAGATTATCCGACGTCTCCCAGGGGTAAATTCAGGCTGTCAATTAGACTTAATGGGGGTGCTGGGGTTCAGCTTTGGAATGCCCTAGCACTAGGGAAGGCTCTCTACCCTACATGTCCCCATAGCCAAATGAAAGATTTTAAAAGAAGATAGGATCCAAGGGTGGTCAGCCAAAGAAGAGAGATCCTGACAAGACCAAAGACTTATCATTCAGCCCCAACAATGGGGACTGTGGGATGATGGGGAAGATAAAACCCCAGAGATAAAGTCTTTGGAGTTTTATTAACATTATAATTGCTTTGTCATTTCAATTCTATTGGATGGCATAACAGAGACAGGGGTGCTCTCTCTATAAGAACCCACACTTTATCTACTATCTTAAACATTTGCAAAACACTTTCATATAATACCATTTCATTTGACCTTCACAAAAGTGGGTAGGTCAGTTGGCATTGCTCTTATTTTTACAGACAACAAAAATTACTTCTTCAAGGTCAGATGCCAAGGCATTGATAAAGTTGAACCAAAAGACGGGTAGGCTGCATTCTTTTGTGAGTGAGTTCTTTCCATCTGAGTATTTGAGTATTCTAAGCCCTTTGCAATTTTGAAGTATCTTTTCCCAGTACATTATATAGTTATTCCCTTTGTTATTGGATGCTAAATAACTATTACAACAATTTGATTATGATTTTTGTTTATCAGTTGTAATGTTTGCCATCATGTACTGGGGTGGGGGGGGATGTGTTCAGCAAATGTTGCTTGCCTTAAGCCAAAATGATTACTTAACAAAAACCCTGAAAAACATTCTATTGACTCCAATCTCTCCTAGGGAGAAGCAGGTCAAACCAAGATTGCTAGAAATAAAGGTCTCTCTAAATTGTGGTCATAGTTACCATTTAAATCAAATCTCTACATGAGTTATGATAGGAGTAAATATAGCTCATGAGTTGGAGTAATCTTTTAAGTCATTAATTCTGACCCTGAAGATCTAAGGGATATTATTTTTTAAAAGTCACTAGGAAATATTTAACTTTATTCTTCCAGTAATTATTGGAGAGGCCATCAATGAGTTTGTATGTAGATTACAGACCAAATCCAGACCCTGGACAGTTAAAATACAGAATATTTCCTGTTCCCAGGGATGGGGAAAACTCACAGAGTTTTCTCCTCCATGTAGAGACTGCCCTGCAGTCATCTCAGACTACTTGTGTCCCCACCGGTATCTAATATTTCAGCAACTCAGGGTGATGAAAGAACTTGTACTGTCAGTGGGTGATATCAGAGGAATGGTGGAGAACAGGAGGAATTCCAGGAAACTGGGATACCAGAGATGTTCTGACTTGCAAACATAGGAAGCAAGTAAATTCTTCAAACTACACTTTGGGAGCTTAGCATTAGTCTCCAGGAAATTTGCAGAGCAGCTTATTAAATAGATGGTTTATGAAATCTTAGAAAACTGAATTGTGATTACTAGGAGCCAACACAGGTTCACTAAGAACAAATTATGATATCTTAATTTAATAGGAACACTAGAAAAACTGGTAAAAATAGGTAAATCTTGAGTATATAGTAAATCTGTACATCAGTAAGATATTTACATTGTTTTTATTGATATCTTCATGGAAAAAATGGATTAGCATTGTTGTCCTTCATTTGGAAGAGGACCTGTAATATCATGAGGTGTTACCTTGACTTACTTGTGAATTAGATTTAAGTGAGGCAGAACTGCACAAAGTTGTCAGCCTCACTCTGTCTTCCAGAGTCATAGAAGTACAGTGGTAAGACAAAAGTCAGGATGATTGGGATGTAATAAATGACCTTGATGTCTTCAATGTTTGATCAAGTTCTAAATGCTTTGTGGTGCCTTCATGGCTGTTGGAACAGATTTTTCCCACTCATTCATTCTGCCAGGGGAAGTCTTTGCATGCCTGGGGTAGACATGCCAGTAACTCACTGATTAGTTCCAGATTTGTCAGTTACACTCAACCTGGTTTAGCACATCTGTTGAGAGAGTTTTACCAGAGGGTGGGTACTGCTCATGCAACAGCTTCTTGGAGTCACAGGTGAGAATTGGGTAACAGTTGGACACCAAAGATGAGCCCTGAGAAGGGCTCAGCAAGTCCTCATACAATAGGCGTTAATCCTCCTTGAATACCCCATACACCCCAAAAGATGGATAAATGTGAGCTAGATAATCATAGAATTACATGCACAATACAAATTTGATCCAGTCAAATAAACTCACAGAAAAATTTTGATTAATGGATTGATATCATTTTTAGGGTGAGCTTCTAGTGTTATATTTTGTGGTGGGAGCCGTGTGGTACAGAGGATAGAGTGCTGAACTTGGAGTAAGTAAGACCTGAGATTGAATACTTTCTTGGATACTTAATAGATGTGTGACCCTGGACAAGACTTCCTGTCTGTTTCTTCATCTATAAAATGGGGATACTAGTAACATCTGATTCACATGGTTGTCATGAAAATCAAACAACACAGTACATGTAAAGTCCTTTGAAACTCTTTTTGTAAAAATTTTATTTATTTTCTTGTTTACATCATTCATTTCCACGAGATTTTGAGTTACAAATTTTCTCCCCATCTTTCCCCTATCCAACACCTCAAAACATTCATCCTACTGTATAACCCCTCCCCCAATCTGCTCTCTCCTATTTCCTCCCTCTCGCCCCTCTTACTTTCCAGTAGGGCAGGATGGCTCTCCCTACTGCAGTGCCTATATATCTTAATTCCCAGTTGGATGTAGTTAATAATAATAATATATACATATATATATTTTTAACATTTGATTATAGAACTTTAAATTCTAGATTCTTTCCCTTCTTCCCTCGTCACCCACCCCCCACTGGAAGGACAAGCAATGTGTATGTGCGTAATTATGCAGAACATCTCCACAGTGTACATATTGTGAGAGACTGATTATATGT
>CM053587.1:237393944-237416863 GCA_028646515.1 Pseudochirops corinnae | reverse complement strand
ATTATAATGTTTTGAATGTTTGTCTTGATTTGTAATGGAATAAACAGAGTGTTCACTATATTTTGTAATCTGAACTCTAAAAGCTGTTCACAGTAGCATTCCTCTGGGAATCTGCTGGTGCATGGCATTACAGATGGCTACAGGAATAGATGGATATTCCAGAGTGAGGAAGTTCCAGGTGTTGGGTTAAAGTTCCAGAGTGAGACTGCAGCTGAGGCATGATGGATAAATCCAGAAAATCAGAAGCAGATCCAGGAGGGAAAGGCAAGACCAGATACTAAGAGGTTGCCTTCATAAGTTCAAATTCTCAGGTCTGGACAGACTACATCCAAAGATTCTGAAATAACAGCCTAATTACTGGATTAGGGATAGTAGTCTTTGATGAATTCTGGAGCAATAGAGATGGGAAAATTGTCTTGATTTAATCATCAAATCAGTTGAGAAAGTTGGGCAGGATAGGAGTTGACCCCATAGTTTTTGTAGATGAGGAAACTGATACTCAAACAAGACAAGGGACTTTCTCAAGATCATCTAGGTGGCAGAAGGAGGGCTAGAACCCAGGCATTCTTAGCATGAATCTCTTTCCATTATCCCTGTTAGGAAGGCAGCTTGCTATAGTGGAATGAACATTGCCCTTACTCATGAAAGACCTGGGTTTGATTGATTCACTGGTAAAGTGATCTATGAATCTCAATTTCTTCCTTCACAAAAATGGGCATAAAAATACATTAGCTTCTTCCCTCACAGAGTTTCTGTGAGGAACAAATGAGATAATATGTGTAAAAATTTTTACATGACTAATGTTTTGTGTGAATGGAAAGTATTTTTATCATTATGTATATCCATTTAGGTGAGATTGGTAACATGGTACAGTGGCTAGAATGATTTGGGACCAGGAAGACATGCTCAGATACCCTGACACTTACTAGTGGTAGAATTTGGTCAAGTAACTTAACCTTTGTGAATCAAGGCTAATGGAAATTTCTGATTCACAAATTATTGGTAAATTGCTCGCTCCATTGTTGAGGGGCATTGCTATTGCCATGTGGTTCCCAGATCACAGATATATTGGCACATAGAAAGTCAGCTACTTGAGGACAGAGGCCATTTTGGCTTTCTTTGTATTCTCAGTGCTTAGTACAGTTCCTGGCTCAAAGTATGCATTATGCATATTAATGCATTATGCATATTAATTAATATTTGCTGGCTGAATGGCACATATATGTGTGTACTGATACTTGTTTAGTGGTAGGTTGTTATTGAATTGTACAAGCTTGTCTATCTTATCCCCTCTCTTCAATTATTTTTATTGTGAACCTTATAATCATTGACACAAATGTTTCAAAATGCAAAGAGCAATAGCATTATGATAGAAATGGAATTTATGTGCAGTTTTTACGTTTCATATGCATGTTTGACACATACATATTCACATATATATCATTGAGCTAACAACAAAATTATTCTTTTTGTGTTCCCTTTAGGATTTCTTCTGCTGTCTTCATGTCTGTTGATTTTTTTCTGTTTTTTTACATATATATCACTACCAGCTAGCCTATCCCATCTGCCAAATATAAGTCCACTCCTGTAAAAAAAAACAACAAACAAAAAAACATAGTAGTCGGAGAAAATAAACCAAAACGTGATCCATATTTGAGAATGCATGGATCATTTTGTACCTCTATTCTATTATCCCTCTGTCTAGAGATAGGATACACCGTTATCTTCAGTCTTCCAAAGCCATGATTGGTTACTATTTTGATTAATATTTTTATATCTTTTAAAGGCATTTCTTTCACATTATTATTGTGATCATCATATAAATTTTTCTCCTGCTAACTTCACTTTTCATCAGTCCATTTGAATCTTCCCACGTTTCTTTTAATTGTTTATTTTTTTATTTTCACTTATAGCACTTAAACAGCATTACATTCTAATGCCAAAATTCTTTACCCAGTACTCAATTTTAAATTTTCATCATGTCTTGTTTGGACAATTGCATTGACCTCCTATTTGAATTCCTGGCTTCTAGTCTCCCCACTCTGCAATCCATCCTCCACACAAGATACCAAAATATTATTCCTAAAGATCATGTCATTCCCCTGCTGAAGAACCTTCAATGGCTCCCCATTGTTTCAGGGAAAAAATGCAAAATGCCCTACTTTGGCATTTTAAGCTCCTCTAACTTTGGCTCCATCTTACTTTTCACATCATTGACTTCCACACACTCTCTTTGGAAGCCAAATTGGCCAACTTGCTGCTCCTCAAACTTGGCACTATCTTTGCTCAGGTTGTCTCTCCATGCTAGCAATGGGTTGCTTTCCTATCTCAAAAATCCTAACTTTTTCAAATCACAGCTCATGAGACAATGCTTAGGAAAAGCTTTTACTAATCTGTTCTTTCTTTCCTCCTCAGATTATTACATATAGGAGTATTTATCTGTTTGCATTTATTGCCACAGTGAAGTATAAGCTGTTTGTGTCATGGACTGTTTTTTAATTCTGCTTTGTATTTCCATTGCTTTGCACATAGTAGGCCCTTAATGATTGCTTCATATTTCACTATCACAATTACCACAGATCTATTTGTTTTGAAGCTAAAGGTACACAAAGACCTTATGAGTCTGAAATAATGATGCTATTCCTGTCTGGGATATTCACATCTTCTGGGATTTCTTCAGAGGTAAATTGGCCAGGCTGATCTAACAACATTAGAAGGATTTGTTAAATGGAGCACCTCACCCCAATGACCTAAACTCCTATAGACAGGTCTGTGTTAAGTTACCATTGTAGAATGAGCATATGATTTGTTGCATATGTTTATTTATGAGCTTTTCCTTAAATGTCTGTATTTATGTTTCAAACAACTGTTATTTTGAGGAAATAAAGTGGAGGTGAAGGCCCGGCCATGCTAAGCTGTTAGAAACTAATGTTTCCTTAACAGATGCCCAGAAAAGGATAACACTTTATGACTTTGTTTATACCTGAATTTGCAAGAAAATACAGTGTCAAAAAACACAGCATGATCCGCAGTGTGGAGGGATGGAGGTGGGGGCTGGGGACTCTGCAAGAGAGTGGGACCACTCATCCCTCAAGAACACTTACTCAGTAGCTCTGGGTCAAAGGGGCAAGGTCATTCAAGGTGGTCATTTTCCTTATGTTGTCATTCCTAGCATAAAACAAAGACCTGAATTTTGAGTTATGGATTTACTTTTAGGGGTATGATTTGGTGAATAGAAGTAATGACATCAGTAGTGTCTCCTATACATCAATAGTTCTCACCCTGGGAGAACCTGGTGACCATATCTCTCTCTCTCTCTCTGTCTCACACACACACACACACACACACACACACACACACACACACACACACACACACACACACACACCTAGCTGTATAGTTCTCCTGAGTCCACCTGTTATATAATTAAACCTCTAGAGGGCTATTATGCTGGGCAGCATATTTGTATTTAAGATGGTAGAACAATAATTTATCTAGGACAGTAATAAGAAGTTAAAAATGATAATAATAATTATAAGTATGACACCTCTTCCAGAATTGCCATAATTTTGTCCAAGTTTCTGGACATGTTGAAGGTCTATCATACACATTGGTGAAACATCCTCTTTTAGGTCCCCAATGCTCCTAATTCCCTCAATCAGTCAATCTGTGGCATATTCTCTAGACCTCTGACCATCACTGATTTAGGTGACTATAAGGTATAGAAAAGAATCTGCTCCACTTGGAGCCAGGAAGGTGTGGGTTCTAATTCTGCTTCAGACACTTATCTACTGTGTGACCATAGGCAAAGTCACTGAGTCTCAGTTTTCTCATCTTTGACGTTATGGTGTCAGCTATGGTATCTACCTGACAGGGTTGCTGGGAGGTTCATACATGTTTTATAGGCAGCTAGATGTTGCATTGAACAGAGTGTGAGACTGGGTCAGAAGGAACTGAGTTCAAATCCTACCTTAGACATTTGTTAGTTTTTTTTACTTTAGGCAATTCAATTAACTTCTCTGTGACTCCATTTCCTCATCTGCACAATGGATATAACAATAGTATCTATCTCAGAGGATTTTTGTAAGGATTAAATGAGTTAGATAAATTATTTTTCAAACTTTAAAGAGCTATATAAATGCTATTATTATTATATTTATTATTAATTACTATTCTTATAAGAACCTCAGACCTAAAGGGAACCTTAGAGGTTATGTAGCCCAAATTCTCATTTTACAGATAAAGCTACTGAAGTGCCAAGTTGCTAGCCGAAATCATAAGCTAGAATCTCTCACCCAACCAAATGGTAGACTTGGAACTCAGACTTTGGTGCCTTGACTCCAAACCCAATATTCTTTCCACAGAACCATTGTGAGATCAATGATGTAAAGCGATCTATACGTTTTCAAGTGCTACATAAAAAAATGTCACCTTTTATGATCCCACAGCATTATTAGAGGAATGCAGCATGAATTCTTGGAAGTCCAGGTATTTGCATCATAGCCCTGTAACAGCATCCTTGCTCTTCTGTCCGAGGAGAAGGCGGTAAATGCTTAACAATCAGAATTCTAGGGAGACAATGTATGCAAAACACATTTTTAGGTTTAGTCGTCATCATTAACGTTTTCTCCATCACTTTCTTAAGTCTAGACAATTAGAAGCCTCATTTGTAGTGTTTGCCAATTTCCAAGGTGTCAGTGTTCCCACCTGGAAATTTAATAATTGGCTCTGACGAGCTGGTAAGACCTGGAGCTGTAACACCACCACTCCTGTCTTAACGGACAGCTTTGATTGTTGGGACATCTACTTTTCCTAACTTAGAGTTAAACTCTTTTCTCTGCCACTTTTACCTACCACTCTTCATTCTGACCTCCAAGACTGATAGAAGATGTCCTTTGCCTCTGGTACATGTCAGCCTTTTAGTGCCTTTGGGCCAATTATAATGTCTTCTCTCTGCATGCTAAACACTCCTAATTCCCTCAATCGTTCAATCTGTGGCATATTCTCTAGACCTTTTACCATTCTAGCCACCCTCTTCTGCACGGGCAGTTTATCAGAATCCTTCCTAAAATTCAGCCCAGAACTCTACATCATACATTACATGTCATCTGACCAGTCTTAGCAGGACTATCAAGTTCCTTGTCTGGGAAATAAGCCTCTATTTATATAGCCAGAGATTGAGCCAAGCTATATTCCCTCCTCTTGCCTCTCACCATTTCTAGACTGCTAAGTCTAGACTACTTAATTAGGAGAATGCTGAGGTATTAATAATATAGTGAAAGAATTGCTTGGGACAAGCAATTACTTCAAAATGGTTTTCATTTTGCAAGGAAAGGTGATGGGTGTGTGAACTTCTGCTGATACTATGCTGACTCAGAACACCTGACCTTGACTAATGAAATGAGATAGAGTTGATAGCATCACTTTTTCTTAGATCTCTATGAAGTTAAAACTCTTAAAGAAGTTAAAACATTCAATGACAGAGATATACTGCAGTTGTTGTTGGCTGAAGGAAGTAAAAACTTTCAGGCCTCCTTACAGCCCATAATGACTCTTGATTAGTCACACTCAGCTGTAGAAGAAAGTCTAGTTAGAAATGAAAAAAAAAAACAAAACAAAAACAAAACACCAGAACTAACAAATCATCAACATCATTAATTCCCCAAACTATAAATGACTATCAGAGTGATTCAACAGCTAGAGGTATTGTTACTAATTTTTCTACAGTATGATGTACATTTCTTGGTTTCGGAAAGAAGAGTGAAATCATTTTTTAACATTGCTAATGAAGAATAATGCTTGTCATGGGCAAAATAATGTAAATGATTGAATAGAAAAGACTGGGGAAAGGTAATTTTGATTAATTAATTAATTGCCATGTTAAAATTGTTGTTAGAAGTTTAGGTGAGCCTGTAAAATATGAGCATCAGATAAAAATATCTAGTCAAAAATTGGTTTTTTTGAGAATTTTCACTTCTAGTGGTCATAGAAGTCTTGTCCTAGTTGATGGAATGATGAACTCCAATGATTATATTTATGTACTGAACAACAGAATTGTTCTGGAATTATGGAAATTCCAGAATGGAAATAGAATATCGTAAGTAGATTTTTAATCATGCCACAAAACATAAGAGATTAAGAAATGTATCTAAGAGATGGAGATAGATACACTTAAATGGCTGGGAACTCAGATAATTTAAACCCCATTGAAAAATTGTGGATTATAATGAACACTTGATTTGGAAAAATATGCTGTTCATCAAAGGTGCATTTAATATTCATTGTGATGTCTCATATTATTTGCATGTTCTCTTGTAAATTTCCTAGTCCTTATTGGTATCCTTCTGTTATAATAGCTCTAAGATGAAAAACAACACACTTCTTGTCTTCCAGGAGCTTATAATCTAGAAGTAAAAACAATAGTAATAATAATATCTTACATTTGTGGCTGGTTTTTTGACTTCACTTTCTTTGGGAGACCTGGCTAGCTCACCTTCTCAGGGTTCTAGGGGTACTCCCTGAGAGTTTATAGGGTTTTTCTCTACTGTTATTGGTACAATTCTCCGTGCTGGTGTGTTTCTCCATAAGGAGCTGCTAGTGACTAGTAACTCAACTTCTATTTGGCCAATTAGCATATACTTGCTTTTACAAAGAGATATAACAAGATATTACAGATATAGCAAGAAAAAAACTCCACTATTATGTGTGATTTTATGAGTAAGAATTAAAGAACATGTCATAATCTTATTATGTCAATGCCAAGTCATTTGAATGAAGTGACTGCAACACAGGGAGGACATATATATCAAGTGCTCTTAAAAATATACATTATACCATTTAGACAGTTTAAGGCATATGTCATATTAACAAATTTGACTTTTTTACTTTGTCCCAAGTAATTTGTATAATATTATAAACCGAGATTTCAGTAAAACATTTGACAAGGTCAAAAAGCTAGCCATGTGGGAAAAATGAAAAGATGTGAGCTCTATCGATGTGAATTCTGGTAGCTTCATTAGTAACTAAATGACTAGATCCAAAGAATAGACCTCAGTGGGTTGATATCAATTGCAGGAGAAGCCTTTTTTGGTGGAGTATCTCTGGGATTAGTACTTTTGCTGATTAATTATTTCTCTCTCTTTTTTAAATCAGTTACATTCATCAAGGTATAGATTGCATACTTATTAAATTTGCAAATAATGTAAAGCTTAGAGGAATAGATTTTTGTCTGATGCCAGATTCTGGATTTTAAAGCTCTCAAGAGGCTAGAATGTTGGGTTGAATCTAATATGATGAAATCTATTAGGAGTAAATTCGAAATCCTAATCTTGAGTTCCAAAAATAATTTTCAAAAAATAATATGGCGAGTCATGACTAGTTTGTATGAAAAAAGACCTGAGGATTTTATGAGTCAACCATGTGGTATGGAAGTCCAAAATTCTACTGTGATCTTACTATAAACTTCATCAAAAGACTCATGGTCTTACATGTTATGCTGCCCAGCTCTGGTTGACACATTGTAGGAAGGCTGTTGACAAGCAGCAATAATTCCAGATGAGGTTGAACACAATGTGGAGGAGAGTCTACATCATGCTATATACCAAGATCATTTGAAGGAAGAGGACACAATTAACCTGAAGAAAAGAAGACTCAAGTTTGTAAACTGTTTTGTCCTCTTCCAGATGAATTAAGTAGAGATGAAAGCACTGAATGCTTACTGACTCACCTTTGTTTATCTGATTGATCTAGTCAGATTAGTTTTGAATTGGTCCTGGGTCTTCTCTTAGCATTTATAAGTTAATCAATGAGTCAAGCAGCATTTATTGAGTTTATTAAGTGCTTATTTGAGTTTATTAAGTATCAGTTTGGGGTGGGGGATGGTGGGGCAACTAGGTGGTACATTGGATAGAGCATTGGCTTTGGAATCAAGAAGACTCATTTTCATAAATTCAAATCCAGCCTCAGAAATTTATTAGATGGGTGACCCTGGGCAAGTCATTTAACTTTGTTGCCCTCAGTTTCTCATTTATAAAATGAGCTGGAGAAGGAAATGGCAAACCACTACAGTATCTTTGCCAAGAAAATCCCATAAAGGATCACGAAGATCAGACACTACTGAAAACAATTTAATAACAACAATAAAAGTATCAGGTATATATGTTAAGTGAAGGAGATAGAAAAAAAAAGAAAAATGTGGTCTTTGCCCTTAAAGAACTCATATTCTAATGGGAGAGATAATATGCAAACAATTATATAGACAGAAAATTTCATGGAATGCTGTTTATAAGTACTGGAATAGATACAGTTCATTGGAAAAAATTCAGGTGGTGCAATGAATAGAGCACCGGCCCTGGAGTCAGGAGGACCTGAGTTCAAATCAGGCCTCAGACACTTAACACACACGCACACACAAAAACTAGCTGTGTGACCTTGGGCAAGTCACTTAACCCCAATTGTTCTCCAAAAAAAAACCAAGCAAAAACAAAAACAAAAAAAAATAACATAAGATGAAAATGGACATTTGTCAGGAGGGCATTGAAGGACAGTAAACTAAGAAACTCTTGGTAGTGCTATGAATTGGTCTATCCATTCTGGAAAAAGTTGATACAGACATGCCTGAAATAATCATCATCATATAATTATTGAGCCCACATCACAAGGTATTTGGAATTGGACTTTGTGCAATTTGAATAACATATGCCAACAAAATACAAATACATCATTTTGATGTTTTTCTCCTCAGTTTCATTTTCTATTTTAATTTCTGACTTTTAAAATTTTTTTCATATCAATCCTGATACACTTTACTTAGTTTACATACAGATAGTGCAAAGGCTAAACAGAAGGCTGGAGAAAATGAAAACTCCATAAAATTGAAGTCAAAAGACTTGAGTTTGAGTCTCGGTCCAACATTTATTATTATTAATAATGATGATAATAGTTAACATTTATATCATTCTTTCAGGTTTTTAAACTGCATTATAAATATTATCTAACATTATCCTTTCAACACCCTTGGGAAGAAAGTGCTGTTATTATACCCATTTTACAGATGAGAATAGTGAAACAGAGAGCATTCAAGTGATTTTCCTAGTAATGACAGCTAATGAATATTTAAATATAGCTTTGAACTCAGGTCTTCCTGACTCTGGTCTAACACATTATTTCCTCTCTGACTCAGCTGTCATTAGTCCTAACAGAATTTAGTAGTTGTTCAATAGCTGCCAAGTGACTTAAACTTGAGGAAGTTCAGTTTCATCATTTCTAAAAATGGGTCTTATTTTCACTACCTAACTCATATTATTAGTAGTTTTTAAATAATATTTCCCCCAATGATATGTAAAACAATTTTTAATATATTTTTTTTTTCTAAATTTTGACTTCTCAATTTCCTCCCTCCTTCCATCAGCTGCCCCTTCCTGGGATGTTAAGCAAATTGATATAAGCTATATGTTCTTGTTGTTTTATCCTTCATTCTCGAAGAGGAATGAAGCATCAGGAAGGTGACTTGCCCATGAATTGGATTTAAGTGAGGGAGGGCTGTGAAAAGTCACCTGCCTCACTTTCTCCTCTGGAGCCATCTGGGTCCAGTGGAGAAGGCCCCTGGTTGCAGTGGGAGACCATGGCCTTTTTAAGCTAAGGTGTTTCCCAGTTCTCAGTTTGATTGAAGCAATGCCCATTCAGTAATTGACACTAGGTAAAAAAAAAAAAAAAAAAACCCCGAAGGCAAAGAAGGACCATTTTCCTCTAGTCAAAAAAAAAAAACCAAAAACTGGGGGGGGGGGGGGGGGTGGGGAAGAACCTCAGGGTTTCTGGCCAAAAACAGAAGCAATTGCTATTTACATTCACTCTGAGTAACTGGGGCCCAAACAATGACCCTATGGACTTAGGCTAGGATTTATCGATGGCCAATCAAAGAGAGTCAGAGTAATTTTGGCTTAAGGCATGGTCCTTAAGAAAGAAATTTAGCCCATAAACTCCAAGATAACTTTGGAAGTTTCAGTGATCAAAATTTATATTCCTTCGGGAAGATCACTTGCAGGTAAGAGTATGATACCCTATGTTGGACAGAGGGAAAGAAAAGGAAAGAAAGACAATGGGAAGGAATAAAAAAGAAGGGAAGGGAAGCAAAAGGAAGGGAAGGGAAAGTAAAAGAAGGGAAGGGAAAAAAATGGAAGAAGGAACGGAAGAGGAAGAAAGGAGGGAAGGAAAGAAGGAAGAAAAAAAGGAAGGAAGAAAGGAAGGAACAAAGGAGGGAAGTAGCAAAGAAAGGAACGAAGGCAGGAAGAAAGGAGGGATGGAAGGAAGGAGTTGCATTGCCCAATTGGAATTGGCCAGTTGAGTTCCCAGTGGGGCAGCTCATACCATTCAAAGGCTGTTGTTTGTCCTTTATTTTTGAATGGGACCATGACATCAGGAAGGTGATGTCATGACTTGCAAGTAAATTGGATTTAAGTGAGGGAGGACTGTGCAAAATTATCAACCTCACTTTCTTCTCCAGACCCATCTGGGCGCTGTGGCAGGATGAGGTAGCCAAGTAGTTAAGAGGGCAGACTGTGCTCTGCAGTTGTGGGTTAGAGTTCCATTCCTTTTGTTCTCCTTTTCTGCTCAGCCTGGAATGCCTCCTCCCTGTTGTCACTTCCCTGCTCAAGAACTCAGGAGAGGCTGAGTTCACTCACTATTAACACATTAGTCATATTGTAAAAGAAGATTCAGATCCAAAAAGAAAAAAAAAGTAAAGTAAAAAGTAATATTCTTTGATCTTCATTCAGACTTTGTTAGTTCTTTCTCTGGAGGTGGTATAGCACCAATGCAATATTCACAGTGCTGATGGCCACTGTAAATATGTTAGCATAGTACTCAATTGCAAAATAAAACAGAATTTCCATATAGAAGACAGAAAAAAACTATTCAGACACTAGAAAACCAAATCCCCAAACCAGTAAGCTGATTCCATTATAGTAGCAAAGAAGTTAATAAAGCATAACAGTACAGAGGGCCACAGCATCCTTTAGCCTTCCCACAAACCAACATTTACTCAACAAGCCTAACTGTCTTCCTGAGGTACATCCTCTCTCTCTCCCACTGTCTACCTGCTCTGAATTCCAGCTTCCTGTGGGTTCTGCTCCATCCTTCAGCAAACTCCTCACACCCCAGGCTCCATGTGATTACAATCAGCCTATTAGGGGGCAGGGTATATCTTCAAAGCAGGGAAGGTCTTCCAATTCCCATCACAGATGGTTAGCATTTTTCATCATGAGTCCTTGGGAATTGTATTGGATCATTGTATTATTGAGAAGAGTTAAGTCTTTCACAGTTGATCATTGTGTACTAACTCACATTATCATGAGGAAAGTGATTTGTAAAACAGCATAATTTGTGAAAATTTGAACTCTTGCTACTTATAAAATCATAATCATAATCTCTTTTTATGTAATCCATCCTATATAACACTTTGGACTTGTCATCACGACTATGTGTCTTTTTAGAAGTATTAACGGACCAGGAATGCTAGGTGACTCTGAGTCTAGCTTCTTAATTTCTATGTGCCTAGGTGCCTAGCACAGTGCCTGGCACATAGAAGGTATTTAATAAATGCTTAAAGGGGTCCTAATCCTTCCCACCCTATAAGAAGAGAAGGAGGAGTAGAATTGAGTCTATCCTGAGTTTAATGTTTCAAGTATCCTTGCTGAGTGTATTTTTTATGTTACAGCTAAGTAACTTTCCTTTTCTTAACTGTTGAATCACCTTTTAGTGTCTCATCTCTTTCCAATATCAGATCTAAACTACCTGGGCATTGGCCTGAATCAGGCCTGCCTACTAAACACATCAATGAAAACAAGGGTAGTTCAAGATAATGATACTTAAGCTGAAGGGCAAATAAATGAGTCATAATAATTCTAGAGAACTGTTTTATTAACAGGTAGTCCCCTTGCTAGGGTTAAAAGGGGGTGAGGAAGGAAATGAGCTTCTTTAAATATATTAACAATTGGGAAGAAAAGACATCTTGAAATGCTTTTTTCTTTTTTTCTTTTTTTTACTGTGTAAAATGGTTGATGGCTTTCTATGATCTTCACTGATGGCTGACCTTCTGCTTTCTGCCTCACTCAATAAATCTTCATTGGTACACATCCTGGATAATAACCTCTTATACTATATTACAATTACAAATTAAATGTCGCTTTCATTTCCATTGTAAAAATTCCTTTTCTAGCTACAAGGACTGTCACAAAACCTGTGGGTGTAGTACGCCCGTGGGTATCAGTGAACTGAAACTATTGAGTAAATGAAAGACACAAAGCCTATATTTTCACATGGAGAGAATAATGCCAAACATAAATATTTCAGAACTGAGCATAAAACACACTATGCAAAAATACAGACTTTGTTTGTTTGAGTTCCCTAATGCTTTGAAAAAGCCTACACCCAAGGGCATTATAAGTGCTATATTTAAGATTCTAATTCAATTTAGGGGGCTCTACACTGCCTATAAATTTTTCTATTGAATTACTACCTTATTTTCAGTTCAAGTCAACGTATTGTTCTTTAATACAAACCTTGTTAGGTACTTAATAATAGCAATAACATAAAGAATGACTCAAGCGGTTGTTGAAAAATTAGTTATTCCTTAGTGATGCTTAAGGATTTCTTCTGATTGAAGACGAGGACTTATATTTTGGGAAATATACATGCGGTGCCAGCACTGAGGAATAATCTCTGTTATGTGCAGCTTTCACAAAATATACATATATACAAATAAGCTGTGATTTTGTCAAGGTAGGGAATGTCCAGTGTGGAGAGTCATTTTATAAGAACAAATTACAACTCATCAATGACTTAATACCAAAGTATGACAGAGTTACTTGAGCACCTAAGTTGTTTGCCCAGCTTCTCACAGATAGTAAGTGTCAAAGGTGGGTTATTAACCCAGAACCTCCAATTTAGGATTGGTACTTTATCCATTATGTTATGCTAGCTCTACATTTTTTAATAAGCTATTCTGCAGTTCTGTTATACATGCATGTGCTTAAGCAAATTGATTGAATGCTGAAAGTGAGTAATATTGATAAAACTCTGTGATATTGTCAAAAAATAAAGTATAGAGAAAAAATGAAATGGTGTATATGATTGAAGTTTCACTGTCCTGCTCTTATATCTTCCTAGAAATATCTATCCAGATAGTTTCATTGGTTAAATAGGACACAGAAGCTCCGTCCTCTAGAAAATCTTCACAAATTGACCAGAGAAGGATAGACTGCTGCCCCTTATCTCATGAGGTCAGTCTAGATATAATGTTCTTGGGACAAGTATGTTATTACTATGACATTCCATCTTTGAAATGTATTTATTTAACTTACCAATAATGTAAATCCTCAAGTTTCCTGTGCTGGCTTAAAGTTTCTATTTTGATGCTCATATATATTTTACTGTGTACCTACCTTAGTGTGACTATCTTAGAAGGCAGGACTCAAGCTTTAACAATTATTTTTATGTTGTGCTTAGCACAGAATAATGTTCAATTAGATACTTAATAGAATGGTGTTCTGTTTTCCACATTCCCGTCATCGGTTTTTCTTTCTTAGAACACTTCTGTTGTTTTTGTTGTTGTTGTTTTTTCTTTATTTCTTCTTCTTCTTCTTTTTTGCTTTGTAGAGGGGAGGAAGGCAGGGCAATTGGGGATAAGTGACTTGCCCAAGGTTACACAGCTAGTAAGTGTTAAGTGTCTGAGGTCGGATTTGAACTGACTCCAGTTCAAATGGAGGTTCAAACTGACTCTGGTCCTCCTGACTCCAGGGCTAGTGCCTTATTCACTGAGCCCACCTAGCCACCCGTCTTAGAACACTTTTAAGACACAGCATAGAATATTGGACTTGTAATCAGAAGGTCGTTGTTGTTGCCATTGCAATTTAATCATTTTCAGTTGTATCTGATTCTTGGTGACCCCATTTGGGGTTTTCCTGGCAAAGATACTGCAATGGTTTGCCATGTCCTCTCCAGCTCATTTTACAGATGAGGAAACTGAGGCAAATGGGGTGAAGTGACTTGTCTAGGGTCATACAGCTAGTAAGTGTCTGAGACTAGATTTGAACCCAGGTCTTCCTGACTCCAGGCCCAGCACTATCTACTGTGCAACCTAGCTCTCTCTGACACTTGATAGCTATGTGAACACAAGCAAAACACTGAACATCTCTGAATCTCAGTTTCCTTGTGGGTAAGATAGAAGCCAAACTTGTAATATTCACTTCATAAGATGGTTTATACACCTTAAATGAGATAATTTGTATAAAATATTGAAAATGTTAAAGCAGTCTACAAATGGCTATGGCTCTTCTCTAGTTCAATGGAAAGAATGAAGGAAATAAGGAACTGTACTAAGCATATTACACATACAGTCTCATTTGATCTTTAAAACAAACCTGGGAGGTAGGTGCTCTTATGATTCCCATTTGACAGATGAGGAAACAGAGAAACAAAGTAACTTGTCCAGGGTCACACAGCTACTAAGTGTTTGGGGCCAGATTTCTGATTCCAGGCCCAGAGCTCTGTGCACTATGGTGCCACCTAATGGCTCACGATGGATTTCATATAGAAACAATCCTTGACAATTTATTCTTGTATTTGTCTCATGTCTCAGGCAACTAGCTGGCACTGGGCTAGCTGGGTGGCCCTGGGAAAGTGAATTAACTTCTTTTTGTCTCATTTTTCTCATCTGTGAAATGGGGATAATAGCAGCACCCACCCCAACGGGAGGATTAAATGAGAGAACAGTTGTTAAGTGCTTTGCAAATCTGAAAGTATTACATAAATAATAGATTTTATAGACATCTTGCACATGTAGACAAAATAAGGGGTATATGTACACCAGCCTGCCTTAAAATATTTTTGATCTATTCTGCTAGAACCATAAACTCCCTTGTGGCGCAGGCATCACCTTGCATGCTTATATCCCCAGTGTTTACTACAGAGCCCAACACGTTGCAATAATATAAAATATTTTATGTGTAGATTTATCAATCTATTTATCTCCCTATCATCTCTAAAAGTTGTGACTATCAATACTCTATAGAATATCTATTAAAAATCCTCTCCTTAAAATTTTTATGAACCTCTCTTTGCCTTAGTTTCCTCATCTGTAAAATTGGGATAATAATGTAATGCACCTTCCAGGTTGTTGTGAAGATCAAATGAGATATTTTTGTAAAGTATTTTTCACTGTGCCTGGCATTTAGTAGATTCTATATAAATACTAAGTAGCTAGATGGTACAGTGGATAAAGCCCTGGACCTAGAACCAGAAAGACCTGAGTTCAGATTTGACCTCAGATACTTATTAGCTGTATGACTCTGGGCAAATAACTTAACTTCTGTTTGACTCAGTTTCCTCACCTGTGAAATGGGAATGATCATAATAGCACTCACCTCTCAGTTACTGTGGGGAGCAAATGAGATAACATTTGTAAAATGCTTAGCACTGTGAATGGCACATGGTACATATTAATCAGGACTAGCAAAGGATGATTGTGAGCGACAATTTTATCTATGATGATTCTTTAATTCAAGTACAATTTGTATACTGAATTATCAAGAATATTTTGCTGTCTGAATTTGAAATACTAGACTTTGGCATTAGCTAGTCTAGGAAAAATAGTGAACTTCTGATATATAATTCTGGAAATCACATCATATCTTACTGGGATTTTTGCAACTGCCAAGTTTTTTCAATTTGCAGTGATGCATTGTACAGTTGTTACTGTTTTCTTGCATGACCTATATTGATCAACAAGTAAGTCTAGATCCTTAACTATAACTCTTCTGTAATTTCTGGTGGTGATGAGTGTAATGGTAATGGAATGTGGAGATGCCCCTGTCTTGGCTTGGTTTTTGGGAAGAGTGTTAAAACCCAGAGCTTGTGAATCCCACTTGTGGGATGGACTTGTTGATGTGAAGAGAGAGGGCTGAACTGGGAGGAGCTGTGAATTGGGAGAGAGGCCCAAGCCTAGAGAAGGCCAGAAGGACTTTTGGAGAGCAGTATCCAGTATCGTGGAGCCTGTGTTGCTGAGAGAAAGACTGCTAAGAGCCCGTTGGAGCTGCCCAGGACTTTGGAGAACTGCCACCCGGAGCTGCTGAGAACTGAGGAGGCGTGGTTGTGATGCCAGTATTTTGTTTGTCTGTTTTGACATTGTTTTGCCAGATTCACCTGATGGTGAAGGACAGTGCTGCTGTTGTAGAGGTCCTGGAACCCTGCTGTTGGTTCAGAAGTCCTGAAGGAGAATTTTCTTGTGGTATGTTTCCTTGCTGATGTTTTCAGGGGTTCTGGGACTGTTCTACAGGCAGAGAGTGACTTGATGAGGACACTGGCAATAGCTTTGTTGGGCCTTGTCTCCCCAGGAACTTAGATCGCTGAGGGCTTGCCTTGAGTCAAGATGAAAGAAGGGCCTTTCCTTGGGTGTTCAATGCTGAGATGATATCTTAACCTTGTTGTAACTTACGGGTGGATGGCCTTTTGTGCTCTCCTGCCCCTTTTGAGAAAGTGCTTGCTGTTAATGGATCGTATTATAATTCAGTAGTGTCCAGGGGTGGGAAACCTTTGGCATTTTTGAGCTCTGTGATTGACTAAACAAATGTACTTTGTACTATTCTCCATTTGAGAAGAGACTAAATGAATGTACTGCCCAGGAGTGGGCTACTTTGACTACTGATCCAGGAGTGGGATACCTGGACCTTGGTACTTTGCAACTGAATTGAGAACTTACTTGCTAAAGAATGAGTTACACTGTATTTTGACTTTCTCTGTTCTGTGAATGTTTTGCTGAATAAATGGGGTTTGCTATGCTGGTAATCTGAACCTTGGAAGTTGTCTTTGCTTGGCATTAAAATGAGCTCAATCCAAATTACTAGGATAAACTCCTCCACTTCTATATTCACACGTATATGTTCCAGTCATTGATTTAATTTTTTTGCTGACATATTGTTGGTTGAATTCATGTGGATGGCCCACATAAAGGAGTTTTTGGTTCTTATTAGAAATTTCATAAGTTCCACATGAAAGTAAACCTTTACTAGTTACATTTGACCAATCTAATGTACGTATATATATATATATATATATATATATATATATATATATGAGCATATTCTATGTAAGTTATTATTAAATATATACATAAATACACATATATACCTATTATTAGTTGAAAAATATCTATTCCAAAAGTATTTCTACAGCTTTTAACTTGTTTTTTTTTGTGTGCTCTGAGAATATCTATCGATTTTCTTCCTTCTTTTTGATAAGGGAGTGTTCATCTTCCTTTAGCTTCCTTATAGTGATGACCCTGTGTTTCATTAATAGTTTGCTGTTTTTTGCTAAGATACTTTGCTAAGATACTATTTATAATTTCCCACAGCGTATGTTAAGACTACTATTGTGTAGGTGTCAATTGTTTTAAATATATTCTTCCCACTGAACCTTGATTTTAGTATGCCAGTTAAGTCTTTTCACATACATAACCATGTATTTCTTTTTGTTGGTTTTAAGGCAAGGTATTTATAGGTGCTCCCCTTGACCTTGGTCCAACTTGATCACTGGATTCAGTCTTTATTTGTATAGGTAGCCTATTGTTGATATTGGTAGGAAAAAAAGAGAATGGTACAACCCAAGAAATCAGACATAGTCAGAATATTCCAAGTACATAGAGGTTTGTCTGTTAAGTAGAAAGATTTGTGTTAATTTTACATAATGATTGTTATCAGATTTCTGTGCCAAACAATGTAAGTTGAAGACATTTTTATCTGCTCAGTTGGCTTTTATCAGGTTGAGCATATGTCTCAAGCATCTCAGGAAGGTAATCTTCACTTCTCTGTAGCTAATGGATAAAGCAAAAGGACACATGAATTACCTGAAGGCGTTGATATACTTAGATGACCTCATTGTTTTGGCAAAGATGTGAAAAGGACCTGAAGAAATAGTGTAAGGGTATCTAAAGAAATGGGTCTGAAGCTGTCAAATGTCAGATCTCAGTTTGTGAGAATCTCTGTGAGGTATATGAGTCACCAATTATCTCAGCTCGGAACACACATTAAATCAGAGAATATAGAAATGCTTTTTCATTGTCCATATCCAAAGACCTAGAAAGGTCTAAGAACTCTATCTAGGATTTAGAAGCTACAATTATAATTTTGTCAAGAATTTCACGGCTATAGCAAAACCACTAAACAATCTTGACAAGGGATACATCATTGAAAAGAAACAGACTAAAGGTAAAAATGTTAAGTTGCTCTAAATTCTAGGAAGCCATTTGGAGATTACTGAATAAATGAATGAGAATAAGCCTGCAGAAGCTTGGTCCACCACCTTACACATGCAAAAGTGTCAGTCTACGTAGATCCAATCCAACCTTTTATCCTGAATATGGGTGCTTGGATCAATGAGACTGCTTTTCAGCAGAAGAGATTACATATGCCAGCTAAGGGCTTAAGGACAATAAGATTTGCTAGCTCATACATCACACAAACTAGAGTTCTTAACTTCGTGACAGAATATCATTAGAAAGCTCAAAGACTCTGCATGCATTTCTCAATTTCACCTATAGACTGACAACAATCCACTGTCTTGTCTTGACCAGTACCAATACTGGTAGCAATACTGGAAAAACTGTGAGCTACTACCATCATGTGCTACCAAACTGGGAAGTCTAATGTGGATGCAGACTTTGTATCCTGAAGGTCACCTGACAATAAAGCAATGGCTATACCTAGGGAAAGAGTGGAAGCTATATGTGATATACAGGGATCTGGGCCATGATAAAATGGAAGTGCAGCTGAGAGTTTGGGACTTCCAATAGAGTATATGAACCTTTTTGCATTAAATCTACCCTATTTGTCTCCTTTGCCTGTGGATGACTAATGACAGCAGATGACTAATGAAGGACTGCAAGAAGCGTTAACAAACCAAAAAAATAGGGAAATTCTATTCCTTAGAAGGCATCTTACTAGGGAGATAATGGTGATCTCAAACAATACATGGTACCAGGAAGCAGTTAGCGCTACCCAGTGTTTACTGTTCTATGGCCATAAAACTGCTGTGTGACAATTTCAAAAATATGGGCCACCAAAGAGAATCTAAGCGTTAATAAGAAACACATTTTATAGTTTTAAAATTGTGGTAGCAAATGCCATTAAGAAATCTGGGACATGATCTATGTACTAAAAAAAAAAAAAAAGTATTGCCAGCTCATGATGTATATTGAGAGATTATAACTACTAGCAAACCTTTGGAACTTCTCTGTATTGACTTTTTTTTTTTTTTTTGCTTTTGGAGGGGGAAAGGTAGGGCAATTGGGGTTAAGTGACTTGCCCAAGGTCACATGGCTAGTTTTTGTGATAAGTGTCTAAGGCTGGATTCGAACTCACGTTCTCCTGACTCCAGGGCCAGTGTTCTGTTCACTATGCCACCTAGCTGCCCCTCTGTATTGACTTTTAATCTCTGGAGAAAGATAGTAAAAACATGAGTCATAATTTGTACTGACTGATCAGTTCCCCAGGTTTGCACTGGCATACTCAACCAGGAGCTAGAAAGTTTCTGTGGATGATAAAGTTAATGAATCCCCTAAAAGGATCCATTCTAACCAAGTTAGAAATTTTGACAACAAGTTTCTTGAGTAAATGTTAGCTTTGGCAGGCAACAAAAAGTCATGAAATACTTCTTATTATCCCTAGAGCGATCCAGACCTTGAGTGTTTCAACTGAATATTGATAACATATTAGGAATACCACATTCTGAATAAAATTCTCAGTATAGTTGACAAGTGCCATTTTTAGTACAGCTCCACCCCTGGCTTTACACCATAAATGTGGATGTTTGGGTAAGACCTACCAATATCTACCAATATCATACCTATCAATATTTTGGAGATTCAGTAAATGGAAAGGATGGAAAAAAAAACCTATAAGTCATGAAATACTATAGTCTTCAAAGAACTGAGGTTAAATATTTCTTGAAGAGTAGTGGAGGTGTTGCAATGCAAAGGGTATTGGACCAGGAATCAAGAAGACCTGATTTCAAATCTAGTTTCAGATACTTACTAGCTGTGTGACCCTCAGCAAGTCATTTAACTTGTGTCTCTTCAGTTTCTTCAAGTATAAAATGAAGATCTTAAATAGCACCTACCTCACAAGGTGAGGATCAATTGAGTTATTTGTAAAACACTTAGCAGAGTGCTAGTCACATAGTATGTATTTAATAAATGTTTGTTTCCTTCTCTTCTTGCCATTAGCCACCTCTATAATGGTATGAATAAAGAATAATGAATGTAAGTATGAAGAGGTATCAAATTATCACTAAAAATGGTATGATCCAAAAAGAAGATGGGCTAGACATGTGGCAAAGTGAATGATGATGCTGACAACTCATTGGTATCCTTCTTATATTAGTAGGAATTGAAGGATATTTCCAAAATATTTGGTGGACACTCTGTTAGAAAGCTTAAGGGAGATCATGGACAGGAATCTTATAAGATTGAAAAACATAAATTGATTACAACTTGCTTCATTGGAAGGAGTACCCATGTCAATGAAATCCATTGGTGTGATGGAATAAGCTCAATAAGATTGAATCATCAATCAACAAACATTTATAAAGCATCTATACATTTATAAAGCATCTATTATGTGTGGAATATTTTGCTAAGTACTGGAGATGGTAGTTGACATGAGAGACAAAAATCTAACTCAATCTTAGACTGCATTGAGAATTATAGTTTCCAGGACTAGAGAGGTGATAATCCTACTGGACAATACTGGGTCAGGCTACATTTGAAGTGTTACATTTAATCCTAAGTGTCACTTTCTAGGAAAGTCATTGACATACTTGGTAGCATCAAGAGGTATGCAACCAAAATGATAAGAGACTAAAGAACATGTCATGAAGATAAAGGAAAGGACCTGAGGATTTTTGTCCTGAAGAAAAGAAGACTTGGTATGGGGATAGGAAGAAATGTTACCTATCTTTAAGTATTAAGTATTTGAATGCTGTCATATAAAAGAAGGATTGTATTTATTCTACTTGGGTGGAGAAGCGAGAAATAGAGGAATGTAGAGAATTCCTAGAGAGACAAATTAAGTAGTAAAAAAAGACACAATTGAAGCTATCAAAAAATGGAACGGCCTGCCTCAGGAAGTGCTATACTCCTCTAGATGTCTCTAAGTGGAGTCTGAATGGTCATTTGCTGAGAACATTGTAGCATCATTTATAGTCATGTATGGGTTGGTTTAGGTGATCTCTGATGTCCTTTCCAATTCAAAGAGTGATTCTGTAAAAAATTAACCTCTTCTATGCCTCATTTTCTCTCTCCCTTCTAAGGCAACAGCTAACAAATCTGATATGTTTCTGGATGCTATGACTACCCTTATTTATATTTTAAGAAATATCATTTGGAGATGTGGTACTTGAATCCAAAGAGTCATTCTACAGAGAATGTCAGGTGATAATGTCAAGAATTTTGGCAGACCAGGGAGATAAATAATCTTGCCCAGTGGGAGGGTGTAGGTGACTCTCAAATTAAACTATTTAAAACATCACCTACTTAGAATGTGTAGAGGACTCCCTCAGGTTATTCAGTGGAAAGCAAAATCCTCCAGAAGTATTTTTAATTTTGGTTTTACTGTTGAGTGATTGTATGATTATAGACATAACATTTAAGCATTTAACTTCATCGTACCTTTTTTCTCCATCTGTTACATGGGGACAATGAGTCTTATCTCCCTTGGATTTAATGATATTGAAGAAGGTAAAACATATGAGGATTAGCTAGTGAGAGAAGTGCTACATACATTGAATGCATGGCAATTATACCTGTTTTACATGTCTATACATATTTGTGTACCTCTATTTATGGATTACATTGGCTGAATGTAATCAATATAGGAATGTACCATTCTTGCAAATATGTCTGTTTCCCTATAATTTTCTTGTCAATTCCTAGTGCCTTCTCTTTGAAATTATCTTTCACTCTCTCTGTGTATGTGAACAGCTAGTTGGCACAGTGGATAGAGCACAGTCCTAGAGTCGAGAAGACTCATCTGGGTGAGTTCAAATCTGGCCTCAGACACTTACTAGCTGTGTGACCCTGGGCAAGTCACTTAACCCTGTTGATCTCAGCTTCCTTACCTAGAGAAGAAAATGGTGAACCCCTCCAGTATCTTTACCACAAACACCTCAAAGAGTTAGATGTTACTGAACAACAATAGCCTGTATGTGTCTTTTATCTGTATGTAGTAATTTGCATGTTATTTCTCCTATTAGAATCTGAACTGCTTCAGAGTAGAGAAAGTCTTTTTTTTGCCTTTCTTTGTATCCTTGGTGCTAACGTGGTGTCTGGCACATAGTAAAAACTTGATAAAGGATTGTTGGGGGGCGGAGCCAAGATGGCAGCGTAGCAGCAGCAATATATCGCTGCTCTCACATAGCCACCCCAAAATACCCATGGAATAGGACTCTGGACCAACCTAGAACTTCAAAACACACACAAAGATACTTCCCACTAAAGTCAGCTCGGCTATGAGGAACCATATCAGCACTGCCAACCGAAACCAGCCTGGCCTGAAGCCCAGGCTGTGCCCCGGGGACAGCCGGGCAGAAGGTGCAGAGAAAGCTCTCAAAAGCTCTCAGGTGAGCTGGATTAGCACCAGCTGCGAGGAGGGGGAATTAGCACCAGCTGCGGGAGTGGAGATTGTGAAAGAGGGAGATAAGCGTCTGGCTGAAAGGTCTCCAGAGCAGAAAAGCAAAAGGCAGAGGTTTTGCACCCGCCTCCACGTTGTAGCTTCCCGCCCTCAGCCTGCAAAAAGCAGGGAGAC
Organism: Pseudochirops corinnae; assembly: GCA_028646515.1. Taxonomy (NCBI): domain Eukaryota; kingdom Metazoa; phylum Chordata; class Mammalia; order Diprotodontia; family Pseudocheiridae; genus Pseudochirops; species Pseudochirops corinnae. Next base: position 237,394,013 of record CM053587.1, on the reverse strand, counting down.
TGAGCGATTGTTTTCAGACCAGTGCTCTCCCGTTGAGCGGCCTGGATCCGGATCGTCGTCTTGGGCCTC
>CM053587.1:237362412-237393444 GCA_028646515.1 Pseudochirops corinnae | reverse complement strand
TCTATCTATCTATCTATCTATCTATCTATCTATCTATCTATCTATCTATCTATCTATCTCTCCATCTATCTATGTATCCATCCATCTATATTAGCTGGTTAATGGAATTTGGCCTAAATATCATGGTATACATGCAGTTGTATATACTGATATTTTAATTCAAATATAACTTTAAATAGCCAATCATTTTAATATAGTTAAATGCAGTCTAATTTATAAGGTTAGTCATAATTCTGTCACAAAACATGTTATTATTATCACCTAATATATTGTTAGAAATCTTGCCGGCACGTACTTCAAAAATCATCACTAAGTAAGTATGTTTTCTGGTGCAATTAAAATCTCACTTTATGTTTCATAAGCATCTCATACATCTTAATTGTTTTTAAATAATTGTTAACCATTTTCCTCATTTATATCAAAAATATTATCTGGTCTTTCTCAGAAGAACCAAATATGTTTGGAAAAGTATAATTTAGATGTATAAATAGTACATATATTTTAATAGGCATAATAATATTATAGTTGATATTTGCATCATACATTAATTTTTGGAAAGCGCTTTACATACATTATCTCATTTAATCCTTATAATAGACTGAGGTAAGTGTCTCAGGTATTGATACCCTTGTTTTTACAAATGGAGGAACAGAGGTGAGTGATTTACTCATGAGCACACACCTTACATGAGTTAGAGACAGGTTCTAAACGCAGTTCTCTCTTGGCTCCAGGTCAGAACTCTTTCCACTTCCTCTTGTGGAAAAACCTCAATTGCTTGGTATGTTGATGCCAAAGGAGTAGTTACTGGGATCCAAGGTAAGCCTGTGGGTTGGAAGGTGGCCAAAAGCAGGTTTAAGTGGAACAGCTGGGAGTATTTCTGGCAAAAGAATAGAGTATTTTTGAAATATCAGGGAAGCTGGTATAGAAGGAGCAACCAATTCAATTCAATTCAGTCAACTTCAACAAGCATTTATTAACACTTACTATGTGTTCAGCATTGTGTTAAGCTCTGGGGGCACAGAGAAAGGCAAAAACATGGTCTCCTCCCTGAAAGAGCTCAGTCTTTACTGGAGGAGGCAACATGCAAATAATTGTTCATTACATATTGTATATGTACACACACATTTATGTGTGTGTGTATATATATATATGTATATGTATACAGTGTAAATGAAAGATAACCTCGGAGTGAAGGCACTAAGAGGGAGAGAGGGGGATGTGAATGGAAAGATGGAGGGGGAAAGCCTTTTGAAGATGGTAGGATTTGAATGGAGTCTTGCAGGAGACCAGGGAAGCCAAAGGGCAGAGATGAAGAGGGAAGGCATTCCAGGCATGAAGTATATTCAATCAGTGAAAAGGCATGGAGTTGAGAGAGGCTGGCAAGTAGGGTGAATGTTGATGTTGATGTTGATGGATCCTAGAGTACTTAAAGGGAAGGAAAGTATAAGAAATTGGAAAAGTAGAAAGGGAACAAGTAGTGAGGGGCTATAAAAGCTAAATAGGGGATTTTATATTTAAGCCTGCTGGTTATAGGCAAATTAACTATAAAGGACATAGGAAAACAGATGCTATCTGCATGCAGAGAAACAACTGATAAAATGAAGCATATATTGATTATCATTACATATTACATATAACATACATATACATGTATATGTATACATATACATGTAAGCATATGGATATGTGTGTATATTTCTATATACACATGTACATATATACACACATACATACACATATGTATGTGTATGTATACACACACCTATTTTCATCTGATGGTAGCCATCACTAGGGTGGAGGGAAAAATATTGCTGTATATTTGAAAGGATCAGCAAGTTGTGCACAGTAGATTTGCAGTTTAATGTATAATCTTCTCTTTTATTGTGCTATGTCATGGAAATGCTTGTTTTATTCCATAAATTAAAATAAATAAATAAATTCTTTTTAAAGAACCTATTATGTGCTAGGCTCTGTGCTAAGTATTAGGTAAACACACACATATAAAATTATATATTCTTGTATATTATATTTAATTATATACATATATATGTATAATATGACTGTCCCTGCCTCCAAAGAAAAGTGGGAAAGTCAGAGAAGTCTCAAAGTAGTGTAGAAAGTGAGAAAAGAGATATTCTGGTCTGTGCCCTCTCCTTAAATGGAGATTTTGGAGTTCATGGCTGCATCCTCCTATCAGAAGGACAGAAGGTGGTGGTAAGGTAAAGTCCCAAGGTTAATGGGATCTTTGGAAGGTGATGAAGTTTTCCTAATAATGAATTTCTTTGGGTATGGGAGGCTCAAAGTAGTGCATCTAGGTGAGATAAAGGAGATGGTTGGACCTATGCTTTAGGAAATTCACCTTGGTAACTGAGTGGAGGATGGATGGGAATGGGGCCAAACTTGAGGATGGGAGACCAATCAGAAGGACAGTGCAAATCCTTGAATTGTGAGGCAATGAGGGCCAGGGTGTTGAGTATAGGCACGAGAAAACAAAACAAGACCTTTTACTAAGGAACCAGTGGTAGAAATGAGAAGATGGTGCAGCTGCCTAGGGAGTCACACGGAACAGCCTATTCCTTCAGTTTTGTAGAACACATGCATATGTCTCATAGAGGGACATTGTAGTAATTTCGAATATACATTCTAGAGAATAAACTTGCTAGTTACAAAGTTTCCATGCTCTCTACTTAATCTACCTTTATTCTTCATCTTCTTTTAAGTCTACTGTCTCCTATTAAATATCTTCCTTTACTTTCTAGCCGCTTTGCCCTTTCAATTCCATCACCTTTCTCTCTTTTTTCTCTTTGCTGCTCAAGATTTAGGCTCCTTGCTTCCTCTCACCACCACCCTGCTTTACCTACCTGCATTTAAAATGTGGATGGTGTCTACCAACACAGACTTTTAGAGCTGGCAGGGTTGTAGAATCTTATCATTAGAACTAAAAGAGATTATGAGAGACCATTTAGACCAATTCCATCATTTTAGATGAAGAAATTGAGGCCTATAGGAGTTAACTATTTTGCCCAAGGCAACATAGTAAAAGCTAAAGGTTGGGTTTGAACCCAAATTCTTTGGCTCCAGGACCATTGTTCACTTCAGCCTACCATGCCTTAGTGTAGAGATCATGTAGGCCAATCCTGAAGGAAACTGAAGTCTAGCAAAGGAAGGTGACTTGCTTAAGGTCTCTTATCTACCTAGTGGCAGTGTTAGGGACAGAATTTTTGTCTCCTGGTTCTTGATATAGTCTTCATTCTACTACACGATGGTCCCTACTCTACCTCACAGATTTAGATGATTGGGTGGGAAGGCCACTGTTCATTAACAACAAATTTGAATAATGGAATATGTCCACGGCAATTTTATTCATTTCAAGTATATAATAATGAATCTTATTAACCAAGGATACATAAGACATAGTGAGTACTTAGTAAATGTTTTTGACTCACTGATGTAGTAACATTTTATGGTGTAAAGAGTTGGCCTCAGACTCTGGAAGTCCTAGGTCCAAATCTTACCTCTGACCCATTAGTTAAACCACTTAATCTTTGTTGCAAAGTTTCTAAGACTATAAGCTATAGAGTAGTTGTTGACCTGTATTGGTGGTGAGTACCAAAGTCTGCCTTGGGAATTCCCAGGGGGTGCCAAACAAATCTGGCCTACAACCTGTTTTGTATGGCCAGCTAAGAATAGTATTAAAAATATGTATTCTTAGATCACAAGCCATACAAAAATAGGCAACAGGCTGGACTTGTCCCTCTGGTAGTTTTCCAAGCACTTCCCTATACCAATGGAATTAGAGATCTGCTTAAAAAAATAAAGTACAATAACATGAGCTAGAGAAATTGTTGTCAAAGAGGTCATATAAGACCTGCTTCATAGTACATAGATAAGAATAAATTATAATTAGCACATTAATTATTTATATTACTTTATTTTATCTTTCAGTGACTTTCTCTCATGCTTATTCTATCCTATTCACCAGCTGGCACTCCTGTGGTGCCTATTTTTTTTGTTCTTTCTACCTTTAGTATTTTAATCTTTTTCTTTTTTTCCTCATATTTGTTTTATATGTGGTAGTCTCTCACTTCTATTTTTATCATGATCTGTTCATACTCTCTGTTACACTTCAATTTTCTCTTTATTATTTACTGATTTTTCCCATGTTTTCCTTATTATTCAGTCCCATATTCTGACTTGTTCTTCCATTTTTCTATTTTAATTTGAAAAATACTGATTGAATGCTTACTATATGTTCAGCTCTGGGAGAGATTTTTTTAAAGCGTAATATATCATGATATATGTGCTGAAGGATCTCAAAATTTTCTTATAAGTAGGAGGGCTGACCAAGAAAATCCCCTTGGGCCTACAGGATGGAGATCTTTTGTTTGGGATTTCTAATTGCTTCTCCCTATAGAGGGTGCACATGCCCATTGTTACCATGTTAAAAAGATAAAAAGTGAGTGTAAGACTCAGAACTGGAGCTGCCCCTCCCCTCAAAGTGATTAGATTGTCTTGTAGCTGCCTCTTCATACTTCCTAAGGAATGGGTTGTGACTGGAGCTGCTCCCAAGATAAATGGTTTGGATTGAACCTTGTGAGTATGGACTCTATTGGAAGGAGCAAAATCCTTTGTGCTGGACTGTAAGAGTGAACTAAGAAACTTATTCTGGCTTTGGGTATTATACTTTGCCTTTTCTTCACCAATTTTCTTTCAGAGAGAGAGAGAGAGAGACAGAGAGAGACAGAGACAGAGAGACGGAGAGACAGAGAGACAGAGAGACAGAGAGAGACAGAGAGACAGAGACAGAGAGACAGAGAGAGAGAGAGAGCAACTGAGTTTCTCCACCTTCCCACACGCCTCTCATCACCAACTTAGGAACTGTGTAAGCTTACAGCCATAGAGGACAGTCCCTTTGCCTTTCTTTTACCTTCCTGAGAAGACTGGAGATTAAAAACTAGGAAATACACTTTGTTGGTCAAAGCTATAGCAACAATCAGGGAAGTAACAACGAAGGCAGCAATGGAATGTTTTAGAGAAGTCCATGGGAGGCATGTATGCCCACACAGCTTTCCACAGCTAGAGAAGCAGTCAAAGGCTATTGCCACAACACAGAGGAAATAAAGGATTGACCTTAAGATCATAAACTCATACAACTATAGCTGGAATCAAAGTATGCTGGTCAATGTTTAATAACTGGTCCTTCAAAAACACATAACATACTTTAAAGTTTCATCTACATTATTAACATTTTCTCCATCACTTTCTTAAGTCTGATCAACACACGATAAATCAAGCCCTGGTTTGTGGCATTGGCAAATTTCAGACATATAAATGTTCACACTGAAAGTTTAACAATTACAGTCAAGATCTGATTCCAGTATACCCTTCGCTGGGAAGCACTTAAGGGGTTATTCATTTAAACACATCTGAAGAAGAGAGTTCAAGTGACTTGCCCAAAATCACACAGGCAGTAAGTGGTCAGCTTTTCCCCTCTCTCCTTTGATTATGCAGGTTCAATGGGAAAGCAGTAGATCCCCATTCTGCCATTCCAAACTGTATTTTCTTTCCAGGTGGGGAGTCCAAGCTACAAGGTAGAATTATGTGTTTGTAGGTTTCTGTGTTGCATATTTTGAAAGAGAGGAATTTAACTGAATGCCAGGGAGAAAAGCCCAAATTTGGTTCTTTTCTAAAGGCATCCAAACTACAAAATGACATTGAATATGGAGGATGATAAGACTCTATAGAAAAGTGAAAACCATTGGAGAGGGATTGTGCTGATCGTCCAGTCATTGTAAACCCTTTGGGATATTTTCTATATTGTTTATGGGAAGCAGTGAATTCTCTGCAACCTTTACATCTTCTATTGGGTGAAACAAAGACTGCTATATATGTGATATGACTATTACCTTGAGTATTTGTATGGCATCTGGAAGACCACTTTTATCCACATGGAAAACCTAGACATGAGCTACTTTTAGAGATTTTTTTTAGTAAATTGAATGTGGTCAATGAGCCAAAATACTGATCTTTTGGATCCCTCTTCTCTAAGAAATTGGAGTAAGCTATTCCAAAAGGCAAAGTTCTAGCTACAACACAAATAGTGTTCTAGAAAACTGACTCTAATCAATAGTGACAAAATATATTTAAACAAAAGATATTCCCATAAAAAAAGAACAAAAACATCCAGATGTGAGAAATACTAATTTTGTAAACAATCAAGATATAAGGAACTTAAGAAAGGTAAATAAATATACTTATCAGGAAAAGATAAGCAATGACATCAACTTTCATATTCATAGCCAATTTCTTTTAAAAGATTTAACTAAGGTATGAAAGAATGATGGAAAAAGAACTAGGGGATAAAGATTTAAGGAAAACAATGAATCAGAAGAAAGGAAAGGAGAAGAGTCTTGTTAGTCCTCCAAGGATTAAATGCCACTTATTCTCATACATGAATTAAACTTTTGTGATTGATAACCAGTGCAATGTCACATATACAGGATGATAGAGGTAAGAAAACAGACTTGGAGATGTATCCCTATAAAGTCCATAAGTGACTAATGAATGAATACCAGCTTCTTAAGTGTATCGATAACAACAACAACAACAAGAATGAAATCTGTGGGAAAATAAGTTAAAATTAATGGGACTTGATGTGGGGAATAGAAGAGTTAAGAGTACCTCTAAAGAATATTCCAGTGAGGAGAGAGGTATATGTCTGTAGTAAGAGAGAGGAGGCTTAAAATTATTCTCCACTGGAAGCAATATGCACATTAGGAGAAAGGGTCATATATATTAGACAGAGTATCTCTAAAGACTGTATCAAGAAGAATGAATATATGAGTCTTCAAGGGCTGTAATCTCCCAGAGTGGTAGGGAAAACAGGGAACCAGACAGGATAACATAACCTTGGGAGTAGAGAATTATCATAATCAGAGCACATGGCAACATTGAGCCTCATCACCCAGAACACAGAATGACTTCCACCATGTGAAAATACTTTTGTTTGACATTGCTTCCAACATTCACAGAAAAATAAAAAAGCTAGACACAGCAAAAATCTGGGATATAGGAAAATGACTAAAATTTCAATAACATAAAAATGGCATTGAAGGATCTAATAAAATGAAAGCTAATAGCAGAATGGATAAGCAAACAAAACCCAACAATTTACCATACACAAGGAATCCATCTAAAAATAATGATTCATAGAGAACGAAAATCAGAGAGTGGAACACAATTTACTGTGCATCATGTGATTTTAAAAAAGTGAAAGTTATAGTCGTGCTACGAGGCAATGAAAAAATAAAAATTTTCAGTGTCAAGAGAGATAAACAGGAAACTGTATTACGCTTAAAGGGACTGTAGTTAATAAACAGTATCAATTCTAAATGTAGATATGCCAAATGGCATTGCATATACATTCATAAAAAGGACAGTTAACTGACTAACAAAAAGATGTAAATAGCAAGGCAATAATTGTAGTAGACTTTAATGTTCTCCCAAATCTGGATAAATCTATTAGAAAGATAAAAACAAAAACAAAATACAAACCTGAGGAAAGTGTTTCAGAATTTATAGCAGAAAGATTTATGGCATCTGCTGAATGAGAAATAATACGTATATTTTAACTCTGCACAGTACTAGAACAGACCACGTTTCATGGCACATAGGAATCATTGAAATAGTAATTAATACAGGAAACATAAGCAAAGATGATGGATCTAAATGGAGATTTAGTAATAACATCCTAAATAATGAGTGAGTCAAAGAAAATCATAGAGTAATTTTTGCTTTTTACTTTTTAATTTAATACATATTACTTATTTTTAACACTCCTTTTTTGGGGAAAATATTTTCTTTTCCTCCCTTCAGGCCCTCCACCACCTATTGGGAATGCATGGTTACAATTGCACATGTGAAATTATGTAAAACATATTTCCATATTAGCTAAATTACAAAAACCCCCAAGAAAAATAAAGTGAAAAAAATTATATTTCAATTCACACTCAGACTTCCTTAGTTATCTCATTGGAGGTAGATAGCATTTTTTTCTCATGAGTTCTTTGGAGTGGTCCTGGATTATTGTATTGCTCAGAGTAATTAAATCTTTCGTAGTTGATCATTGTTACTATATTGCTCTTTGTTTTAAAAACAAATGTTTAATAAAAAAATTGTTTTTTACATGCAATTGGGAAATTAGGTATACAAGCATTGGGGTATAGAAATCCATCTCGCCCTACTAGAAAGTTAGGGGCGATGGGGGAGGATATAAGAGAGAACAGACTGGGGGAAGGGGTATTCAGTAGGCTTGCTATTTTGGGGTGGGGGGTAGGGGAAAGACAGGGAGAAGAATCTGTAACTCAAAATCTTGTGGAAATAAATGTTGAAAACTAAAAATAAATAAATTGGAAAAAATAAAACTAAAAAAACCCCCAATATTGCTCTTTGTATAGTGATCTCCTGGTCCTGATCACTTCAGTCAGCATCAATTTATATATGTCTTCCCATCGCTTTTCTGAAACCTTTCCCCTTGTCATTACTTATACCACAATAGTATTCTATCATAAAAATATAGCACAACTTTTTAAGCCATTTTTCAATTGATAGGCATCCCCTCAATTTCCAATTCTTTGCTACCACCAAAAAGAACTACTATAGATATTTTTGTATTTATAGGTAATTTCCTCTTTTCTTTGATGTCTTTGGTATACAGACCTAGTAGTGGTATTGCTGGGTCAAATGCACAGTTTTATAGCCCTTGGGACACAATTCCCAATTGTTCTCCAGAATTTTTGAACCAGTTTTCAACTCTACCAATTGTGTATGAGTGTCCCTACTTTTCTACATCCCCTCCAGAATTTGTCATTTTCCTTTTCTGTCATATTTGCCAATCTGAAAGGTGTGGAGTGGTACCACATAGTTGTTTTGATTTGCATTTCTCTAATCAATAGCGATTTAGAGCATTTTTTCATATGACTACAGACAGCTTTAATTTCTTCTTCTGAAAACTACCTGTTCATATCTTTTAATCATATCTCTATTGGGGAATGATATATTTATAAATGACAATAACTTTTAAAAATTTAGTTATAACAATGATATAGTATACCAAAATTAACTAAATGATGGGAAATATAACAATAGATGAAATAGATCATTTTAGCTGCACAAAATTTAATAGGTTTTTGCATACACACACAAAAAATTAGTACTGCTAGGATAAGGAGGGAAGCTGTCAGGACAACACTGCATCAAATATCTTAATTAAGGTCTAATATCCAAAATATATGATCACAAATATATAAAATCTCCAAAGTATAGGTAGTCAAAAGATACTAATAAATACTTTTCAATAGAAGTTTATTAACCATCATATGAAAGATTGCTTCAAATAATTAACGAAAAGAATTCAAACAACTTTGAGGTTTCACCTTATATCCAAAATATTGTCAAAAAAGAAAAGAAGATTGAAATAATCCTTTAACCTATGCTGAAGGGATTGTGAGAATGTAGACAAACCAATATACAATTGTTGGAGCTTTGAATTGCCCTCGAAAGTGTGGAATGCAATATAGAATTATACTAAAAGTAATGGGACAATCTATAACTCTCTTATATCCAAGCACTTGGATACAAACTTAGAATCTTGGATGAATATTCAGAGTTTCCCATCTGTGGTATTCCCTCTTTGGTTTATGCCAGATTACATTTAATATGGTTCTTTAAGTAATGGGGCAATCAGTCTGAGAGAGAGTGACAAATAGTGCATAGCAAAGGTACTAATATGTAAAAGTACTAGATATGACTGCAGAGCATTGTTTTCCATCAGTTAATTTGAATATGACTTTAGGAATTGGGGTTTGTTGCTGGGCAACTTAATTAAAGAACTGTTTGGAGACTAGGTTATATGGAATATTTGTGTCATATCTGACAAAAAGGCAAACTTAATTAGAGATAGCCATTACACACCAGGAAGTCCTAATCTTCATCAATAGAAACCAGATTAGAAGACGGTCAGCAAATGAGGAAGCCAAGCACAGGAAAGAGATCAGAGAAGTCTACTTGAGAAGATGTATAGAACTATGTACAGAAACTGACACATCAGAAAAAAGAAGATAGAAGCCCATGGAACTTAGAGGCTGAGGCTCTACTGTTGTTGAGGGGAGCTGATCTGATAGGAGAAAAACTGCTGTTGAAAGAGCTCATTGGAAGAAAGGAAAATTCTATGTATAAAGAACTGATTGGGGGAAAGGCTGCTATGTTCTCTAGTGACATCTGTAGCTTGAGAAAATATTTGCCTTTACAGCTTTATATGACTTGAGATTAGAAAGCTTCTTCATACCTACCAAAAGTCCTGCAGAACCTTGCAGGACCTAGTAATAAAAGGAATTTTTCACTAAAAAAAAAAAATGTCAAGTTCTTTGTCAAGGAAGCAGATCTTAGAATCTGTAAGTTTAAGGGTACTGTTAGTTAAGAGATCTTAACATTTTTTCAATGGCTTTATCTAGCATGAATGGAGAAATTCAGAAAAGGAGTAGGTATTATGTGTTACATAGTGTTACCTAAAGAGACCATAGAGATTCAGACCTAAAGTTCACAGCCATGAGTTACATTGGTATGTAGCTTTTCCTATTCATGTCCTTCATTTCCGCATTTATGAAGATACCTTTGCATCTCTTCCCCAAGACAAATACTGTGTGAATTCATGGGAGAATGTGACCTGTTATATATATAGATTGCTATAGTTTGAATAGTTCTACTTTGCTTTGTAGTAAATAAATATTCTCTTATTTTCTTATCTTCACTTCTTGTTTAGTAACACTTCATGTTTAAGAGTTAATAGTATTGATATCCCTTCCAAAATCACAACCAAATGCAGAAAATATTGGTAAACCAATGTACCAAAACATACTAAATACTTGCATAGATTAAGCTAAAAATAATCTTTAAAGAAATGAAGAAAAACAATTAAATAGAAAATTATCCACTGTCCGTGGCTGGGTTTTGTCAATACAATAAAAATGACACCACTACCAAAATTATTTATAGATTTAATACTATGCAAGTCAAACTACCTAGCTTGACAACATGATAACAAAATTCATTAGGAGGAACAAAAGATCTAAAGTATCAAGGAAAATAATGGAAAAAAAGTTGGATTTGAGGGGGAATAGGACTTCCAGATCTCAAATTATTTAAAGACGTCAATAATTGAAACCAATTGTTAGTGGTTAAAATTTTTTTTAAATAGATTGATGGTACAGACTAGAAATGGTAACAGAAATAATGGAACTTAATAATTCAGTATTTGATAGACATGAAAGCATTAATTACTTAGAGAAGAATTCACTATTGGATAACACTACTGGGAAAAGTGGCAGGAGTCTGGCAGAATTTAGATTTATACCAATATCTTAAACAGTCTTTTATATTAAATTCAAAATAGATATATGACCTGGATATTAAATATCAAAATAAATTAAAAGAGAAGTCAGAGTCGGAGACCCATCAAACTTTAATTTAGCATTTACTGTGTGCCAGGCACTGTGCTAAGCACTGAGGATACAAAAAAAAAGACAGTCTCTGCCCTTAAGGAGCTCACAATCAAATGGGGGAATAAAATACAGAAAAAGAAGATGGAAAAACAGGGAAAGGGGCTTGTCCAACTTGAGGTTGCATTAAAGTTCTGTAGGTGCAGTCTGAGGAGTTCTACATTTCAGAGTTGATTTCATATTTCAGAATGATGAGCTCCTGGAGATTAGGAAATTCAGGAGAGTAAGTGGGTGGAAGATTGGAGATAAATTCCCTGGATGACATCCTTAAATGGTGGAGGATTTGGGAGTAGAAATTCATATACTTTTCCATAGCTATGGGTTGGAGATAAATTCTGAACTAAACAAAAGACGGAAGCAATTACAAAAGATGAAAGAGATGATTTTGATTATATGAAAATTAAAAGCTTTTGCATGAACAAAATCAATTCATCTAGGGTATGAAAAGAAGCAGATGATTGGGGAAGGGTGGAGAGATCAGAAGCAGAAATCTTTATATCATATATCTATGATAAAGCTTTGCTATCCAAGATATATGAACAACTAACAATAAAATAAGAACAAAAACCATTTCCACTAGATAAGATGCCAAATAATATGAGCAAAAAGTTTTCAAAAGAAGAATTTCAAACTATTAACAACATAAAAGAAGCCTCCAGATTACTAATAATAATAGAACTTGCAATAAAAATAATTCTGAGGTTTTCGTTTCACACTGAGCAAATTGTCAAGGACAACAAAAGATGGGAATAGTGAATGTTTGAGGGATTGTGAGGAAATAGGCATCCTCATGCATTGTTGGTGGAGCTATGGATTAGTACAATGATTCTGAATGGTAATTTAGATTTATGCAAATAAATAACTAAATTAAATCCATATCTTTTGAACTAGAGATTTCACTATAAGACATATTCTCTGGAAGATCATTAATAAAAAATAAAGTTTCCATATACACTAAAATATTTATAGAAGAATTTTGTGTATATGGTAGGAATGAACTAGCAACAAGTATATATTAATGGATCAGAGAGTGCTAAACCAAATTGTGGTACATGAATGTAATGGAATATTGTTTTTCAGTAAGAAAAGTAGAACATGGTTACAGAGAAGGCTAGAAAGGCTTACATGAACCAATGCAAAGTAAAGTAAGCAGAGATACAAAAACAATATACATAATTATTAAAATTGAAATAGAGGGGCCGCTAGGTGGTGCAATGAATAGAGCACTGGCCCTAGAGTCAGGAGGATCTGAGTTCAAATGTGACCTCAGACAGTTGACATTTACTAACTGTGTGACCTTAGGCAAGTCGCTTAACCCCAATTGCTTTGCCTTCCTTCCTCAAAAAAAAAAAAGTCATTTGAAATTGAAATAGAAAAAAAAGCACAACCATAGGGCAATAGAAAATGAATTGTGCAAAATTATTAAAAGAACAAGCTCAACTCCAAAGAATATATGTAAAAAGACACCTTTCATTCTGTTTATGTAGGGAGGTTCATGGGTATGGGACATTGCATATATTGATGAATTATTTTGATATAATGAGTTTTGCTTATTTTTCTCTCATATCTCTTCCCTTTCCTCCCCCTTTTTTGGAATCTTTATTATAAGAACAAGTTCTCTTAGAGGGTGAGAAAGAGGGAAAAAAAAATTAGATGATGGAAAAAATAAAATATAAATAAAAATCCTCATGTAATTGGGAAGTACACTGGTGGTGATTCAGAGTCTCATTCATGAATGTAGGGTGTGGATACTTGTTTCCCTTACAAAATGACTCCATTTAGGATGCAGAATGTGTTACAACTCACTACCACTTCTTTGGGGGAGCCACTCCAACCTGAAAAAGTGAGACTTAGTGAGCCAGTGCTTAGCACAGTGCCTGGCACATAGTAAGGAGGTGTTTAATAAATGTTGATTGGTTGAGCCAGCACCAGCCCAAGGAGGGAGGGAACCCTGGAGAACATGGAAAGCATGGTCAGTGGCGTGCCCCTTTATTCTCAGCACACATCGCTCTTTGGATATGAACAACAAACATTTACCAAATGCTTACCACTTGTGAGAAATGTACTAGGGCCCTGAATAACCAATGATGAAAAATGAAAACTACTGCTGCTTTCAATTCTGCCAGTTTAGAGAATATGACATCACCTATCTACATAGATGTGACATAACTATGTACAAAATAATTTGAACAAGCAGAAATCATTAACAACCTACAGGGATGAAGAAAAAAAAAAGCCTTCCTACCTTAGTTAGTTAGCACCTTAACTAAGTCTTGAATGAATGCTAGATTTCTAATAGGCAGAAAGGCAAGGTATGGGGGAGAAGGTCTTAGGGAGAGATTGAGATGACCTTCATAACATGAAGCACAGTCTATGGAAGGCAAGACAGAGAAGGTGTAATGTGTCTGGCATATAGTAAGTGCTTAATTCCTGCCTGTTGACTGGCTGAATGCTATGTTCTAGGAATAACAATTTAATTAATTTAATTAACTTAATTTGTATATTATATACTAAATATAAATTATTAATTTAATTAACTATTTTGTCTGAATATTAAAGTGTGTCAAGGGAAATAGCATGAAAGACATTCTGAGAGATCAGTTATAGTTGGATTGTATATGTTCCTCACCCTCAAGTTAATAAATTTATATTTTGTTGTTATTTTTCAGTAAGTTTTTAGTCATATCCAACTCTTTGTAACCCTATTTGGGGTTTTCTTGGCAAAGGTACCAGAGTGATTTGCCATTTCCTTCTGTAGCTCGTTTAAAGATGAAGAACTGAGGCAAACGGGCTTAAGTGACTTGCTTAGGGTCACACAGCTAGTGTTTGAGGTCAAATTCGAACTCACAGAGAAGAGTCTTCCTGACTTCAAGCCCAGTACTCTATCCATTGAGCCACCTAGATGCCCACTTTTCAGTTTATCCTAAAGGAAGTGAGGAGTCACTAGAGATTCTTGTGCTGGCAAATAGTATTTATGCATTTATTCATCTATCTATCTATCTATACGTGTATATGGGTATACATATATATATGTATATACATAATCGATAATATATATATAAATATACATGTGTGTACATATATATATATATATACGTATACATGTATGTTTTTGTTTGCCAGTGTAAAAAAGTGAGACGGAGGGAGGCAGGGAAGGACATATGTTTATCTAAGTATCTCTCAATCTATCCATCTATCTATCCATCTGAGAGAGAGTACAGTTTTATCTCAGTGGATAGTGAGCTAGACTTCAGCTGCTATGGATTCTATAGACCAAAGAAATCACAGAGCAGGGATTGTCTCATTTTTCTCTCTGTATCCCAGCCTGAGGTTTTGTACATAGCAAATATTTAACATGTGTTTTTGTATTCATTCATTCTAAACACTACCAGTGCTGTCAAACTCAAATAAAAACGAATCTAAGCATCATACTGACTTAGAAAACCACAAGTTAATACTATTTGTGTTGTTTGTACTTTATATTTATTTTGCTAAACATTTCCCAATTGTATTTTACTGATTTAGTGGCATTGGAGTTTTACAAGGGTAGCTGATGGGGGTAATGAGTTTGATACCTCTGTACTATAGCATCTTATCTATAATATTTAATAAAAATTTAATTCTGACTGTCTCTAGCAAGGAAGAAAAAATAAT
This sequence comes from Pseudochirops corinnae, assembly GCA_028646515.1. Classification (NCBI taxonomy): domain Eukaryota; kingdom Metazoa; phylum Chordata; class Mammalia; order Diprotodontia; family Pseudocheiridae; genus Pseudochirops; species Pseudochirops corinnae. Next base: position 237,378,235 of record CM053587.1, on the reverse strand, counting down.
TCATTAACAAATTCATGAACAATTTGTTTTTTGCTTTTTAAATCCGATTACTGATTTCTTTAAAGACAACTTCAAACTTTATTTAGAAGAGTTGCTATGTTACAATATTGGCTATACCTGCCTCCCTGATAAGAGATCCATCCAAATTTGGGAAACTCACACAAATATCAATGATTATTGACCATTCAAAGCTATCATAAATGATGGACCTACAATTTAAACAAATAGCTTTCAAAATAGAAGTGTAAGCAGAAACAAAACATTTGCTAGATGGTCTCGTTTGTGAATATTTACTAGTGTGTGAATTTACTACTGTGAATATTATTTGAGGCTATATAATACATCTCCAGTTTATAATTGTATGTACAGTTGACCTATATCATTATTTCCAACATAATTCTGTCTGATTTATAAATGGATTAACATTGCCAGAAAAGAGATGGGCAACTTACCTACATAGGTTTCTCCTAGGTAGCTGACTTATCAGGGAGATGTAATCTTTAGACAATACAGGTATAATTTAAAAAATAACTGCTCTGGACACAGGTGGCAGGCCTGTTGAATCCCCTCCCTCTTCCTAAAGGACTCCTCTTCTTTCTCTTCATGCATGCAGTCAGATCAGGGGTTAGGCTCATTTTTTTTCTCAAATTCTTTGACTCCTTCAGTTTCCTAACCTGATACTCTAGAGCAGTGGTTCTCAACCTTCCTAATGCCATGACCCTTTAATGCAGTTCTTCATGTTGTGGTGACCCCCAACCATAAAATTATTTTCATTGCTACTTCATAACTGTAATTTTGCTACTGTTGTGAATCGTGATGTAAATATCTGATATGCAGGATGTATTTTCATTGTTACAAATTGAACATAACCCACAGATTGAGAACTGCTGCTCTAAAGAAAGATTACTTAAAGTTTAGCTATTGCATCATGTTTAGATCTCCCCAAACAGGGAAAAAAAATATATTAAATGCACAATCAGGCATGGGACACTCCAAAGAAATACTAAAATACAAAATCTCACAAATTTACATCAACACTCAAGTTATAACTACTATTACAGTCTCTCAGGAGGCTAACATTTAAACCTCATGGATACAGAAAGCAGTTTCTGGGAATGTTGTTTGGGCATTCTCTATTCCTCTTTTGCACTGGCACTGCACTGCATCCACGGTTATCTCCAGTCCTCCTGATCTGGCCACTGGTATCTGGCCACTGGTCCCAGATAGCTCCAGAAGAGAAAGTGAGACTGGTGACTTTTCACAGTCCTCCTTCAATTAGATCTAATTCACTTGCATGTCATGGCATCACCTTCCTGATGTTATTGTCCTGTTTGAGAATGAAGGACAAACAACGATTTTTAACAACTCAGTACATTTGCTGACAGTATCTCAGTCTCCTCCTCTTGTCTGATCATCTCTGATGAAGAAACTCACCTTGTCACAAGTCAGTTTCACTCAGTGCACTTAGGAGCTCCAAGCACTTGTGTGCTGGGGTCAGTTCTAACTAGCTTGCTAGGGTGGATTGTTCAAGCTTCAAAGTGAGCTGAAATAAACTTTTTTTCAGAAATCATCTATAGCTACACATCAGGGCTCGATTGCCATCTTGATGATGATCTAGACTTAAGAAAGTATTATTAATGAAGATCAAACTTAGAAGTATGTTCCTACAACCCACCCCCCTTGTTAAACATTTACTAGCATACCCCTTCCTCTGGGTTTCTCCAACTCATAAGGTCACATCCAAATTTTTATAAATCCATAAAACGATATGCTCAGTCACCTTCTCAGAAAAAGAAATATAAAGTCCAGAAGGTAGCCAGAAGTTATCAGAACCATAACCTTGATGCCACCGAGGGGTGCAGCCCATCCCTTATCCCTCAGTGGAAGTATCAGTTCTGTGATGCCACCTGGAGGATTGAAGGAAGAGAAATCCAGGTGGAAGCTATTCTTCCTTTTAATTGATGCAGTAGCCCGTCCTCTTGTCATTGCTATAGAGTCAGGGAGAATCAAGGGTTTTCTACTTATACCAAAATAAGAAGTCCTTTAAGATCTGGGTTACAACATGGTTGAAAACTGTCAAGTTCAGCAACCACCATTGGCCAAAGCATTGAGTCATCATACCCTTGGAGTAACTAGAAGCTTCCTTGAGAGCTCCCAATCCTTCTTCCCTTAAAGAGGATGAAGGGTAAAGATCAACTGAACTCTGACTCTACTGGATTTAAAAAAAACCACATATTTATTTTATTTTTAATTTATGGGACAAAAGAAGCATTTCCATGACAAAGTATAATTTTAAAAAAATAATTGCTCATTAGACTGTAAATCTATTATGTACAATCTGCTATCCCATTTAAATATATGATAAAGTTATGATGTAAATTTCTTTTTGTTCCTTTTATCCCCTCCTCACCCTCCCCACCTCCACCAGAGATGGCTACCATTAAATATCATACTAGAAATTTAAAAGGCAACATTAACTCACCTGAAACATTGATGAATATTTTTGAAAAACTGATTTTAAAAATCTGCAATAATGACTACAACAACATAAATGGAAAGAAAAACAGTTATTCGAAAGAACATACCACACTTGGTCCCAAAGAAGAAATGAGAAGTCTCTCCCTTCATTGTGGAGATGGGCATGAATGTGGCACACTGCTGGACTCTAGGACTTGACTGATGTGAAGGTCAGTTTCATTGAACTGCTTCCCCCTCCCAACTCCTTTACTATTTGTTATAAAGAGTGAATGGGGAAGGTTGGTGAGAGAAGACTAATAGTCCCTATTACATAATATAGTCCCTATATTGAGAAACGAATGTGCTAAAAAATCAATATAATTTTTTAAAATAATATTAATGAGGCTATATACAAATTGAATTATTACTAAAAATCTTTATTTTACGTGAATAAAATGTATTTACTCAGCACTACTTTGCTTATAGCACCATGCTGTGTGCTGCCTGATAGGAAGACATATTTTTAAGTATTTGGAAAAATTATTTAAGGTGCTTACTGAATTTTTTGGTTCACAAAATATTTCAAAATATTTGCACTTATTGTTACAAGAATTATGTGAGTTTTTCTCTTTGTTTTCTGTTTATTATCTGCAAACTGAAAAAAATGGTGAAAGGATGCAAAATACCTTATGAAGACTTGTCCCCAGAAGCAGCAAAAGGTTTCAGGATAAGGAAAAAGAAAAAAAAGAAAAGAAAAAAGCAATACATCCAGTCATTGTTTCTTGTAGATTTGAGTTTAAAATTACTACATGTGATATACAATTTAAAAAAAATGTATTTTAAAGCCCATTTACACCAGTCCTGAAATTCCCACCAAACTTAGTACAAGAAAACCTTTCTATAGGTCCCTAAGGACTCAACAAAAACTTAATTGTCCTTTTTAAAACTTGGTTACACAGTTTACCTAGGTTAATATTCCTGAACAACAAAGAAAGGATTTTTTGTCAGAGGACGATGCTTATGGCTGGAGGCATGGGAAAGAAGAGCTTGTTAGAAAAGTACTGCATTTATTGCAGTAGATCACTAAGTGGATAATTGATGGTGGTAAAGATACTAGATCTTCCCTTCCTATTTGGGCTCATTCTCACCCTGATGACACAGCTTATAGCCCTAAGGAAGGTTCTTTGGTTTAAAGAATCTACTTGCTGGTATTTGGAGGCTTTCAGAGGTTTATTGAGTCAGGCACTGAGGTTCAAGGGGGTCAGAACAGAAGATACCCTCTCCAAGGCATTAAATGGACATTAAAGGAACAAAGCAGGCCTCAAGAGTTTTCACAGAGATCTTCTTCAAAGATTTAATCTACAAAGGAAGGTTGTGTTTTTTTTTTCTCTCTACACAAGACACTTTCTTAATGGCTGTAGAATTTTTAATTTATATCATCGTGCCTTTCAGTAAGAGTTGAAAACAGAACAAATGTGACCTTCTAAATCAATGTTAACAATGTAGATGATCCCTGAGACTAGGGGGAAAATTTGCAAGTAGTAATAGAAGAATATTGTGTAATAAGTTCTTATCTTAATTTCCATACATAAATGCTATTATTTTGCAAATATAAAAGTCAGTTGGAAGCAATATTAGTGCAAATACCATGTTTATGTACAAAAATTGTCTTACATGTATTAAATATTCAAATATTATCTTTTTTTATTCCAGAATTGTACCTAGATCAAAATACACATGTAAATGTAGGAATTTCATTCTTAGATTGGTAAAGATGAAATTAATCTTTACTGTTTTCAGAAATCCTTCTGTTGAACATCGGTAAAAAATAAGTATTTTCCTAGCCAGGAGATACTATACTACAAACAGTGTGAAATAATAGAAAAGACAATGTGCTGACATTTTGTTAACTGTGACTATTAAGACTGGAAACTTGGATGGGAGTACTAATTCTGATGCTGACACTGACTCTGAGATTCTGTCATTTTTGGATATATTTGTGAATCATCTTCATAGAGGGAATAATTAAGAACATATGAGTGGATTAAAACAATAAGGAAGGCAGTACAGAGAAAGAAGAAAAGTCGATGGTAGAGAGCATCTTAAGGGACCACAACACTTAGGGAGTAGGAAACAGATGAACTACCAAAGAAGAAAGAGAATGAGTGACTAGATAGGAAGGAGAACCATGGAATATTAGAGCATGGACAAGTTATGTCACTTCCTTTCTCGACTGTTAGCTTCTCTCTATATAAAAATGAAGATGACTTCTCTTAGTAATATCCTAATGGGTATTGTAAGAAAATTGCTTTTTAAAACCCTGTATTAATGGGCATTATTTAATTTCATTTGATGTAACAAACCTTTATTAATACCTGCTATGCTCAAGGCAATGTACTTGGTGCTTGGCTTAAAAACAAAAAGAAAAGGGAAATGGCACATCTTCCTTCACAAAGCTAGCAGTAAGTGGTGAGATACGACAAGGCAGGAAATGGTAGAAAAAGGACAGATGAGGACAAAATAGGAAAATTGGAGAAATGTCTTACCATAGTCAAGTCAAAATTTAATGAAACAGGGTAGTAACTCAATGAATGAGTGAGAGAAAGGAAGAGACAGAAGCAGCATTTTGGAGGTAACATTGACAGGACTTGTCAACTGACAAGAATTGGGGGACAAGGAAAGAAGATTTTGAGCCTCAGTGATTGAAAGTAGAGTGGAACCCTTCCCAGAAATGGGAGCACGGCCAGATTTAGAGAGAAACTGGTGAATTCTGTTTGGAGTGTTTTGAGTTTGGGTTGCATACAAGACAATAATTTAAAGTGGAATTTTCCAGCAGGAACTTTTCAGTTGAAAATGTGAGATATGAAACTGGAAACTGGAGATGGTTATTGATTAGGCTACATGGATACAGCGAATGGGTCTCTTCCAATGCTAATATTCTGGGATTCTGGGATAAATGTGAGTCATCCTCATCAGGAAGGTATATGATTGGATGAAAACCCCAAAGGAGAATTTGGCAAGAAAGGAGATAGCTGAGTAAAGAAGAACTCCTTGGAAAAAACATGCACTCAGGGCCCAGGAAGTCAATGGACCAAGAGTAACATTGAGACAGAGGAGTCAGATAGAAAAAAAATCCCATGAATATAGTGTCATAAAAGCCAAAGGAAGAGAGAGTATACAGAAAGAAGAAATACTCAGCAGTATCATAAGCTATAGAAAGATCAAGAAGGATTAATAATTACTGAGAAAAGGCTACTGGGTATGTCAGTGAAGAGGTCTGTCTACATCATCTCACATTATCTTTTATAATAATAATAGTAGTAGTAATATTAGTAATAAAGAAAACTTATAATGGGTACTTACAATATTTCAGCTGTACCTGTAACTGACATAGTTATTTTCCATTGATTCCCCATGTATCATTTTAGTTGTTAAACATATATTCTCAAACACATATGAATGATAATCATGTTATTTATAATCATATATTAAAACATTATCGCATAAATTCAAATATTTATTTTAAATAACAATTATTTTATTTTAGAACTATAATAATTACAGAAAAAGAACTAGGTCTCTAAATTTGATTTTAATCAGTTTTGTGTATATATGTGTATATGTGTACACACACATACATCATGTGTCTTCATTTAAAAGTCACAGCTTCTATAAAATTTAATTACATTTCCCTCCAGCTTTAAATTGTGAGTGGCTTTAAATCAAGAGTGTCTTCAAAACAGGGGCAGTTTCTATTAAATTTAATTACTTCCCCCTGCAACTTGCATGGGAAAGGTGTAGCTAATAAATGAGGGCATATTCTATTGTAAAACAGTCTAGGAAAGGTGTGGTTGCTACCTTTATCTCTGATACAGAAAGAAATGCTGCTATCCTACCACTTAAAAACTCTGTTATTGCTTCTGAAATATAAAAATTATCAAAGAAAGCTAAATTTTTCATTGTCATACATTGCGTGATATATGCTTTGGGAAAATATTCCATTCCTTCTAATTTTTCAGTGTATTAGCTATGTATTAAAAGCAGTTAAATACAGGAATTTTTTTTGCTATGAGATCTGAATTTCAAAGCTTTAGGTACTACTGGTTTCTAGCTATACAAAAATAAAATTATTTGAAATTATGCCTTCCTTAATAAAACCATGCATTTTGGATTTTAAAAATAATAATAATACCTTAGTTTGGGTACACTTAAATTAATCTTTTTAAAAAGAATGATTATTTGAAATAACTTATTTTATATTTCACTCTAAATGCCCTATGGCATTAATTTTACCTCTATATGGGGGTATACATTTGTAATCATGCATTTGCTAAATATTAGCAAATTTGACTTGGGAGGCTGAGGTGAAAACTGGGAGCCAGCCTCTGAGTCACCTGAGTAAAGTGAGATTGAGGCAGGGGACCTGAGGTGTTAAGCACTTATAGAAGATTGGCACTATAAATCATGTGAATATATACCATACAGGCATGTGTAGCCCTATCAGTGTAGGCTAAAGTAAATGCCTAATTATTGTTATATAAGGGTTACAGTATATTATTACTAGTTGTAGCGCTGCTGAGAAAGAGGGCAGGCAGTCGATTACCTCAAAACCCAGCTGCCTCACTGGGGCATGGCATTTTAAAATCTTACCACATTGGGAGGAACGAGAGTAGTATTGAGCATGTGGCTGATTAAAATAAACATTACAAATGTCTTGTTTTCCAAATTCATCCACTAAAATGAGGAAATTTAAATGATATAGGCCAGGGATGGGGAACCTGTGGCCTCAAGGCCACATATGGCTCTCTAGATCCTCAAGTGCAGCCTTTTCACTGAATCCAAACTTCAGAGAACAAATCCCCTTAAAAGGATTTGTTCCATAAAACTTGGACAGTCAAAAGGTCCCACCCAAGGACCTAGAAGGCCAGAGGTTCCCTACCTGTGAAATAGGCCATACTTTCAGGTCTCACTTTTTCCCTTTCATCTCCGTTCCCATACCAGGTTAGGGAGTTGTTGACCGTTTATACATGTGAAATTTTAGCCTATCTTAGGAAAAAAAAAATGCACCTGTATTTAGAAGTAGAAAAGAACTTAGAGATCTCCTACTCTAATTTATTCGCTTTACAGATAAGGAAACTGAGGCATACTAACTTGTCCCAGGTCATAGAGGCAGTTAATTAGCAGAACCAGGATGGTAAGATCATAGATCTAAAATACTCAGAGATCATGGAGTCCAGATTCAGGGACTTATTTTACAGATGAGGAAACTGAGGCCCAGAGATGTTAAGTGCTATGCCTAAGGTTTCCATTGCTCACACAGAGGAAAAAATGTACTGAGTTCAGATTCATCATGTTGGATATGAAAATATGTTTTGCATGATTGTACATATATCACCTATATAAAATTGCATATAGTCCTCAGGGAGTGGGGAGAGGAGGAAAGGAGAGAATTTGGAACTCAAAATTTTTTAAAAATTGAATGTTAAAAATTGTTTTTACATGATATTGGGAGTAAATAAAATATTATTCAAAAATACAAGCATTTTAAACATCACCAGGGATCTTATTTATAGCCTAAGCTGTGTCTAAATGTTTCATGTGAGGGTAAGGCAATCAATGGTCTAGAAAATTGAGGTTAAAAAGAAGGGTGTCCTTTCAGTACCCAAATTATCCAGTTTACCTATTTGCACGATGACTGATCTGAATACCAGGTATTCAGCATAGAGTAGGTACTTAATAAATAAATGCTCTACCTGACTATAAACTTGGTCAGTTCTCTATTTTGTGTAAGCCCAGATTCATCACTTTAGGTACAATGGAGTGTAGTGAATTCACTTCGTATTTTTCAGAAATACATGTACTGTTCCTAAGTGCCACCTCCCCCAAGGAAGCCATTATGTTTCTTGTTAAATTCATAAAAGCATACAGTCTTACAACTAATCAGTCACATAGCTTATAAAAAAAATTATTTGTTAATTTTTTTAAAGCTGAACTAAGAAGTTTCATTTTCTCCTGCAAATGTTTCCAAAAATCTCGTAAGCCTGAAGTTCGTGAACAAATTGGAGGCAGGAGGATGTAGGAAGCAGTGTTGTCAGCTAACTGTACAGACTGAGAGCCCCTTGCTTTGCTGGAGCCCTGGATGCATGCAGGTAATGGGAATCTGTGAACAACCCAACAGCCCTTAATGAGAAGCTTTTCCTTATGTTGTTCCCCTGTCTCTTTCTCATTTATACTATTGAAGGTTTTTGTATGAGGCAGTAATCATACATGTATGCACACACATGCATGTAAACATACTCATTAAAACAGCAAAGCCTTCAGCTTCTCATTTCTATTTTTATGATAACTGTATGACATCAAATGATGAAAATGTTTTTGGACTTACGCGAATTCCACTTTTGCAAAGAGAAGCATTTCACTCTGGGAAAAAAAGAGTGTTGCTTCATTTAAATGTAATTGTGAATTTTGCAAAATGAGAATGGAGGATCATTTTACTTAAACTTATGGCATCTTCTGCTCACATTGTGTTTTGGGAATAGTTCTTTCTTAATTAAAACGTCAAAAAAAATCCCTAAAACATTTGTAACGAGAACAATGAAACGCATTCAGAATGATCTGCCGGAGAATTACAACTTAAACTTTCTAGACTCAAAGAAGGTCATTCCATATTTTCAAATCACTTCACTCTTTTGCTTTTTACTTTTCTTCCTTATTGCTGGTAGGGATGACTTCTTTTAAAATGGCACTTTCTTTGCATTTACTTTGATATTTTATGGGCTTAATGGGAGTTGTTCAATTTTTTTTAAATTGGCCTTTTCAAAAGTTTCAATAAATATTTAAAGTGCTCATTCCTAACTCCTCATGGAATGCCTCCAAATTTGCTACATTTAATCATCCATTAGAAAGAAAAACCAGCTCATCTTTCTCTGTTCTCTGTTAGGCTTCCTTCAAGTCTCTGTTAGTCTTCCCTTCCCATACTTCCTCACTCTTATCTCCCTCCCTCTGACACTACCCCTAATTTAATTTGTATACCTTTTTTTGCACATAAGTTGTTTGTTGTCTCTCCTTCATCTTTCCAGGTTGGCAGACTATCTTATCCCTTTTTCTTTGTATTCCGAGCACTAGCACAATGACTGGCATATTGCAGGTACTCAATAAATGCCTATTAATTGACTAACATGGAATGTGATCTATTTGACTATTTATTTATGAAACCAGACATTTCATTGAATGAGAAATCCCCTGTCTATTTCAGTGTCATTTTCAGAGTTTTATACAATGTTTTGGTCCTTCTGTAGTAGGGGTCTATATTTAAAACCGTGAATATTGACCCTGTTTAGTTATCTTTGAGAAATTGCTTGGTTCCCATCACAGATGAAGCTGAATCGAGTTTTGTCTGTTTTTTAAGTTATTTTTTTCAACTGTAGACCTTTTGCTAGTCTTGGCATTTTCACATCTACATATCATAAAATTTAACTGCAAAATCATAGTATTATCCCACCTGAGGAGAATACACGAAAATGTAAATATGAAGATCAAAGAAAAATCTGGGCAAACGGAGAGGGGATGTACAGTGAATTACTATAATCAATGTTGGAGTTTGAATAAGAATTTCATCTCGCAAATGCTGAAAACTTTGATTTTCAGGACATGTCATGTAAGACACTTTCTATCAGCATGATAAGCACATTTATTTAGCACATGTGTCTTTAGTTTTCTCATCACTTTCGTTTGCATTTACTACAGCATGCTCCCTTTGGAAGATAAGTAGCCATAAATTGCTTTATAGTCTATCTTAAGATTTTACCCCAGCAAAGGTCAAGCATAATTGTACGGGGAAGAAAGAAAACCTTTTTAAATAATTTATTCCCTTTAAAACGTTTGTACCATCCACTGCAGCTGCAGAAGCATAATGCTTTCATTAAAGATCACATCTGGGTTGAGTTAAAACAGGAGCTTTTCCCAGCCCTGTAGTGTTTGTCAGGTTGCAAGTTTTTCTCATAGCTCCTGAAGCTTTTCCAAAAATTGAGAGCTAAGACAGAGTGCAGACCTTGTCCCAAGCTGGTACCAAGGTTTAAGTACATTCCTGCTATGTTATTCACCGTCTGGCTCTAATTTGGAGGTACATCTCCCTTGTGTTCACTTTATTAACTCACATATGACTAGCTCTTTTGTTTAATATGGATTTTTTTTAAAGACCAGGTCTAAGGGAGTATAGTTCTGGAGTATGAAAAAAAAATTGCCACACATTTGCACCATAAGGTATTTTAACTAATCTTGAACAGTTTGCATAAAATAAAATTAGAAGACAAATCAGTATGTTAATAATAACCCTTGCATTTTTCTCCAGTTTCTAGAAGAGGAAAAGCTGCAAACAACTATTTTCATTTATGTTAACTATTGTTTATAAAACTGAAAGGGAGAGAGGGGGAAGAGAAAGAAAAGAAAGATTGTGTTGTTAAGTCATTTTTCAGTCACGTCTGACTCTCCAAGACCCCAGTTGGAGTTTTCTTAGTAGAGATACTAGAGTGATCTGCTATTCCCTTTTCCATCTTATTTTGTAGATGAGGAACTGAGGCAAACAAGGTTAAGTGACTTACCCAGGGTTACACAGCTAAGGAAGTGTCTCAGGTCAAATTTGAACTCAGAAGACGTCTTTATCCACTCTATCCACTGCTCCATCAAGCTGCCAGGAGAGGCTTAGAGGAGTGATTAGAGATTATTTATGGCTTTTAAAGTTTTATCTGTATAGATGTGTGTGTGTGTGCATGTATTTGTTTGTATATATATATATATATATATATATAAATATACATGCACATAAGTTTGTCATATTTTGTATGTATATGCATATTGCATATGTATAAAATCTGAGTTGATCCTCAATAATTCAGTAAAGTGCTTGCTACAGATAGTATTATCCTTTTTTTAAAAACAAACAAACAAACAAACAATAAAGTCGAAACTAAGATTCAGTGATGTTCCCAGGCTCCCACAGCAAATGATTGTGGTGTAGAATCCCAACCCAGCTTTTCTAATTAAAAGTTCAACACTCCATCCACTCAGCCCTGTTTTCACCATAAGTGTATGTGTGTGCATGTGTGTTTAGATGTAAGGATGGATGCAATAATCCCCATATATATAGGAATCACTTAAGTCTCTTATGGTATTACCAGAACCAGTGAAATGTAAGCTCATTGCGGGCAGTTTTTTTTTTTTCTTTTAGTTTTGGCTTTTGTATCATCAGAGCCTAGCAATAGATCTGGAATGTGGTAAACTCTTAATTAATGCCCGTTGAATTGGGTTGTTGTTTGTCCTTCATTCTCAAAGACGACCACAACATCAAGAAGGTGATGCCATGATTGGCCCATGAATTGGATTTAAGTGAGGCAGGGCTGTGCAAAGACACCAGCCTCACTTTCTCCTCTGGAATCATCTGGGTCCAGTGGCCAGATATAGATCAGAATGACTGAAGAAGTCCCAGCTGAATTGGATTGCCTGTTAAGGGGAATACTGAGATGCTATCAAATGAAAAGGCTGAGTGGAGTTATTTCTGTGAAACTTTCAGCATCAAACAGCTAAACTCCACAAAATGATGAGAACTCTTTTCTCCAACTTTGGCTGGAATGCTTTGTTATGAAGAAGAAAAATACTGAAGCTTCAGAATATTTACATATCTCAATGTTCTTATAGAAAAACAGCCTATCTCAACATATTTTAGGCAGTTACTAAATGATTTAAAATGTATAATGCATAGTATTTTTGATAACTAGGGCATCTCCCTGGCATATTCATTTATTCTTCAACTCTGCTACAGAAACTTATCATACTGCTGCAGTTTTGACATTTTTATTACATCTAACTCACTAGAATTTGGAACTAAACTAGGATGATGAACAAAATAATAAATGAATTGATTGTTAATAATTCATTTTAAATAATACTACTGCTTACATGGGCTGTAAGAATTGCAGCATAGAGAATAAAGCCAAGAACAAGCTGAGACTGAGAAAAATAGAAAACAATAGGAATAGGAACTGGACCTGTGATTTTACTAGTGGAAGGAACTCGGAGATGAAGGAACTCCAAGATGAAGAAACTCCCCTTCCCTGTGCAGATTGGCACGTTCTCTGTAAATTATAGTCTTAAACTGCCTCTGGAACTGAGAAATTGTATCTTGGTCAGGATCACACAACTGGGTTTGGATTTGAACACAGGGCTCCTGGCTCTGAGGTTAACTTTCTCCACCATACCCGGGCTCTTCCTCCAAGAGCGGCAACATGCACCTCGGTACATTAATTATTTTTATGCCCTCATCAGTGTAGGCTCACACTTCTCTACTTTATTAGATGGTGTTCATCAGTTGATACAAACAAAAGTATTTACCAACTTACTGACTTAGTTTTACTTTATAATCTCAGCTACCTGCTGATGAGCCTCTCCAAACTTATCTAGGTTAAAGTGGATGGATAGAGCGTTGGGCCTGGAGTTGTAAAGATTTGGGAAAGACTTCTGTGTTCAAATCTGGCCTCAAATACTTACTAGCTGTGTGACCCTAAGCAAATCACTTAATCCTATTTGCCTCAGTTTCCTCATCTGTAAAATGAGCTGGAGAAGAGTCAGACACTATTGAAATGACTTTACACAGTCTCTGAATAACCACTGCACAGTCCATTGGTAGGCCCAGTCATGAAGCCTTTCCTCCTTGGCCAGATCTCCCAGAACTTGGACTTTTGGGATATACACTTTAAGAATCAAGGGTATTGGGGCTGCTTGGTTGCACAGTGAATAGAACACTGGCCCTAGAGTCAGAAGGACTTGAGTTCAAATCCGGCCTCAGACACCTAACACTTACTAGCCATGGGACCTTGGGCAAATCACTTAACCCCAATTGCCCTCCCTTCCCCCTCCAAAAAGCAAAAAAAAAAAAAAAAAAAAGAATCAAGGGTATTTTCATAATATAATGAGAGACTGGAGTAGGATGTTATAGGAAAAAAAGGCAGTAGAATTGGATTTTAAAAAATATTTTCATTGTAAGAATAAGAACAAAAATCAGGCAAGATGGCAAAGTGTCAAGAAACGATAAAGTGAAAACAACTCATATCTTCTCAGTTAAGGTAAATGATTCAAATTTGAAAGACGTGATTGAGAAATAAATGAAGCCCCATCAGAGTTGAGAAGATAGTAGCACTTTGCTGCCTTTAGTGAAGCAGAAACTCCTTGGTCTAGTCAAAATACAATGTAGAATCCTGAAAGGAATGATGGCTATGGGGAATCTTGGAAGAATTGTGAAACACAGGAGAGCTGCTGTAAGAATGGAAATGGAAAATGTTGTTCTTATTTTTTAAATAGGGAAGAAAGTTGATTCTGGAAATTATAGATCAGTAAATTTAACGTATTATCTTTGAAATTCTAAAAAATGGTTATTAATGTATGACCGGATCATAGATTTATAGCTGAAAGAGGCCTTAGAGATCATTTAATACAATCTATTTCACAGAAGAGAAGACTGACGCTTGGAAGGATGAAGTGACTTGCCTGGTTTATGAAGAAATAGAATGATCACTAGGAGACTCCATAGGTTTAATGAGAAAAAAAGCATACCAACTAATTTCTTTTTCATCTAAAAAAATAGCATGTGAGAGAAAAATTATAAACTTATTATATCTAGGTCTCATTAAAACATCAGATGACGTTTCTATGATTCAACTGTGGACAAGGTAAAAAGATGTAGGCTGGTTAAGTGGAATTCTACTTGGTTGGGTATTGGTCAGGTGACCGCTAAAGGCCTTATAACCTTATAATTAAATTATTCTCTTATATGCTCTGGACATAAGAAGTCACAGGAAAAGATAATTTAAATTTTTATTGCTAATGTCTGTTTTTATATGACCTTATTTTCTGAATAGATCCCCCCTTCCCACCCAGTGAGTCATCATTTGAAATTTTAAAAAAATTAAAAAGGGGAAGGAAAATAGCTCATCAAAACTGACCAACATATTAGCTGCCTAAAATTTTATGCCCAACTATACATCCCTTCCCTTCCACTCTGCCCAAAATGAAATGTGTATTTTTTTCGTCTATTTTTGGTGGTTATACTTACATTCTTCAGATTATTTTTGTTGTTTTTTTATGTGCACTATTATAGCAATTGTAACTTTTTTCTGGTTCTGCTTGATATATTCATTATAATCATTTGTTTTTAAAGTTTAAAGAATATTACAGAGTATTTAGATCCTAATCCAACTATTTTATTATATATACAAAGAATCAGACCTAGAAAGATAAAACAATTTACCCAGAATCACAGAGCAAGTTAGTCATAAGTCAGGAATAAAGTCAAGGTCTCCATCATACAGCCAGTGGTTTTTTTTTTTCCATTATAATCTATTCATTTCAATTTAACATTTATTAAACGCCATATATGTGCAAGGCACATGTAGTGAGCGGTAAGTTCTGTTGTCTTGTCCAATACCGGGGTCATCTGAGTATTGGAGACTTGGTGATTGCAAAATTATGACCTCTTGGCAGAAAGTCATGCCTCTCAAACCTTGATACCCAGAGTAAACTTACTATTTAAAAAAAAAGTTTATGTCGGCACAGGGAAGTGCCATCCCTCATATACAATGGAGGTGGCTGCCATGAGACTGAGTTAGAGGGATAGAGAAAGGATATAGCTGTTGGGAAGCTCAGGTCAAGAATTCCTCAGTGAATGCACCTACTCTTTGTAACATCAGTCAAGCCCCCTAGTAGGCAACCCCTATGGTCTCTGACCTGGCCTCTTGTATTTGTTTGTGCAAGGCAAGTTAGTATTGAGAGAAATGTTTCTAGGACCATGGGAATCAGGGATCTCAGCACCCAAAGCAATGGGAGTTCACCAACTTCTACTTGACGTGAATATTAGGCCTAGGAACAGTGTTCGCTTTCACTGTTTCCTGAGAAATCAATGCTCTATTTGTCTGTATGTATATCTGTGTGTAGGGGAAGAAAACTGGGAAGCTGGCGTCAGTGGGTTATCTTAGGAAAGGACAGTATAAGTTACAAGAATGGGCTCCAGGTCAGCCTGGTCTGCCCCTTGTCTGAGGATTTAGCCCAGAGGCAATCTCTACCTCTTAATTACCATTGTATGTAGCTTTAAAGAAGTCTCTCCAATTCAAACAGAAATAAGTAGAATGTACCACTACATTGAGTGTGACTAAATACTATGGTTCATAGAAATTGTAAAATATATGAGTAATTTTCTGGTTATATGAAAATAGAAATATTTTAATATGTACATCAGCATACAGGTGTATATAAGGCTTTATTGAGGCAATATGAATATTTCCATTTAACAGAATGCAAGATAAAGAAATAATTCTGCATG
>CM053587.1:237328543-237361912 GCA_028646515.1 Pseudochirops corinnae | reverse complement strand
TCCTTCCTTCCTTCCTTCCTTCCTTCCTTCCTTCTTCCTTCTTTCCTTCCTTCCTTCCTTCCTTCCTTCCTTCCTTCCTTCCTTCCTTCCTTCCTTCCTTCCTTTCTCTGTCCTTTCTTTGTAATCTCCAGTGTGAATCTCTCTAGAAAAACTGTCATAATTGAACTCTACCTTCTCTACTTTTTTAGTGTCTCTCCTCTCTTGGTTTTTTTTTTTTTTTGACACTAAATATTTCTGGTTTTCCTACCTCTGATTAATTTACTCTCCTCCTAATTTTCTTCTCTCCCTCCACAGATGGCCATGTTTGCTTCTCTGCTCTTCTCTCTACATACTTACCTCCTTACTATTTTTTGCTTTGATTTGTTTTTGTTCCCCCCCTTTTTTTTGCACTTCTTGTCATGACTTTATAAATTTGAATCATTGACTTCTAGAGCTGGAAGAGACCATAGCAATCTCCTCCCCTTCCCTTCCTTGCTCTCCCCTCCCTTCCCCTCCCTCTCCTCTTCTCTCCTCTTCCTCTCCTCTCTCATTCATAAATGTGCACATAACTTAACTTTTTCTCTGTATCTCTGTCCAAGAGAGGTGGTATGATATAATGTATAGAAGACTAACTCTGGAATCAGAAAGACCTGGATTTAATTCCCTCTCTGAATTAGCTCTGTGGCCATCAGTGAATGAATAACTTTATTTCTCTGATCTCCAGACAACTCCTTCAAGATTTTATAACAATTTTATAACAAGATGGCTTGTTTTTTTGCATCCGTTAGAGGGTATTCTCATGCTGATGTCAATTATACACCTGTCTACATCTTTTTTTTGTGATGTGCCCCATAATCCTGAAAGCCAGTGTCAGCCAGAATACATATCCAATTGATTACAAGTTAGTGTTCATTGACGGTATATATGGGTCTTTACACATTATAGGAGAAAAAGACTTATTAGAAAATGTTGAATTTTCCTAAAACTATGTGAAAATCACTCCTCTTATTTACAATTTCACTGGCTATCCACCAACATAGGCAAAGTTCCCCCTCCTTGTCTTTGCCTCATGGATTCACTGGTTTCCTTCAACTCTCAACTAAAATCCCCCTTCTATAAGAAGCTGTTCCAGATATCTGCTGATGCTAACGCTATCCCTTTGAGATTACCCCCAATATAACCTGTGTATAGCTTCTTTTTACATAGTTGTTTGCGTGTTGTCTCTCTCATTAGAATGTGAGCTCCCTGAGGGCAGGGATTATTTTTGGTTCTTCTCTCTTTGGCACTTGGCACATAGTAAGGGCTATGCTGATTGTTGATAGTAGTGCTTGTTGATTGAATTATTAACTGATTGACAGCTCTGCCACTGTCTCATTGTACCAAGAAAGCCAGTTAGTCTCTCAGTATTACTCTGTTTCATATTAGAAGACTTTATTCTGTCCTATGGTGTTTTTGTTGGTCATTGTCCTTCCTTTTGAAGAGAACCAATGAAATCATGGGTAGTCACCCATGTGTGTGAATTGGATTAAAGAGAGGCTGACTTGTACAAAGTCATCAGTCTCACTGTCTCTTCTAGAGTCATCAAAGTTCAGTGGCAAGAAAACTGGTGGTGGTCCAGGATGCAGGGGATGACTGTGGCATCTTTGGTGTCTGACCAAATGTATCGGCAACCACACTGACATACCCAGGATAGCTATTAGCATAGGTTCTTAGGTCTGCTTTGCTAGGAAGGTAACTGTTTAAGTGGTCAATAATCTTTTTTTTTTTTAAATTACATTCACTAGTTCAGGAGACAAGTCAGCAACCTGAACTTCAGAGAAAATAAAAACAGAAAAAATACAGAGAAAATACAAGCCGAGAAATAAACACCAACATACAGGACTTTGACTGCCTGAATCAACTATCCACTTTACCTACATTCCTGGATTGAGAGAGCCTTTACATCTGACCATTTGGGGAGCTCTGAACATACACCACTCAGAATCTCGACCAGGGAATCACAAGAATCACAAGAATCACAAGATTCACAAGATTCACAAGATCCCTCTCATAAGCAAGCCCCCAAAGCAAACTACCAAGTCAGAGTATATGTACACTTCTCTGAGACAAAAGGCTGTACAACCCTTCTGACTCAGGGACTAATTAGAAATTAGCAAAAGGTGTGAAAAACTTCCTACAAGCAAGTCTTCCCTAAACAAGCTTCCCTTAATGGGCTCCAGGTGAGGCCTATTAATGGATGGGGAAAATCTTATATAATGGGATACATTACACCAAGCTTTAGCACTCCACAGCACCTGTTTCTGCTGCCTTCATGGCATTTGGAAGAAATTGTTCTCATTCCAACCCATTCTGCAGGGAGAAGTCTTCACCATCCTTGGAATAGACATCCCCCTAACTCATTGATGAGTTTGAGGCCTGTCAGTTATCCTCAACCTGGTTTAACCTGTCTGTTGAGATGGTTATGGCTGCTGTGCATCATGGAGCTTTTTGGACCACAGGTAAGTGGTTGGGTCAAAGTTGGATGAGCCACCATGAAAAGTGATGGACAAGCCCTCATACCAGAGGTGCTAGTCCTCCCTGAACACCCCATATGACCCAGTATTTTAATTACTCTACTAGTGAAGTAAAAACAATAATGATAACCTCTCCTCTTTATATTTAATAATAACAATAGTTCACATTTATATGGTGATTCAAGGTTTATAAAGCACTTTCCTCACAACAAAGCTGTTTTGAGGCAACCATGACAACCTCAGAGAAATTGGTAGGATAACATTATCTGTATTTTAAGGAACAGGAAACTGAGAAGCTTAAACTTCAAGGAAGTCTGATGAATTGCATAAGGTTATAGAGTTAATAAAAGGGTGAGCCAGATCTCAAATCCATGCCTTCTAGCTCCAAAATCTAATGCCTGCCTTTACACCATGCTAATGTTGTTATCTCTCTGCCTTCATGAAACTTGATTGGACTTGGTTGCCTCCTCTGCCTCTGCTTTCTCCCCTACTCCATACCCCATATAAACCCTTTGAGGGCAGATCATTTTTCTTTTGGTCTGTATACTCTGGACTTAGGGCCTGGCACATAATAGGTGACCAATATATATTTGTTGAATTGAATTGAGATTAAAAAAAAACATTGATCAGTTTTAATTTTATGAAATCTTATCATCTAATCTTGATATCAACCAAGGAAGGTGGCCCTTTGTTTATGACAAACCCACTACAGACTAGAAATTCAGAAGAGGTTGAAGAGATGAAATTGCTTCCTTTATATCTCTGATAATAACATCATAGCATCCCTATAAAACATTATGCCTTTCTTTACATCAACCTATAAAATTATGAATACATCTGTGAATGTTGCACATGCTGAAATAGTGCTGGGTCCTTTTTGTTCCATTCCTCTCATTCATTTTCTATTCACTATAATAGATTCACACATAACATTCTAGATTCAAGTGGGTACAGAGGAGGCAGTGTTATACAGTGAGGCAGCTAGGTGTTGTATGTAGTAGAAAAAAAACCACTGGATTTAAAGGTAGGAAGATCTGAGTTTGAATCTTCTCTTGGTCTTTTACTAGTTGTGTGTCCTTGGAAAAAACCACTTAATTCTTCTCTCAGCCTCAGCCTCCTCACCTATAAAATGGGGCTAATAATCCCCACAGTAGCTGTGTGAAGATCAAATGATATAAAGTATGTAAAGTTCTTTGAAAACTTCGGAGTCTTATGTACAGTGGAAAGGATGGTAGACTTAACACCAGAGGACCTTGGTACAGACACCGGGTCTGCCAGCTACTGTTTGTGGGAAAGGGATGGCAACATCTTGCAGTGGAAAGAAGGATGGACTGTTTTCAAATCTGCCTCTCATGCTTACTATGCAACCTGAGGCATGACATTTAACCTGTCTGGTCCTCAGTTTCCTTATCTGTAAAATTAGGTTATTATACTAGATGATCTAGTCCCTGCTCTAGATTTGTGATTCATAGAAAAAAATCTGTCTTGGCTTGATTTCCTCATCTATAAAAATGAGGTTTATAAACTCTAAAGTCCGTTTCCAGTTTTAAATCTATGATCATGTTCTAAAACCCACTTGTTCCCTATATGTGACTTTAAACAAAGCCATAGACTTAAAATGTTGTCATCCTCTAACAGTATTTGCTTAATACAAATTGGGATGTTTTTAAGTCTCTTTGAAGTTAGTTGTTTCTCTGAGAGTTTATAGTAAATTTAAAAAAATATGGAGGAGTAATTAATTGACAACCCATGAGTCACTGCTTAATGATCCTTAAGAAAATTATAAATAAAGCTATAAAATATAGCCACTGCATTGTTTATCTTACTAGAGTGAGCCAACTGTTTGGGGGAGAGTGTTTATCTTTCAGTTTTCGAGATGACTAATCCTCCAAGTGAAACTGGGGGCTATGTTTTCATATATTTTAATCTGAATGCGGCCAATTTGTTTCCTTCTTCAAATTGGTTTTGCTTAAGGTGACGTCTCCTCCCCCCCATCTCCGGTGACTTCACAGCGGGCAAACATCCTACAGCCATCTCCTTAAAAATCCATTTCTTCCTACGTTTCAATCTTGGAGCAATCCAGTTGACGGGAGAGCCTACAAAAAATTGCTGCTAGAAAATGACTGACCTCTTCATCTCCGTTAATATTGTTAGAGTGAAGGCTCCGACGGCTGCGGCACCTATCAGTGTAACGAAATTAGAGGAGGTTCACAGGAGGCAGGCGCCCCTCCAAACGCACTTATGTAACAGATGTATCCCTCAACAGGAAAATGACAGCAATTCAGATAAAATGCTTTTATTATTTCTTTCAACAAGTATCTATAGCTGTGGCATGACTATTGTTGAATCATTTCAATAATCTTGTTATAGGGCTGGTAATAAAAGGAAAAAAGCACTTTGGCGGGAGTGAAATGACCTGCTTGCTGACATCTTCAGCGCTGCACTGTGACAGTGATATGTAGATTTCCCGCCCCCTCTTTACCCACCCCCCTCCCCAAGTACCCACCTCCACAACAATCAAACTAACAACCAGGTTCCCAGAGCTAGTCTGTTGTGATTTCTCAGTGGAGGTAGGCACAGGACAGGCTTGACAGCTTAAATGCTTCTGTATTTTCACCAATAAGACCTGATGTGTCTATAACCAGAAGGCAGGTAGGCAAACTACAAACATTTACTAACCGCTCCTGGCATGCAGGGCACTGTGCTAAGTGGGAGTAGAAATGCGAGCAAAAGCAGCGTTCGGGCCCTCAAGGAGCTCACCTTCCAATGGGGAAGGCAACATTTAATAAAAGGAAGCAGAAAAGGGTGAGGAAGGGTGGTAGATAAAACACCACATGGCACATAATAGATGGAATGCCCACTCTAAGATCAAGCAGACCTGGGTTCAAGTCTTAGTGACATATTCTGCTATATCACCCCAAGGCAACTCTCACTGTCCCCCCCCAGAACTCAAAGACAGTTAATTGCAGAATTGGCGATAATCTGATTTGATGAAGAGAATTCCTCATTGTGTTACTTAAATCAATGAAATCAAAGGTCTCATCCAAATATATATATATACGCATATGCATGTATATGAGGCAGTCAGTGGCTCAGTGAATAGAGCACTGGGCCTGGAATCAAGAAGACTTGAGTTCAAATTTGACTTCGGACACTTCCTAGCTGTGTGACCCTGGGCAAGTCACTTAACTTCTGATTGCCTGACGGAATGAATCCGCTGGAGAACGACATGGCAAACCACTTCATTATCTTGGCCAAGAAAACCCCAAATGGGGTCACAAAGGGTTTGTTTACAACTGAACAAGAAAAATGCATGTAGGTATATACATATATATATATGTGTGTGTGTGTGTAATATATGTATGTATATATATATATATATATGAATATATATGTGTATATAAATATATATACATAGGTATATCTATGTATATTTTTGTCTATATACATGATAGCACTGTCAGGTTTTCAAAGTGCTTTAAATACATTATCTTAACATTTTCCTCTTTAGCTATTTTCTTTAGCTGCTTGATTGGGATATGACTTCTTCACTGTCAGAGGTGTAAGGGGAGAGAAACTTTGTGCTTTCTCCCTACTCAGGCCTACATGTAGCCCCATCTAACAGACCTCATGCCATGAATGCGGGTACAAAACCTTTGTACTTACTCTATTGCATTTTAGGTGAAGAAATTAGAGACTCAAACCTGATGAATTTCCAAAGGACAGAAAGGGAAGTATCTAGGTATCCCAATATCCAGGTTTTACAATCAACCCAGCATAAGTACTCTGAGAAACAGGGAGAAAAGGGCAGAAATGACTTTTGGAGCCCAGCCCAGCAGTAACTGAGACAAGGATTCATTTGGTGTTCACGCAATATTTGAATATGAATTTGGTGAGATTGGTGTGAGCTGAGTGCAACTGGGATAAGTTTGGGCCCACTCTCCCCAAAGACTCAGGTGGGATATAGAAGACAACACCCTCAAGGTAGGATGAGGTGGGGAGCTGAGGGAAGATGTACTTTGGTTCTTGTTCTATCTTTTTAACGCTCTATAAAAGCTAAATAAAAAATGAAATAAAAAGTAAATACAGGGGCAGCTAAGTGGCACAGTGAATAGAACACTGGCCCTGGTGTCAGGAGGACCTGAGTTCGAATCTGGCTTCAGATACTTAACACTTAACTAGCTGTGTGACCTTGGGCAAGTCACTTAACCCCAATTGCCCTGCCTTCCCACCTCCAAAAAAAAAAAAAGTAAATACATTCTCTTGTTTGATCATGTTCATATTTTGTGAGTGAGTTGTATATATCTATCTTTCTACATATTATCTCCACTGTTACAATGTTGTTCATCCTTTGTTTTTGAAGAAGATCAGTGACATCATGGGGTGATATCTTAAGTTACTTGTGAATTGAATTTAAGTGAAGTAGGGTTGCACAAAGTCATTAGCCTCACTGTCTCCTCCAGTCATCAAAGACCAACGATAAGATAAAAGTCAAGGCAATGGCCCAGGATGCCTCGGAGTCTTCCATGTCTGACCAAGCTCCAAGAGCTCCACAGAGCCTGCTTCAGCCACCTTCCTGACTATTGGAACAAATTGTTCTCATCCATCCATTCCACCACGGAAAGTCTTCACATGCTTGGGGAAGACACCCCCAACTCACCAGCAGGCCTGCGGCTTGAGGTCTGTCAGTTACCCTCAATCTGGTTCAGTCCATCTTCTGAGAAGGTTTACCAGGTTGGCTCTGCACATGCTATAGCTTCTTGGAGTTGCAGGTGAAAGTTGGGTCAAAAGTACACACCAAAAGTGGATAAATAGCCGCAAAGAGAGCTTGGCAAGCCTTCACAAGTTAGAGAGTAAGTTAGAATTTATGGCTATAACAAACACGGTATTACGTGAGATAATGGATATAAAGCACTTTACAAACTTTAAAGAATGATATAAACATGAATTTTGTGTTATTTTTGTTGTATCATACTAATAGGAATTATAATTATCGTTGTTCAGTCGTGTGACCCCCTGGGGCTTTCTTGGGAAAGATACTGGAGTAGTTTGACATTTCCTTTCCAGTGGATTTAGGCAAACAGAGCTTAAGTGACTTGCCCAGGCACACACAGCTAGCCAGTGTCTGATGCTGGGTTTTCACTCAGGTCTTCCTGACTCCAGCCTGGGCGCTTTAACCACTGAGCCATCTAGCTGTCCCCACTAATAGGATTAGCCCACATTTATGCATTACTTTAAAATTTATAAATCGCTTTCTATGCATTATATAGTTACCTATATGCATATTTACTCCTTGCTTAGAACGTAAGCACACGGAGTACAAGGACTCTTTCATTTTTGTCTTTGTATCTCTAGCACAGAAATGCTTAATCAATGTTTGTTGATTGATTAATTGGTCTCATTGAATCCTAATCATAATACTGTGAAGTGGGCAGGCACTATTGATTTTTTTTCCCCTGTATTATTGAGGAGGAACCTAAGGCTTAAAATGGTGAAATGACTCATTCCCTATCACCCAATTAGCCCCAAATCCAAATCCAGTGTTCTTTCCATTATAGCACTCTGCTTTTATAGGTTTTTGTGTACATAAAGAAACAAACAAGAATAATGGCCCTGAGAACTATAAAAGGATCCTAAGCATATTGAATTGAGCATATAGAAAGCTCACTACACTATGTCTTTCAGCAGAAAGAGTACATCTGTTTTCATATACTAGACAAATAGCTAGCAAAGATGTATTTCTTTGACATTTTATATCCCTTAATATAATGCTGAAAGCTCCAAGAAGACTCTTCCCCACATGGCAGGGTGCTGTATTGTAAATACCACTAGATTTAGAGTCAAAGAAACTGGGATTGCATCCCTGCTCTGCTACCATCTACCTGGGCCACTTTGAGCAGATCATTAACCTCTCTGAGCCTGATTTCCTCTGTCTGTGAGATAAAAGCATTGTATAAGATGATCCCCAAGATTCCTTCCAGCTTTAAATCTTATGAGCTGTTAGAAATTGTGATCTTTTTTTTTTTCTATGTTCACTTTTCTTTCATTTGACTGTTATAGTTTGAAACTAAACATTGATTTCAGGCATTAACTGAAGAATTTTGTCACATCTTCCCTGGACAAATCAGTTTCCCTATCTATGAAATGGAAAATGATAAAATCACCTACTTCACAGGGTTGTTGTGAGGATCAGATGAGTTAACATGTAAGTTTGTCGCAGCCCCTAAAGCTCTATATAAATGCTGGTTACATAATAAGAATATATTTTGATAGAGACACAGCTTTTTCTTTCTTTGTATTCAAACATTTTGTAATAAGAACTGGGGTGTATGAGGTATTCAGGAGGACTATTACCTCTGGCGTGAGGGCATGCCGAGCCCTTTTTCTATTACAATAATAGCAAAAACACAAAAGAAAGAGAAATTCCACTGAAAAGAACTATATAAGCTATAAAACACTTTGGAGTAGAATTTCTAAGATTCCTCCAGAGACTATACGAATCTAACTTTAAGATCCTTTTTTTGTCCCCCAAAATGAAGACACACCTAAATAATTGAAGAAACATTAATTACTCATGGATAGGTCAAGCCAAATATAAGAAAAATGACAATATTTCCTAAATTAACTTGCTTATTCAGTGCTGTACCAAACTCCCAAAAGAATATAGAGATAGAAAAAGTAAAAACAAAATTCATATGAAAGAGCAAAAGGTTAATAATTCCAAGAGCAAAGTAAAAAAAAAAATGGGAATAAAGGGAGTCTTCACGATGAGATCTCAAAGTAATAATTGTTAAAACTATTTGGTCTTGGTTAAAAGAGAGAGAGACTGAACATTGGAATAGATTAGCATATACAACAGACAAAAGCTGACAGACACAGTGGCGTAGTGTTTCATAAACTCAAAACCCAATTATGGGGGAGGACTCATTATTTTACCAAAACTACTGTGAAAATGAATAGCAGTCACAGAAATTAGATTTACACCAACACCTTACAACATATACCTAGATAAACTCCATATGAATATAACTTAGACACAAATAGTGACATTACAAACAACTTAGAGGAACAAGGAAGAAATTACCATTTAGAACTATGAAGAGAGAAAGAGGTCATGACTAAATGGGTTTAAGGGAAGATCACATAAGAAAAAAATGGAGAATTTTATTTTATAAAATTTAAAAGTTTTTTTTCATAAATTAAACAGTTTTTTAAAAAAGGAGGGAAACAAGAAAAATCTTTCCAAGCTTTTTCACTGATAAAGGCCTCTTTTGTAAGATATATAAAGAATTAATTCAAATTTATAAGACTAGGAGCTATTCTCTAAAAGATAAATCATTGAAAAATGAATAACCAGTTTTTAAAAGAAGAAATCCAAACTATTAATAATTATATGAAAAAGTCCTCTTAAACACTAATGATTTGTTGTTGTTGTGTTTGTCCTTCATTTTTGAAGAGGACCTTGGTGCCAGGGAAATGATGACATGACTTTCAGTTGACTTGGATTTGAGTGAGGGAGGGCTGTGGGGGGTCATCAGCCTCACTTTCTCCTGCAGAGCCATCTGGATCCAGTGACTAGACATTCATCAGTATGACTGGAGATGACCCAGGATGCAATGGAAGACTCTGTCCCTTTTAGGCTAAGATCTTTTCAAGTACTCACTTAGAGTGAGGTAATGCCCATTCACTTAATAGGCCTCTTTAATTAGTAAAAATAAAAGAAAAAGAAATTAAGCTGTGAGGCGAAGACTCTCAGTCTTGCTGTTCCAGAGAGAACATTACCATTGAAGCCAAGAGGGTCAAAAATACAGCCATTAAATGGAATTTGGGCAGGGACCTATTGTAATCCAATCCATGAACTTCAGAGTGAACTGGGTTTTAGGTTTTGTGAAAGAAGAAAAAGAAAGAAAGAAGGAAGGGAGGAAAGAAAGAAAGAAATCTAGCCAGTAAACCCCAAGCTAAGTGGGCAGCTTCTGGTCATCAAAATTTACCTTCCTTTGGGGAGGAGAAGGAGAAAGATGGGGAGAGGGAGAGAACATGAAAAGGACCAGGGTGAATAATTTGAGAAATGTAAACAGTGGAAAATTTGAGTTTCCACCTCATACCTATTAGATTTCCACCTCACACCAAAGATAACAAAAGAGAAAAGTGACAAACATTGGAGGGGCTATGGGGAAAACACGTACTATTGCAGCTATGAATTGGTCCAACCATCATGCAAAACAATTTGGAGTTATGCCCCTCAAATCGCCAAGCTGTCTATGTTCTTTGACCTAGCTATATACCAAAGAAATCGAAGTATAGGAACTCTCTTTCATGGTAGATTAGAGACTAAGAGACTGTTTTCCTATCAGGGAATGTCTAAACAAATTGTGGAATATTAATGTAATGGAATATTATTGTGCTATAAGAAATGGTGAAATGGACAGTTTCTGAGGAAACTCATGAGATCTTTGTCAACTGATCCAGAGATAGGTGAATAGAACCAGAAGGACAATTTATATGATGATAACATTAGCCAGGAAAACAACCTTGAAAGACTTTAGAATTCCAATCAATACAATGATAAACCATGAGAATGAAGACAATATATGCCACTCACCCCTTCTGACAGAGAGATAGTAAACCAAACAAAACAAAAAATAGAGAGGGACATACATTTTTTGGCATGAGTAATGTGGGAATTTGTTTTGCAAGACTATGCATATTAGTGGTTCTCAACCTGTGGGTCGTGACTCCTTTGGGGGTTGAATGACTCTTTCACAGGGGTCACCTAAAACCATCAGAAAACACATATTTCCAGTGGTCTTAGGAACCAAGACACCGCTCCTCTATCTGTCTCCAGGCGAGTCCTCCCACATGCAGATATGCCCACATTCGAATATTAAAGGGTCACGGCATTAGGAAGGTTGAGAACCACTGATGTAGATATATATTGAGGGTATTTTTTGTTTTGTTTTGGTTTTAATGCTCAGTGAGGGGGAGGAGTAGGAGAGAATAATAACAGATATTTCTTTTTTTTTAATTAAAAAGAACAATATCAACAAAAAAATAATGTGTTTGATCATGAATAAAATGTGCAAAAGTTTTTTTTAAAAATAGTGTGCTTTTAAAACCATTACTTTTCACACCTGAATTTTAGGTGTTTAACTTGTTAATCTCAGTGGTATACTATGGTTTCCTCTTTGGGTTTTAGAAAAAGAGAAAAGACATGTGATATTCTTTTAAAATGCCCTATAAACAAAGAAATGCCCTATAAAATTGGAAAATAGTTTTTCGTGAACGTGGAAATCTAATAGCAGTAGTAAAACATTTTGAGCGAGATCTGAGTGTGCAGTTTGAGAATATGGATGACTTTGAAAACAGTAAAACAGTCTCTTGATGTTGATCACCAGCCAATACTTAGCCTCAATTTCCAAATCTATAAAATAATGTTAATGACATACTACTTATTTCATAGAGTTGTTTCGAGGAAAATGTATTGCCAGTCTTAAAGTGCTCTCTCTCTTTCCCTCTCTCAGGCCAACCCTACCTTAATCACATGAACTATCTTCCCCTTCCTCTGCATTTTTCTGTCCCTCTCCAGCTCGCTATACCCTTCTCTGACTCTTATCTAGACTTGTGTTTCCATTTGGAAATCTCCCTGATGTGAGAATTCCTTTATCAATTGTAGAACAGCAACTTACTGTACCTGACAGTTTTCCTAGTCTTGCCTGAAGCACAAACTAATACATGGGAGAGCCTGGACTTGAACCAGCGTTCTAGCTGCTCTGTATCAGTGCTTCTCAAAATGCAACAAAAATATGAGTTGTTATTATTGAAGCATGCTGTAATGGGTAGGGAGCCAGCCCTGGAGTCAGGGCAATCTAGGTTAATGTTCTACCTCTCCCACACTCTGGGTGTATGACGCCAGCCACATCCCTTAATCTCTCAGGCCATGCCTGCACAACCTGTGTCTTGTGCTTGCAGCATGTAGAAGGATTTCGGGCAGCCCATAAAAAATGTAGAGGAAAACATTATCTACATTTTTAGTCGGCTGTCCAAAATCCTTTGGCATGCCTGCAGGCCGTCCCCAGGCTTCAGGTTGTGCAGGCAGTCCCCAGGCTTCAGGTTGTGCAGGCCTGTCTCGGGGTCTCAGGCAACTCTAAGATCCTAAGTTGCAGAACAGATGATGGTAAGCATTGGTAGGGGGAGGTAGGGAATTTATTTACTGTAAGCTTCAGATCCAGATATGCCTCTTTACATGTATATATGCATGCATATATACATATATATATGTATGCATGCATATATGCATATATATGTATGCATACAAATGTATACATATATACTTTATACAATGTCATTATGCAATTTACAAAGTACTTTCACATGCATAAGTTCGTTTGATAAAATTCATCTGACAGAGTGCCATGGGGTTTGAATCAGACATCACTAAAATTGCCTGTCTGCCTATATGGGGAAGAGGACAACAGAGAAGAAAAGTGGGAGAGAGAAAGAAGGGAGGAGAGAAAGGTGGAGACAGAAAGGAAGGAAAGAGCAAGAGTAGGAAGATGGGGAAAAGGGGAGAGGGAGGGTTGAAAAAAGAAGATGAGAGGGGCAGGAGGAGAGAGAAGAGGACAGGAGAGAACAGGGCAGGGGGAGAGGAATGCATTCTTACTGTTCAGTCTTGATGAGTTTGAAGGCATATAGATGTTTAAAGAAACATTTCGAAAGTCCTGGCATTGGGGATCATCCCGAGCCCTTTCAGAAGCCTGGGAATTGTTGGCAAGATAATTGATCAGCGATGGTGAGGTAAAATGAAACTGAAAAGTGGCCAGTGTGTCTTCAATTTAATAAGTATTGGGGGATTTCTACTTTTCTGTTCCCTGTTGACTCACTCTGTTTCTCAAGAAATATAGAACAAGGGGAGTCATATTGTGAATATTCCCCAGCAGACAGGAAAAGATTGGTAGGAATTCTGGCTTTAACTCTTTCATCATTGTTCATCATCCTTTCTATTTTTGTGGGAGCTTTTTACCACCTTCTCTGATGCTGACCAGGCCCCTTCTCTGAAAAGGTTTACAGGGCACGTGAGGCTTATGATGTGCACATCACCTCCAGAGACAGGAGTAAGGAGCTACATAGTAGACAATCAATCATTATTTAAAATACATTTTTATTTTATTTACTATTCTGAATTCAACAAATGATAAAAAAACTACCTGTAAAAAATAGACTAAAAAGGGGATTGTATGTGAAATTGAGCATATCTATCACATATAGCTTGTTTTTTAAAGACTATATAAGAAAGTTAAATTCTACTCTCAAAGATGTCCTCCTTAGGCATTTTTCCTTATAAGAGTCTAGTTCTCTTCTTGGGTTCCTTTTCAATGTCTTCAGTACTGGTCCTGGCACATCATTTCCAGAAATGGGACTGATTTAGTTTAAGCCATTATTATTACTATGTTTATTATTTTTTAAAAATAAATCTCTATCCTATCTTATTGTTAGAATGCTTTGTTGACCTTTCTTCTCCTTCCTCTTCCCCTTCCTCGCTCTTCCTCCTCCTCCTCCTCCTCACTTTTGATATCTGCCCTCTTCTCAGGTTCTCATTACCAACTTAAAAAAATACACAATCCTTGTAGCAAATTAGCATAGCCAGCCATATCCAATGATGTGTGTTTTATTCTGCATGTTTATTTGGTCACTCGTCTGTCAATAGGTGGTTATCATTCTTCCTCATTATTTCTATGAAATCATGATTGGTTATTTCATTGATTAGGGTTCTTAAATCTTTAAAAGTTGTTTTTCTTTACAATGTTGTTTTTACTATTTGATTAGTCATTCCCCAGTTTCACTCTATCAGTTCATACAAGTCTTCCCAGGTTTCTTTGAAGACATCACTTTCTTTGTACAGAAAAATATTAATCTATTATTTTCAAATGCCATCATTTTCCCACCTATTCCCCAACTGATGAGTACTCCTTCAGTTTGCGGTTCTTTGCCACTACAAAGAAAACTGCTATAAACTATGTACATGTAGAGATTCCTTCTTTTTCTTCCTTTAAGCCTTTATAAAGTGTTTATTAAGTACTAGGCCCTTTGCTAAGCATTGGAGAGACAAAGAAAAAAAATATTTTTGCTTTTTGGAGGGGGGAAGTCAGGGTAGCTGGGATTAAATGACTTGCCCAAGGTCACACGGCTATCTGAGATCAGATTTGAACTCAGGTCCTCCTGATTCCCTGGCTAGTGCTCTATCCACTGCATCACCTAGTTGCCCCAAAGAAAAACTTTAAAAGCAGCTTTTTCTTATCTTTAGTTTTGTAAAACCCATTCCTTCCTCTAATTATTTCTATGATTTTGAGTTACAGTACTGAGTTATAGGGGAAATTAGGTGGCAACAGTAGATAGAATGCCAGGCCTAGAATCAGGAAGACTCAACTTCATGAGTTTAAATCTAGCCTCTGTTTCTAGCCATATGACCCTGGGCAAGTCACTCGATCCTATTTACCTCAGTTTCCTCATCTGCAAAATGACCTAGAGAAGAATATGGCAAAGCCCTCCAGTATCTTTGCCAAGAAAACCCCAAGTGAGGTCACAAAGAGTCAGACATGACTGAAACTGAACAACGACTGAGTTATCACTTGTTTGCAGGGACATAATTCTTTCAGTATACACGTGTCATTAGCAATAATTACCATAACTTAGAAGCATACTAACAATGTACCAGGTACTGTACTAAGCACTTTGCAAATATTATCTCGTTTTTACCCTTACAACAACCTTGGGAAATACGTACTATTATTATCCCCATTTTACAGGTGAGGGCACTGAGGCAAACAGAGTTAAAGCAACTTGCTGAGGCTCATGCAGTTAGTAAATATCTGAAGATGGTTTTGAACTCAGATTTCTTGTCTCAAAGTCTAGGGCCCTATCTACTGCTGCACCCGGCTTCCTCTCATAGAACTACCTGAAAAAAAATGTATAGGATGCTGTCATCCCACTATCACTATTGGAACACTGACTATATTGGGGCTTCCCTTTTATGGATGGTTGAAAGTAGATTCTCACTCAAATTCCTTGACTCTGTCAGTCTGTAATTTGCTCTTATCTAATATTAACTGAGATTCCCACCTCTGTTAGTAAGTAGAATATTTAGTATCATCATTTCCTAAATGAGGAAAGGGAGTGATTTACCTGGCAAGCATCTGCCAAGTTGGTTCTTCCCTCCTCTCCCACATGAGTGAAATCAGAATGCTGTCTCCAAATGTTTATGGCAAATATACTGTAATTCCTATCTTGTTGGGAAGTATAGAGAGCTATTTTCTGGTCAGTTTTCCCATTGGGAAGGGGAGTCTATCCGATAATTCTACCGGTGAAGGAATTAGGACACGGGGAGGGGAAGGATGGGCAGTGTGGAAGCTTTGTCCAAGCCACTGATATATAAGAATACTTATATATTTATATTTATATATTTTTAATATTATAATATATTGTTTATTATATTTATATAATATATTTTTATATTATATTATAATTATATTATATATTAATAATTATTTCTATGAATATAATTATTTATATGAATAAATTTCATTTCATTTTATTTTTCTCTGGGTATAGACAATAGAGAAAGTTTTAAGTGCTCTGTTTATGTGTAAGGATCTCAGGTTTTTGGGAGAAAGTTGATGGGCCCTTATTTAATGTCTTCATTTCTGGTCCTAGTATATATCCTTTTCCAGATCTATAACTGACTTAGTACATGTTATTGTTGTTTCAAAAATAAATTTACATCAATATCTTATTTTTTATCACCTACATTTTTATATCAATTATATTTTCCAATTTCCTTCCTCTCTTAGAAAGACACCCATTATAACAAAGAATAAAAGAAAGGGGGCAAAAGCTCAGCAAAACTAATCTACACATGAAAAATATCTGACATTACATGAACTACTCTAAACTAATGGTCTCTCTGCAAAAGGTAGAGAGCATGGTCCTTTCTCATATGTCTTCTCTGGGGCTAATCCCAGTCATTATAATAGTATTTAGCCTCAGTTATTTCGTGCTAGTGTTTTTTCCATTTAAATTGTTGTGATCACTTATACATTGATTTCTCATTTTGCATCATTTCACTTCGCATCAGTTCCTATGTCCTCCCATGTTTCTCAGTATTCATCAAATTTGTTGTTTCTTATAGCATAGTAATAATATTCAGGTACTACAACTTGTTCAAGTCACCTTCAAATGAACGGTATTTGTTTTGTTTCTAGTTCTTTACTATCACAAAAAATGCTCCTATAAATATTATTGGAGTTTATGAAGTCTTTCTTTTTGTCATTATCCTTCTTGGACACTCTTTGCAGTATGTGCCTAGCACTGAAGTCTCTAGGTCATGAAGTATGGACATTTTTGTTACTTTCTGAGAAATTCCTGGTTATTATCCAGAAAAGTTCCCAATTGCTTTGCAGTTCACAGATCCACCAACAGTTAAGATGCTCCTAACTCCTTCAGCACTGACTATTTCCTTCTTTTGTCATCTTTGATTATTGTTTGTTATTTACAAAGCTCTCCAGATAGACAAACTTGGGCTCAATTATTTAGAATAGGAGTTAAACTTTTTGTGTGATGGGTCCCTTTGGTTGTCTAGTGAAGCCTTTGGACTCCTCAGAATAGTATTTTCAAAGATTTAAAGTACATAATATTATGAAGTAAGCCATTTATATGGAGATAGAATTATCAAAATATAAAAAAGAACAACTTCATGGACCCCAGGTTAAGAACCCATGATTTTGAGTTATGATGTAGACACCATAGTAATTCAGAATAATTAAAAACACGTCATGTGTACACAAATAGTACACTAGCCCTCTCTTCTCCTCGTGCCCTTTTTCCTCCTTGTTATCATCATTGTCATCCTCCTTCTCTTCCTCCACCTCCTTCTCTTCTTCCTCCTTCTTTTCTTCCTCCTCCTCCTCCTCTTCCTTCTTTTTTTTCTTCTACTTTTTGCTTTTAGACTGAATTTGTGATTTTATGAGTATAGGAAACTCTTCGGTGACAAAATAGTTACTGATATAAATCAGTACCTACTCTCCAATTTATAGTCATAGGATTATAGGGTCATAGATTTAGAGTTGTAAGACCACAGAAGTTACTTAGCCCTCTCCCTGCCCTCATTTTAAAGATCAAGAGATTGAAGTCTAGGGAAGTTATTTGTCTGAGGTCAAAAAGGTGTAGCAATCAGAGGCAGGATCCAAATCCAAATCCACTAGGACACTTAAAGTTTAAGTGAACTTCTCTCTACCTCACTCCTTCACACAATGTTGTATCTGAACTCTAGTTTTTCATCTTCTACAAATAAATTGAAGCTGTTGGTAGTCCCAGTTCCATAAATGGGATTACTGATCAACTCCTCATATCTTGTCTAGAGCCAAGATGGCAATGTCCATGGGAGAGTTCGTGTGTGTGTGTGTGTGTGTGTATGTATGTGTATGTGTGTGCACGTATATGACATTACTCTATCCTGATTCTCCTCCTATCTGACCACTTGTTATCAGTCTCATTTTATGAATCTTCATCAAAGTCATGCCTTGATGCCCCCCAGCACAGAATTCTGAATCATTTTCTCTTTTCCTTCTATATTATTTCACTTGGTGATTTCATTAGTTCCCATAGATGTAATTTATCATCTCTGTATTGATGATTCCCAAATCTATTTATCTAGCCTTCATCAATCTCTTGATCTCCAGTCTCATATCTCAGTTTCTTATTGGACATCTTCAACTTCATGTGTTGGACATCTTAAACACACAATGTCCAGAACTGAACTTGTTATTCCCCACTCCTCAAAGCCTCTCCTTTTCTAAACTTCCCAATATATTTGAAGGTAAGACCATCCTCCCGATTACTCAGGCTCACAATCTAGGTAAAAGTCTCAATTTCTCTCTCTTACCTCCCATATTCAATCTGTTGTCAAGTCCTATTAATGTTACCTTCAGAATATCCCTTATATACACCCCTTTATTTCCTTTGACCTTCCCATCACTCTGAGACAGGCCTTCATTAACTCATGCCTAGCCTATTACAATGATCTTATGATTGGTCTCCATGTCACAAATCTCTCTCCATTCTGGTCCATCCTCCACTTAACTGTCAAATTAACCTTCCTAAGTTTCATGTCTGATCTTGTCATTCCTTTATCCAATGAACTCGAGGGGCTCCTTAATACCTCTAGGATCAAATATTAAGTCCTGTTTGACTTCAAAAGCCTTCCATAACTTTTCAGTCTTCTTACACTTTTCTCCCCTCCATACACTCTATGATCCAGTGACACTGGTCTCTTTGCTGTTCCTTGCATGTGACATTCTATCTCCCAACTCCATGCATTTTCACTGTTTGTCCACTAATGTCTGGAATGTTTTCCCTCTCTTTCTCTCCTTCCTGGCTTCCCTGGCTTCTTTCACGTTTAGTTAAAACTCTGCCTCCTATAAGAATCTTTTCCCAATCCACTATAATCTTAGTGCCTTCCCTCTGAGATACTTCCAGCCTACCCTGTCTATGTTTTACATGTACCTGGTTGTTTGCATGTCATCTCCTCCATTGAAATGGGAGCTCTTTGAGGGCAAAGACTGTTTTTGACCTTTTTTGTGTGTGTCCTTGATGTTTAGCACAGTGCCTGGTGCCTGGCAAGCTTGTTGACTTAACTTCTCATGTTATATATTTTAATTTTAAAAACAACAAGCCTGCTAAAAGTGGTTCAGTTTAGTTGCAGGTAGAAGTCTCTCAGCTGAGTAATACCCTGAAGTAGCAGATCCTTGGGCCTATTCCTAGAGGGCCTCAAAAAGATTGGTAGAATAGAGCACTAGCCCCGGAGTCAGGAAAACCTGAGTTCAAAGCTGTCCTCAGACACTTGATCACACTTAGTAGCTGTGTGATCTTGGGCAAGTCATTTAACCCCAATTGCCTTGTCTCCCCTCTCCAAAACAAAGTAGTGGGAGAGTAAGCCTCAAGTTATTGTTATGCTCCCACTCCCCGTTGTCCAGATTATTGGTGTACCTGAACCAGTGGGACATAACACATCTATCTGGGAACAGAGAGAGAGAGATCCAGATGATCAACCTAGTCATAGATAGACACAAAAAGATAGTTACCCATGCTTCCCTGGCTTCTTTTAAGTTTCAGCTAAAATTCTCCCTTCTCTAAGATTCCTCTTCTGATCCCCCTTAATCCTAGCACCTTCCCTCTGAAACTTTCTAATTTATCCTGTGTAGATCTTGTTAGTATGCAGTTTCTTGCATGGTGTTCTCCCAACATTAGATTACTATTTCTCTGAGACCAGTGACTGTTTAGGACTTCTTTGTATGCCTAGTGCTTAGCTCAGTGCCTGGCACAGAATAAGTGCTTAGGAAATGCCTGTTAACTTGACTTGATTATCTTTCCCCTTCTCCACCTTTCTACAACATTTGTCACTGCTGACCATCTTCACCTCCTAGATGCTCTCTGATTTTCTGAGATTTTGTGATATAGTTCTCAAATGTTTCTCCTCCTACCTTGTCTGACTGAGTGGCTAACTGACTTTCTTGGATTTTTATCCAAGTAATGCTGTAACTGATAACTCTCAGGGGACCCCCAAGCTTCTCTGTCTTAGACCTCTTTTCTCTGTCTCTATTTTTTGGTCTTCCTGTCTCTCTATCTCTTTCTCTATCTTTATCTGTTTTGTCTTGTGGTCTTTTTCTGTCTCTCTCCTTGTAAAGCCAAGCATGAGCAGCTTTTCAGAGGGCTGCTTCTGTGAACAGCTTTTCAAGGTTCTGATTACACAATATAGTGAAATATTTATTTATTCAATAATAAACCAAGATAAAACATTCACAGAAAAAAAAATACAGCATTCAGAATGTTTTAACTTCACAGCTCATCACTAAAATGGCCACATAGTTTTCACCAAAGTGGTCACATAGTTTTAAGCAAAAGATAATATTCATTTAGTAAGTCCTTCATTTAGTAAATCCTTAATTCAATCACCCTTAAAGATGCAAGCCTCCTTAATTGACACAAAGTACAAAGGTCAAAGTCCTCTACCCATGGGGTACAATCAAGTTACAATATCATTAGTCACTACTCAGTACCCTCTTAAGGAGTAGTGGAAAGTACAAAGGCCTTCCACCCACAGTTCACAAATAAGTTACAATCTCATCAGTCAGCATTAAATATCCAAGGAGAAGTCTTTTCATCTTGACCTGAGGCAGGCTCTCAGCTTCCATGACTCCTCTTCCATGGTCCTAGCTCCTGCCCAAATCTAACCAACTACCACCTGATTTCAAAGGCAGACAGCTCCCAGTTCCCTGTCCAGTTCCCACTCCTTATTGAAGCTCATAGTGTCCAGTCCACCTCAACTCTTCACAGTTTCTGTTCTTGGGAAGATAAGGCTTAACAAAGCCATAATAACATTCACACACATTGCTGGCACCCTTATCAAAATCACCTTTTAACTGTGAGATCAACATAGTGTCAAAACAGATAGAAAAAGTACTGACACCACAGTCATGCTTCCTCTGGCAGCTCTGGCTGGCCTTCAAAAGTCCTCAGCAGCTCCAGCTGGTTCTCGGAAGCTCTTAGCAGAAGTTCCCAGAAGAAAAGTCTCAGCAGAATCTCTGTTCTCAAAATCAAAATCACTTTCTCCTGCCTGGGCCTCTCCTCCTCAGCCTCCACATGGTTTGCTCCAAGAAGTTATGATTCTCCAGCTTGTGTTTTTCCTTATATAAGGTATTAGCTCCTCCCTGTTCCAGCCCCTTCCTGTTCCATCAGCAACAGGGGTTCATACCTTCTGTTTCTTAACAGAGGCTTGATACAATTAACTTGAAACTACGTGCTGAGTACCTATTTACTTGCCAATACAAGGGTATCTTCAAATTCCATTACTATTACACTCCTTTCACCAGCTCCCATGGGTTTAATTAACAACTCTATAGGTAGTGCAGTAGACGGAACTCTGGACCTGGAATTAGGAAGAGCTGAGTTCAAATCTAGCCTCAGACCTTACTAGCTGTGTAATTCTGGGCAAATCACTTAACCCTGTTTGCCTCAGTTTCCTTATATGTAAAATGGGCTAGAGAAGGAAATCACAAACCAACCTAATGGGGTCACAAAGAGTCAGACACGAATAAAATGACCAAACAACAACAGGAAAAAATATAATTATCTCTCAGATCCCTATATTCAGTCCTCTTAACTCTTTTGTACCCTAATCATATGCCACCAACCGTCTATTGAATATTCCAAATTGGATGTCCCTTAGACATCTCCAAATCAATATGTTTATAATAGAACCTATCTTACCCCCAAATCTCACTCCTCTTCCAAACTTCTAGAAGAAGTATTACCATTTTTCTCTCAAGGTCACCACTATCCTTCCAGCTACCCAAGTACATATCACTGGTCCATCCTCAACTATTCCTTTTTTTCAACTCATAAATACAATCTGTTGCCAAATGTTTTTCCTACTCTATAACACCTCTTTTGTCCCTTTCTGCCTATTAACCCCATTACCACACTAATTAAGACTTCTATCACATCTCTTTTGACTATTAAAATGGTCTTCCAATTTATCTCCCTTCTTGAGTTTCCCTTTATTCCAATCATTCCTCCCCACAGCTTTAAAGATGATTTTCCTGAAGCACAGGTTGTGCTATTCCCCCTACTCAGTAAACTCCAATGGCTTCCTAATACTTCTAGGGTCAATTATAAGCTTCTATTAATGATATCTGAGGCATTTCACAGCCTGGCCCTAACCTACTTTTCTAGCCTAAGTGACTGCTGCAGTTTGCCAAATTGATCTTCTTCCTGTTCCTTATACACAAGATCCATGCCTTTGCCCTGGTTCTGCTCCCATGCCTAGAAATCCCTCCTCACCTTCACCTGACAGGACTCCTGATTTTCTTCAGGACCCAGCTTGAGCTGGGCTCAAGTTTTTGCTTGAGCCTTATCTCGGTCTCACTAGCTGCTAGTGTGTACTACTCCCAAATATCTTATCTTCAGTTGACATCTATCTGATATACAAATACACATATGTATGTTGTCTACCCTGGTGAAATCGTTAGCTTCTTGGAGTTAAGGATTGCATCACTTTTGTCCTTGTATCCCTAGCACCTAGGACAATATCTGATGTGTAATAGACAAATGATTAAAAAATGCTTGATTGATTAATTGATCTTGGATTAGTCATTTAATCATTCTGAGTCTCAAGTTCCTCTTCTAAAAATAAGGACAATGATCTTGAACTACCTACCTCACAAAGCTGTGTGGAAAATGCTTTGTGAAACCTTTAGAATTATGTTATTATTTTTGCCATCAATTAGGAACTGGTGATCAGCAGTGTTCCAGAGTATTCAAGGAGGAAGAAAGCAGAAGGAAGCTAGTACTTACTGATCTTAGATTAACAGGGATGGGCAACCTGTGGAAGTGAGGTCACATGTGGCCTTCTAGGTCCTTGGGTGTGGCCTTTTGACCGAGTCTAAGTTTAACAGAACAAATCCTTTGATTAAGGGGATTTGTTCTGTGAAGTTCGGATTCAGTCAAAGGGCCTCACTTGAGGACCTAGAGAGCCACATGTGACCTCCAGGCCATAGATTCCCCGCCCCTATCTTGGAAAGAGCTGTTTTTGAATGATTATATGGTTAATTATTAGCCAGATTGTTTCCTGATTGTGATCACTCCACAAGATAATATTACACGTCATTTTCAATAAAATTTCATTAAAGATCATTGAAATCACCAGATATGAAGATTGAACCCCAGCTTACTCAATATCATTCTGATGGGTGTACCTTAAAGATATGTTTTAAAAATTTGTTTTAAATCTCAGTAACCCACTCAACGACCCATTACTAGTATCACAAAGTTTTCTTAGGCCATGCAATATTTTTATCCCCTGCTACACATATACTAACAATAAGTGGTATTTAGGGGTGGCTAGGTGGCGCAATGAATAGAGCACCGGTCCTTGAGTCAGGTGGACCTGAGTTCAAATCTGACCTTAGACACGTAACAAGTACTAACCATGTGACCTTGGGCAAGTTACTTAATCCCAGCTGCCCTGCCCTCCCCTCTCCAAAAAGCAAAAAAAAAAAAAGAAAAAAAGTGGCATTTATATAACATGCTGAAGTCTGCAGTGTGCTTTATCTCATTTAAGCCTCAATAACCCCATGTGATGAAGGTACAAGCAGTAGTATAATCCCATTTTTTCAGATGAGAAACATCCTCAAAGAGGTCATGTGATTTACCAAAGGTAGCATATTTCTTAAGGGTCCAAGGTGGGCTATGACCACACTCCTGATGGCATCTGTGGCACTCCATTATTCCACAGCGCCTCCCATGACTATACTTTCCCTTCAACAGTAGAATAGGAGAATCTAAAACATACCCATTGCTATTAGATTTTTCACTCAATAAACAAATTTTGATGAAAACCACCATTAGGGGGCAAGAGAAGAGAAATTGAAGCTCTTATGTGTCTTTGAGGCCCATTCTTGATTTATCCTAGATCCCAAAGTCATACTGCCTTAGCTGTCTTCATGTATGCTTTGGAATTGCTTTGCTAAAATAGATGCAATATGAATTTCTTAATAGCCTGAATACATGCGAATGAATGCAAGCACACATCCATCTATGAATAGACTTTGCCCACTCAACAAACCAAACCCTGTCCATCAGCATTCATTCATCTGGTTTTATAGTGATTTAAATATTGATGGGGGTCCCAAGCAAGCCCCTTAGTTCTTGAGAAGGCAGAGCCCCAAGTCTATAAATGTGGCTGACAGAGTTCTATCAGAAGAGTCTGGCAAGTGAAAAGAGCTTTATTCATTCTGCCTGTAAGGGCTATGTAAACAAAAACAAAGCCTTCTTTCAAGAGAGAACAGGCAGAACTGGCAAAGAAACAAAAGTGTAATGGAGAAGATTTCTAGGCCACCCAGCTGCCTAATTACTGGCAGCATCTCTGGATTTTTACAGCGTGCCTCTCATAACATAGCCCCTTGAAAAACAAAATACGGTATTATAGCAAAAAAACAAAAACAACAAAAAAATCCAAAAACAAAGCAACCTCAAACTCTCTAAATAGAATTATTCTGGAATGGATTTTATGTCCTGAAAAACAAAGGAAAGGAATAATTACTATTGTAGTTTCCCCCTCTACTAGAGTGTTTTGAGAAACATGTTCCTTGTGTTAAGTAATATATCCTTTATACAAAAACTTATTAAAATTTAATTTAACAACATGAAAGCTTTGAGCATCCATTTTCATTTTACAGCTTATTCAGGAGGACAGCAGAGACATTATTCATAGTTTCATGGAAAAAAAATTAAACTGGGACCCCATATAGTCCAGCACTTAAAGATGCTTGAACTGTACTGCTGCAGAATTATTTAGCAATTCCCCAAAGTGTTCTTGGCAATTTCTTATAAGTGATTCCTTAACAATATTATTAAAACTGGAGGGGAGGTAAATGTGTTCTGCCTGGGTCCCAAAGGAAGTTTGTGTGCAAAGACTAAGCTTCGTTCACTATGTGTAACTCAGTCACGGCTAATGTGTGTTAGCATGATTTCTTCCCAAGTTCTAGGGCCAGGCACTTTCTTTATATAGATCTGTCCCTCTATTCCTCTTTTTTAGGATATGAAGCAACCACGCTCAATTACTCAAATGTATATACTATAAATGGTCCCATAGATTTGAGATTTCCTCCAGTGATGCAAATCACACCCCTTCAAACCCTGTCCATCCTCTGCAGTTCTTGATTATGTTTTCCCAAAAGGTGACTACAAGGGCTTGCTCCCAATGTACTAGAAACCTTCCTCAATTTCTTCTGATGTTTCAAGGGAACCAGTGAAGCATTGTTGCTGTCTAATCATCACATGACCACTCTGTCTTCTCTTCCTATGATACATTTTCTCAATGGCATCTTTCCTCCTGCTCTTCCTCAGACTTTCTCATTGGTTATATTGGTACATTCCATCCACCATGCACCTCTCCATCACCTTCCAAGTGATATGCACTTTTAGTTCTTTGAAGACAGTGGCATTCCCCATTGTTTTGTCACATAGCAACACTGGTATCAAGTTGATATTAAACAGATCAGCTTCTGCTTTCATGGCAATGTTGTGGTCACTAAAAGAGCTTAACAGTTTGCTTCTTTGATGACTCCTTGCTATGCTAATAGAGCACAAGTTCTGACAGTTTCTACCAGGATTTTTTTTTTTGTCCTTTGTTTCAAAGAGGACCAGTGACATCACAGGTGATGTCGTGACTTGCACGTAAATTGGATTTAAGTGAGGCAGACCTGCACAAAGTTGTTAGCCTCACTCTGTTTTCCATAGTCGGTGAAGTCCTGTGGCAGGACCAAAGTCAAGATGACTGGCAATGACCTGGGCTTCAGTGAATGTCCTTGGCATCTTTGATGTCTGATCAAGCTCTAAGCATTCCACAGAACCTGCTTCATCTGCCTTCATAGTCATTGGAACAAATTGTTCTCATCTGCCTGTTCTGCTGGGGGGTGGGGGTGGGGGAGTGGTATTCACATGCTAGGAGGAGACTGCCCCCTAACTCACCAATGGGTTGGAGGCCTGTTGGTTACCCTCCCCCTGGTTTAGCCCATTCGCTAAATGGTATAAAACATTATGTAAACATTTTCACACAAATACATCCAGAGTCCAAAAGAAAGTAGCAGCAAGTTTAAAAAGCAATATGTGACAAAGAATGAACTCACAGGTTGTTGGAAGTCCTCTGCTCTCATTTGTGGGATGCTTAAGAAGTTCACAGTATAGACTGTGTGATGAGTTCCTTTTAGGATTGTGAGTCCATTTTGTCTTTGGTTCTCAATGCCAAGACTGCTGCTAGATGAACCAGAGAGGATGTTTGGATACTGATGAAAAGATGGGAAGTCCAACATCTTCTGGACCCTTCCAAGCTGGACCATCTCCCTCTGGTCACATAGGAGAAGGAGAACTCAGATAATGTCTAAGCTGAAGTGTCTCCTTTCTACTCCCAGGTAGTTCTTCCTTGGGGGTTCAAGTAGAATTCCATGATCTGAGGCCTGGAAAAGTCCTATATTCCAGATAACTGGATGGATTTTTATAGGAGCTAGAGGGTATAATGAAATCCCACAGCCAGTTGGATGAGACCTTTTGCTATCACTTCATGGAA
The DNA here is from genome assembly GCA_028646515.1 of Pseudochirops corinnae. Classification (NCBI taxonomy): domain Eukaryota; kingdom Metazoa; phylum Chordata; class Mammalia; order Diprotodontia; family Pseudocheiridae; genus Pseudochirops; species Pseudochirops corinnae. The sequence goes on along the minus strand of CM053587.1, from coordinate 237,335,245 downwards.
AATTGTTTAAGGAGTTTTTGCTTTAAATCTGAGATTAATTGATGGAGACAGTGTTCTCACCTAACTAAGGCTAATTAAGGTATCTAGGCTAAAATGGGGTGGAGTGATTTTTATAGCACCCTTAAGTAAAGAACTGATAATAGGCTAAACGGTGTTCTTTTTCCTGGGGTATTTGCAATTGGATCTGTATCAAAGCCTTAGGCTACAGGGTTGAAACTGGCAAAGAAATTTTATGCCCCTAGAAATACGTAGGGAATGCTTATCTTGCCAATTCATAAGGCCAATCTTGTCTGATCAATCATTTAACTCTTATGATGTTAGAATTATTCTTTTATTTGTATACCTCAGATAAATAAACCATCTCATGCCATTCTTTTTTAGTTATAATTTTTTTTTTTACCTTTCCTTCCTTACATCTTCTGTAGGTATCTTTTAAAAAAAAAATCTAAGTTGCCTGGTGAATCCTTGATGTATCTACATTAATCTCTAGACAAATTCCCTCTTTCATCACCAGATTTCTTTCCCTATGTGTTTTCAGAATTTCATTCTTGAGTGTTTTCTATCCCTCTTTCCTGTTTTCACCTTGTAAAATGCTATTGCGTTCTACCTGCGCTTTCACATCTCCCCTCCTCAAATCTAGAGTGCATGTATTAGAGACTGCATCTGACTTTCCTTCTTGTTATCACCAACCAGAAGATGGAGGGTTCATTCTATTCAAGGTTCCTGCAATCTCTACCACACAAACTACTTCCTCCCTCTTAGTGAGAATCAGAGATTCCCTTTCTTGTTTCCTGTACTTCTTGAAAGATGACATTATCATTAAAGCAAATTTAGAAGTTATTAACCTTCTCTGATTTTATCAGACTGTTTGTAAATATCCTGGAAAAGGGGGGTAGGGAGGCAAAGCAATTTAGCTGAGGGAACAGGAAGTTAGCCACCTCTCACATTCTGTGTTTGCCTAAAGCAGTGGTTCTCAACCTTCCGAATGCTGCCACCCTTTAATACTTGTACGTGGGCATATCTGCATGTGGGCGGACCTGCCTGGAGACATAGAAAAGTGGTGTCTTGGTTCCTAAATATGTGTTTTCCGATGGTCTTAGGTGACCCCTGTGAAAGGGTCATCAACTACCAAAGGGGTCACTACCCACAGGTTGAGAACCACGGGCCTAAAGGAAATAGGCCAAAGTAAAGATGCTCAGTTGGGGCTGATTTATCAAGACTAGCCTTTATATTGTGGTTGTCAAACTCATTGCCTTAACAAGATGAGGTTCAGGAGAGGCAGATAAGACTATTTCCAAAGGCTGGTGTGACTTGGGGTCTTCTTACCATCTTTTGCATTTACTTTAGGAAAATCTTGTGCATTAGGCCATGTCACCAACTGTGCAAAGTCTTAAGCAAAAATTACCACCACCACCCCCCCCCCCAAAAAAAAAGTCTGTGAAAGAGAAAGAATGATAGAAAGGGATTTACATTTGGCTTTAGAGTCAGAAAGCTTGGATTCAAATCCTGATCCATATACTTTCTACCTAAGAAACCTTGGACAAATCATATGATGTTTCTGGACTTAGTGTTTTCTTCTATAAAATGAAGAAGTTGAACTGCATGACCTCTGAGGTCCCTTGTAGCTTTGATTCTGTAAATATATTAATATAGTCTTGAAGCACTATGACAGTATTTTTATTGGTCAAGTGAATAACTCTTATCATCTGTATTAATTCATGTTGTGTTTCATGGAGGAAGGCAGTGTGGTATGAATAGTATGCTATTCTAGAGTCAAGAAGATCTGTGTTCAAATCTCACCTATGACACAAATGATGCAACCATCACCTTCACTGAACCTCTCTGAGCCTCAGTTCCCTCATATGTTAAATGGAGAAAATGATATGCATAAGACCTACCTCACAGGCTTTCTGAGAGGTTCAAAGGACATAAAGCATTTTGTAAACATTGGAGTACTTTATGAGTGTTAGTTATGGTGGCATCATGTTGTTTTGTTGTTGTTTAGTCATTTTCAGTGGCGTCCAAATCTTCGTGGCCCCTTTTGGAGCTTTCTTGGCAAAGGTATTGGAGGGGTTTGCCATTTCCTTTATGAAGGTGTTATTTCCCTAATGGTGATTAAAGAAGGACACACACATACATACAACCACCCCTCTAACTCCCTCAAAAAAAAAAATCTGTGAAGCTTAATTGCTTCTTCTTCCTGGCTGCCTTCTTATGCCATAAAACAGGTGTCATATAAATCAAACAACTACAACAGTGACCATCCATTCTTTAGATTAGGGATCTCTACCTGAATTAATTTTTAAACCAAATACAATTTACTTGGAAGCCCTACAAGCTTAGGTACTTTTCTGACTGATGTGATCTAATTCAATTCCTCTTTACTTGGCAATCATTGTTAGTTTAACATTCTGATTGTAAAATGCAAACAGTTTCTATGTCTTGAGCTTGAATCTGCACAAATGTCTTTGGTACACTAGCCACTTAACTAAGGTTTTGCATTGATTTTTGTCAGTGCTCAAGAACCCATTGATTGAGGTAAAGCTAATTGTCCACTCAAATAAATGGACCTGAAATCAGATAACATTCAGTCTTTAACCAGGAAAGTCTAATCTGGGACTTTCCAGTGGGAAAATGGGAAAAGCTGCCTAATTTCCATGAGATACACAACCTAATTCTCATTAGGCTTGTCCTGATTTATTCCAGCTTAGCTGCTGCACATGTAGTCAGTGCTGATTTTTATAGTTGTTTTAGAAGGTGGTGGTGTGCAGGATGTTTAATTTTATGGCAAAAAAAAAAGTTGACGCCAATACCAGCTGACTGAACATTTTTTTCCAGGAAAACTATGTTGCTGGTTTCAAGAATCATTACTCTTACAATAGAATTTTTTATTGTTGAACTTTTTATTGTTGGAGAGTGGTTTAACTTTTTGTCCAGTCTCCTTATCTATCAAATAAAGAAGCTAGCTTATCTCTCAGGAAAACATGACCTTATAAAGAAGGCTGGTTTTAGAGTCAGGATATGGGTTTCAATTACGGATTTTTAATCCTTAACTGTTCTTGGCCTCAGTTTCCTCATTTGTGAGATGAGGGGATTGGTTCATAATTTAAGGTCTAGATAATGCAGAAGTCAGTACTAGCTCTAATATGTAGCACCTGTGTGTAGGGCGAATTATTATTAAAAAATTCACAGAAATGAGTTCATCATTAGTCATTCATCAGAAAGAATATTTTAATAATTCTCTAATTGAAGGAATGGAGATAATTCCCTTACTTGCTATATATAGCTGGTCTAAAATAATCTTCATGTGAGTCCCTTCAGACTTTCAGCAGCCGTGACAATATGCACCATTGCCACTGGGAAGAACATTCATGGAAAGAAAAAACTCAGAACCATTGCTGTGTATTTAGCATCACAAAATCCCAGGGAAGGAAGGACAGTCACAGATCATCAATTCCAACCTATGCCTGAACAGGAAGTCATTATACAACACCCTCCACAAGAAGTTACTCAGCCCCCACTTAAAAGTCTCCAGTGATAAGGAGTCCACCCCATCCTAACCCCACAGCAAGTAGAAGTCCAAAGGAACTCTGCTTAGTCCAAGCCTAATGCATGAGCCTAAATCTCAAAGAGTTTGGTGAGTTCTAGATTACCCTGAGGAACGTAGGGAGCGGGGTTCCATGGACCCAGTCATTGGGTTCATTTGGATTGACCAAACCTGTAGGACAATTAAGAATCTTGTATCATTCATCTCCTTACATAAATCAATACCCTTTTGTTACATTGTGGTTTAATAAACACATCATGGCAAAACAAAAGTAATGTATATTGACTGTTTCTCTTGTGTGGTACAGATTTACTTTCTCAGAGTCTGGAGGGTAAGGGGTTGGGTGGAGAACGAGTTGATACTATTAATTCCATTAGGAAAGGAATAGGGCTAGACATAGGGATAGAGACATAGATAGGGATGTAGGATTTCATTGATATAGGAAATTCTCTGATGAGAAAACTCCTTTTGCCAATGTAGACCATCACCTCCCCTATAACTTAAAGTCTCACTGACCTAGTACACTGAGAGGTTGAAGGACTTTAACTGAGGTTTTTCTGTTTCCAGAGCAAACTTTCTATCCACTATACCATACCTGACTCTCTAATTATTATAGTACAAGATTAAAACTTTTGTGGAGGAGGTGGGGTGATAGATCTGTAATTTTAACACTGTAGGGAGTTCCCTTCTGTAGAAACTCACAGCACTAACACAGACTTACTGTTCCTGTAACAGAGTCTTAAAGAGTTGGGTACAGGCCTTGAGAGGTCCAGTGACATGCTCTGGGTCACATAATCTAGTGTATGTCTGAAGTCTGCCTTGAAAGGAGGTCTTTTTGATTCCAAGGACATCCCTTTATCATCTACCATCTATTTATCTACCATCCTGTCAGGCCAAACAATGAAAATGATGATGATAAAGTTTTCACAAACAAATACCACTTAAAATAAATTCTAGGACAGAAAAATGTGTCTGTGGACACATATATACCTTAAGGGGGACTTGCTCACATATGCTTTAGAGATTAAACTTTCTGGGGTTTCAGTGGGCACTGGGGTGGGGCTTGAGATTTTACAATCATGATGCCAGTCGTTTTTCTTAAGAAGTTATTCTTTATATTAAAAATAGCATTATGTTTCTATAATGTGGTAGTTACCATGGTAACTTTGTGGCAGAAAAGGAGACTAGCCCCATTTAAATTAACGTGTAAATTATAAACACCTTTATGGGCAAATGCTGCCCTATACCTCTTATCACTCACTCCCTCTAGCTTTGGAAAAGAAAATGTCCCTTAATGAATGGATATGCATTTTTTTTAAAGTCATATTTATACATATTCAAAACATTCTTTTCCATTGACTGCTCCCATCCCTAGAGTTAAGACACCCTGTGGTGCCTAAGTGAAAGGTGACATTTTAACTGACAAGGAAAGGAGATTTTGGCAATCTAGCATCATTTACCAGGAAAGGGTGTGGAAAGCCACAGACCAGCTCTTGTAGACACCACTAACAAGGAAAAGGTGATTTATGGGTTAGGCCAGGGTTATCTTTTTGAATGGGAAGCAAATGTGGAAACAATTTCTTATGGACTCCATGGCAGCTACTCTGTTATCTCCAATCCCAGATTTGATTGTTTCCAGCCCATGCATGTAAACTGATTTTGTGGTAGATGGTTCTTTCTTTGGATAGATATGGGAGGGTACTTGAGGTTCCTGCTGTTTTAAATAGCTTGCAGAACACCTTTTCAAGTCATATACAACAGGGTGGTGACCCTCTGACCTCAAGGAAGTACTCATTGTACCCCCTTCTTATTCACCAAATGCTGCAGGCAGATTGATTTCAGACCCCAGAGAGGCTCCAATTCTGGAGCGGTGCTGGCTGGAGATCAGGCTTTCTCTCTCTCTCTCTCTCTCTCTCTCTCTCTCTCTTTCTCTCTCGGGCCACCCCCCCAACTCCGTCTCTCTCTCCCTTCTCTCTCTTGCATCCAGGGGGATTTTTATGGCTAAACAGTAAATCATTTGGTTCACTTGTTTTAATTACACTAGGTGACTGGGATATTTTTTATTTTATTGAACATATTGGCTTTGCTATAGCCTACTTTTAAAAAAAAGGGCTGTAAAACTCAACTTAAACATTAGGTCATTTCTCATTTAAAAGGGTTGAAATTTTCTGCATTTTTTAAAGTTTAATTTCAAATTGGTCAAGCTTAAAGATGAATTTCATTCATAACAGCTCCTCTTTAAGAAGCCATCACTCACGAATATGAAAATGTTCAACAATAAATTACTATCTTATCCTTAAGAGGAATTGAGCTCTATTCTCTCCAGAGCTGAAATCATACCCAGGATAAATTAGGTTTGGGGAAAGCCATCCTTGTACTGGACACTAGGGGATTATTTCATTGTGTCCTTCCTTTACATAGATGGCATTATCCACTGCCAACAAGACAGTTGTTAGGTCTAAGTGTGTGTCATGTATTCAAAAGAACACTGAACTGGAATTCAGGAGATCTGGATTAAATCTTGACTTTGCCTTTTACTAGGTAGGTGACGTTGGGAAAATCTCTTGACCTCTTTGAGCAGGCTTCCTTACCTGTAAATTGGGAGAAAGGATGGGGGAGACTTAGGTTTAAATTGCCTTTAGGAATGCAGTGAGTTGACTGTATTTAGTTTAGCTTTGATAACCTAAGCCCAATATGCATCTATTAGCTTGGTTCCAAACTCATCTTGTGCTGTTTCAGCTGTTTTGTTTTTTTTTTTGTTTTTTGCTCAAGTGTTTCCCTTTTGTAGGAATGTCCTGAATCCAAAGAGGGTCACAGAATCACAGATTTTTAGCATTGGAAGAAACCTTACCAGTCATCTAGTCCAATGAAAGTAAAAAAAAAGTTTGTATATTTTTTCATTATACTATATCCAATGCAATGCCATCTAGACTCCGGAAAACTTTAAAGAGAAAGAGTCTACCAATTCCTGGAAAAGCCCATCCTATTTTTGGATAATTTTCATTATTAGAAAGCTTTTTTTGACACCAACTCTCAATTTTCCTCTGAAGCTGCCACTCTTACTCATAGTACTTCCCCTAAGACCATATAGGTTGAGTGTAATCAGTCTTCAAAATCTGTGATTTCACTGGTATAGGGAATTTCTTTTTTTTTTT